>CAXKVY010000415.1:0-287500 GCA_964058915.1 Tetropium fuscum
TATATATATATATATATATATATATATATATATATATATATATATATATATATATATATATATATATATATACACGAACGTGACTATTAGTGAAACCGAAGACGTGATTACTTAGCCGTAGCTACGTGTCGTCGTATGAAACGAAAAATGACACTACCACTACATTACAATGTAAAGGCGGATCCAGTCAAGTAAACAGCACAGCAGCGTAATATTTTATTCCCACAATTTTGCTATAAAATGGAAACGCTTTCGAAACATTTGTTTTTATTTCGTTCGTCCCTCGTCGGTATGTGACCGAGCTTTTTCCCACCGCCACGCCAGTAGATACAAAGTCACAGGTTTATGTTGTAGCAACATCGTACATAACAAATAATGTCAAACAGGAACAGGTCCTGAGGTGAGAAAATAAACTGCCATATCAGAATCTTCCTAGATTCTTTTAAGGAAACTCCACTGCTTGGTGTTTAAAAAAATCTGTAGGTGTTGATGTGTCGTTATTTTTTGTGTCGTCTCTGCAGAGCCTTGTCAGGATAATTTTTACTTTGTTCCTTGTCTTGTTTTAAGTAGTATTTTGTCGTGTTGCTTATTTTTGTTGCACCTGCTTGTATTTACACCGGGTTTGAGAAATTTATTATACTGACTAAAAATTACCTGCCCTACCACATCCTAAAATCGATGACTGAGTTTCCATGAACATCAAAATATTTATTCTACGCCCAACGCGCGTTTCGGAACCTAATTGGCGTCAAGCGGAGACGACGAAATCTGTGTCTCGTCGTCATCGTCAGTGCTATCTTCATATCATCGATTGCAACCATCTCCAAGATGTTTTTTATTCTAAATTTCATACGTACTTCCATATGTTAAAACGTGGATTAAGGCAGATATGCGTAGCACCCTAAGTTTTTATAAGATCTCCATTATACTGATGCGCATAACATTTAGATTAATGATTATTAATTATATATTTTGATGAGAGATAAATTAATTCACCTAGCATTACACGTGGAGAAGTATTGCCATTATTACCATATGGTAACGATATATCTTTTGTCTTATGGTTTTTCCATTAACCAAACAATTCAATAATTGCTGCTTATAAATCCTTTCACTTGTTTACAGATTTGATGGCAGCCTATCATTTAATTTTTGAATGGATCAAACGTGAGGTTATATCATAATACACCGCCTTTTTAGTAGCTATGACTTGTAATTACAACTTTTTGAGGTGAGGACTTTCGGTATCCCAAGCATATGAATATGAGAAGCTGATATTTCTTGATAATTCTCATAAACGTGCACATTCAGCAATTTTTCATATATGTTTTGAAAGGACTTCTTGTAAAGTTGTTGTACCGATTTTTGTTGTTGTACCAATCTTACACCTTTGTTTTTAATATGGGTTTGCCAATTTTTAGTAAAGAACCCGATTTTCTCCAGTATGCTGCCTTATCGTACATGCACTTTGCTCACCAACCGATATTATACAAAAAAATTATTTTAACATTAACTATATCACACTAAAAAATAATTTCCATATCTTTTGTAGTTTCATGATTTAACTAAACTGAACACGAAATTAGGCGAATACTCATTTTATCAGATTTTTCGAGTTTTATACTATCTGCTATGTGGTGTTCACTGATGTTCAAGAAATTGAAGTACCCGTTTCGGCATGTTGGTCCAAGGTTTCTCCCATTAAATCCGACTTTCCGAATTTCGCATCCATTTTCAATAATAAAACACCAAATGAGATACTTATTTGTATTACAGTGTCATTTAAAAATGTTTTTAAATGATTATCCAAATTGTCCTAGTTCACACTCTTAACACTGAATATGAAATAAAACAAAACTTTTCAAGCAACCCATATTTGATACCCACTGATTATCTTTCCAGTTTGTGTCACTGGACTCTACCCTAAAATTCTGAATTACTCAGGCAAACGGATGAAAGCATATAACACAATCCACACAAAAGAGAAAGCTGTCCAAAGAAATGCACTGAAGCGGACTTCAGATAACATAATCAGCGAACTTTTATTCCATCCTGGCATTTCAAAGGCTCGCTACTAGGGTTACATCATTATTCTTTTATTTGTGCCTCTGAAATTACACCTCGTACACTATTCTCTCTAGTTTCCAAAGATTTTTTCTCGCGTTGGGAACGATTTTAGACTATATTAAATTTGCATTACATTGTACGAAAGTTTTGTAATTTATATCTCTTTGAGAGAACTTTGTAAACAAATTTATCAACTGGTTGTTCTGATAACATTTACACAAAGCACGACAAAAATTAGTTTAGTTTTTCTTTCATAGTTCATATTTTTCAATTTATTTAGAAACTTAATTTAAATAAATTTAAATATAAGTATAAGACTTCCAAATCTAATATTTTAATGGGAAATATGAGAATAATTTTATAGACTGAATCAAAAACCAAAAATTTTAAATAATAAAGACAAATTGATGATATTTATGCAATCTGGCCGTATGATATAGACAACTTAAATATTTTTCTGGATCAAATCAATAGCAAAGGGCCATCTATAAAATTTACTATAGAAATCTACTCTAGGAAAAGACAATGATTTCAACCGAAATTAAATAACAGATCAATTGAATCCAATATTTTTTTCTTGGGCGAAAATAGGGTGATTTAAGTCAACTTACATTAGTGCAATAATGTTGTCTCAAAACTATGTAGATGAGGTCCAATATGGGCATTATTTCATAGCACACACTTGGCTTTAAAAATCAAAACGGTCTTAAACTTTTTTTTGGTATGGACAAATACTGCCCTCATCAGCGGCATCTACCAATTGGAGACTTTTGAGAAAATGGTAATGGCCATGGTAGGTTTCAGAAATTACCATTTGGGTTTACACAATACTTTTGGTCAATAATAATGTAATCGTAGGCATTTTTTTACAAAACTTTTAAATAAAAGGAAATATAAGAAAATAGAGTTATCTACTACACAGTAATAGGGATTTATAATAATAAATATATTACCTTATTATGAAAGCTTTATCTGTAATAGATAAAGCTTGTTTATGGAGGAAAAAATTGAATTTTGTGAGGTAAAATAAAAAATATGTAGTTTTGGGTTTTTCCTGTATATATTATAAGGCCTAGTATATAATATGCAGACTACTACATTGAAAATACGTCATGTATTCTGAATATGAACTAAACATAAATAATATAACATATAACCAAACACGAAGACACAACTTTTTAATAATTAATACATTAATACATTTATACAATCGGTGCACTGATTTCAGCACTACTACTACTACTATAGCTTGGCTCGAGTAAGTTTTTCCAGAATTGCTTACAGTTTTCTAGTAGAATATTCTTTAACGCAAAATACTTATATTTTTTTTCTTTTGGAAGCTGTTAGGTATTTTCTTTTTCGTAGGAAACGACATATTATCTTTCTTCATAACGGTATCTTTTAAGAAATCTAGTTCCTTCAAATCCTCATTTTCTTCATAGCTTGTTTTATAAAATAAATAAACTATGTCAGCTAGAAATAGTCGATCTAGTTTTTCAATTTAATGGCTGAAGAATAATCTATCCATTTGTAAAAATCCTCAAACCCCATGCACTTGATATTAACATGCTTCTTATTAGCTGCTTGAACTGCATCATAGAAGTCCGGAAAATCGTACACTTTGCCCTTCTGCTTTGAGACTATCCGCGCTCATGAATGAGTGTCCTGGCTCAAAATAATTGCTGCAAATTTTTTTACAAGCAATTATATCTGAATTAACAATAAAGACAAAAAAGTTTAGTAAACACCAAGTTTTGTTTTGACTCGAACAATCATCGAGCCAAAAATCCCAATAATTCAATATCTCTCTGCTCTATAAGAAACGCATAAAATATGCTAATTAAATCTTCCTTCAAACGTCCTATCCGGACGTTCCTTCATGCCAGATATTCAAAAGGTGGAGTACCTATACTTACTGCTTTTTTCTCCTACAGCCACGAAACATTCATTATATACAATCAACCTTTTCATAAATATAACTTCTTTGAAGGTGTCTACCTGGGATAGCATAATCACCTTCTCTCAATCAGCAGAGAAACCGTAAGCTTTTTCATTTTTTCAAATGTTGGCATGCATCTGATACAAGGTGCGGCTTTTTGTGTACCTACCTTGGTTTCGTAGCTTTTTATAATCGGGGATTTTTTTCTGAAAGTTGTCATGTGTTAAAGATGCCCTAATATCAGAAGGAAGATATCTGACATTAGGGGAGTCCACACGATGATAATGTGAAATAGTTAGAATATAATAGAAAAAAGTTTATTTACAGTAATATAAAATCACAAGTATAACAAAAGAATGTATATATAAAAGTATTCCGCTGTAAAATAAACTTAGGTACTTCATATTAGCGCAAAAGCACTGTCCATGAAATTTGAACAAACAAATATAAACATTAAAAAGCATATAAAAATACAATAGACATATAAATGAACACTGATTTAAATAATATATTGTAAAATACATACAAATGTACATTTTGAATAAAAGGTCTTATTAAAATATAATACACAATGACAGTGTTAAAAATATAAAATATATAGGTATAGTGGGCATTGAGCGCCTAAAAAAAAATAATATTGTGAAAATCATTAAGTAAGGAACGTTCAGGTAAGTAGGTAGGTAAGAGTAATGAGGTAGGTAAGGTAGTAATATTTTACATCAAATTTGTATTGTTATAATATACATGAGGGCAAAATAAGGTCCTAAGTTAACTCAAATTAACATTTAAAACATGGTGTTAAATAATGGTTTTGTGTTAACAGCGTTGTGTATATAATATCTGGGCTTGTTTAATATATATTGTTTACTTTTTATTTTAAATCTGTTAATAGTATGTATGTCTGTTAGTATTTTAGGGAGAAAATTATAGGCCCGTATACTTAAATATGTGAAGACCTGTTGACGAAATGTAGTTCTTGTTTTTTTGTTTCTTAATTTATTGTTAGTTATATTTCTAGTGATCACTGTGGAAGTGTTAGCTGATTTGTTTGCCACTGATACAGTATGCAATCAAAGCAATATAAGGACCGTATATCCATTACACTTGCAGTTGGTTCAAAAGATTCAATATGTTCTATAATATCTGCATCTGGTATTTTGTTTACTGGTGTTTTCTTTCCTCTCCTATCACTGAGAGGTTATAGATTCCCCTGAAGAGTTTTTGAGAAAACGTCATTACAACACGGTCGTTCGTTTTTATGTAACCTAGTGTTGTTAAAAAAATGCTTACAGACTTCTTGACTTTGATCATTACTATTTTTCAAAAAATATTTAAATGTATTAATTCTGGCCGAATTCGGTTTTTTAGTAGTAGTTACGCCTTTTAACAAGCATTCGCTGACAACTACTAAAAATAAAACTTCTTCGCTTGAACCAGTCAAGATTCCAAAATTGCTCATTAATTTATACTCTTTTCTCTTCTGAAATTTTTTCTGAATATTTTTTCTTACATTTTGTTGTGATGCAAGGCTCCAAAAGTTTATGACTTTTAGCTAAATTTTTTAACTTTATTTTCTTTACCTCATTAACGTCCTTTACTTTGCCGTGGGTTACTTTTGTCGTTTTCTGTATCCATTACCAGACACACCACCTTCTGTCTAGACTGGGATATTTTCCAAGGATTCTACAATGTTCTCCTTGTCAACACTGGTGGGAATCTCCTTCCAAATCGTAGTAATTATTTCGTTGAACAATATAATAATATTTGTCATTCCATTATTGCCAGATCGTGTGGTTGGAGGATCTGAAAACAAAAATAGAAAAGGTATAAAAAATAAATCATGCTGAATTTTACGTGAGTCCTCTTTGTTAATTCCCTTATATTTCCCATTATTTCCCATTACTTCCCATTATATTTCCATTATACATATTCCATTATATTGAATACCATTTTAGCAAATCCAAACTAAATTTAAAAGGGAACGTTGAGATTTGTTTAGGGTATTTCATTTTACCTATTTTTATAAATGCTTCTTTCTGCAAATTGCTATTTGTAAAACCTACATTTTCGAGATTTTCTAATACTTCCGCATCATTGTTAGTATTATTTAGTATTTCCTGGAATTCATTACCCCCGATATCGGCAATTCTTGAGACTTCTAAAACATAACCGATGCATTTTACATAAAATACATAAAATGTCCATACATACCTCTGGATTCTTCGCTGCTCATTTTATATGTGCAGCATTTTAAATATTTTGTCAATTCGCCTCCCGGCTATAATTAACAATGAATATTGCACTAATATTAGCTAAGAATAATCATAATCAACTAACAGGTTAATACTAACTGTCACTGCGTCAACTGTCACAAATAAAGCGCGGTAATCAAGTGATGACCGCACTACGAAACAAAATGAAAACGCGCTATCTACATTCACAGGACAGAAACGCGGCTTCTACTCAGAAATATTCAGATGCCGCTGTCTCACTATGTTTACATGTCCAAAATAGTTGAGATACCGCTAACTTAGATTCAAAATAATCAATTTTCAGTGTAGATGCCGCTTTTTAATGTGCATTTCTTAGTAGAAAATTATAATTTAAGCTGACTAGTGTGCATTTTTAGAAATATTAATTTTAAAGCATTTATCGACATATATAATTAATATGTTTTTAATACAGTATCAATACTATCAACATCATATTAGAAAGGAATATTATTAGATACAGATGTCATCTCAAAGTACATTTTCCAATCATCTGCACAGAACAGGATATTACATAGCAAGGAATATTTCGTGTACAAGTTCAAGAACTATTCGTATGCACCATAACATGAAAGGCATGGCTGCGTCAACGCCACGATACCCCACACGTAAGAGTTATTGAATTATGCCTTGCGGTGAAGGTAATTCGTTAGCAACCGCAAGACGAAAGAATACAGGGGCACAATAACTAAGTTACTGCTCCCCGCCAGAAAGCCCATATCTACTAAAACTGACAGGATTAGATTAGGCTAGTGTGTCTATACTCGCAGGAATTTACAGGAAGAAAACTGTGCTTGTTTATATTTATTACCTAGGGATATCGACAAATAGACTTCCTATCCACTCCTTGACTTTGAAGGCTGTAGAATGTCTGGTTTCTCTTTGAAGTTGAGCAGGGATTCGTGAATTATTTATTGGGATTTTAAATATCTGTGCGGTGCATATCCGCTCAATATTCCAATAGACTTGGTGTTTTAGGAGTATTTGATTCGACCAAATAAAGTCAGAGCTATCGTCCTTTGCGTGTATACGGCGCATTCGGCGGTATTATAGGTCGAGTTAATACAAATTTGTAAGAGTAATTGCCTAGGTCATTACTGGACAACCTTTGCTTAGCTGAGGGAGAAATTTCAGGACTTCATCAGGTCGCGGGCCGTAGGCAAGAAATAAGTAGGTAGTAGTAAATAAAAATGCTACAGAAATTCACACATTTTTTTATTTTTTAATTATAATAGCATAATCAAACATATATAAAACATATATAAAGCAAATGGTATTATGTTTTTTTTACGTCGTCATTTCGTAGTATCTACCAGGGCATTTCATAGTATTCACCTAGGCTCAAATCAGTAGTAGATGACATAGATGTAAGTGTAATACACACAGCGAACCGTTTGGTTATAATTTATTCCGTTTCCCGCCTCGAGTATATCCATGACTTCGTCTTGAAAATCCGAGGCCTGGGTGCCCAGAGAGTGTTCAACCTTTAATGTCAAGTATTCTGAGTAGATGCCGGAACCTGTCCCTTGTTAGGCGACAGCCTACAGGAAATTTTTAGGACACTTTTATTTAGCATTCATTTATTTAGCTATACCTAACTTAAGCCTGTGTCAGGCTAACGACCAGCGAATATTGGGAAATTCGAAATTTCATATTATTTAATAAACGTTGTTATATTTTTTGCATTATTGAACAGCTAAAACAGTAGTAAGTGTGCTTTGTATATATCTGCTTTGTATATATCTGCTTTGTATATATCTGCAATTTATACGGGGATGTACGTAAAATTCGTGAACTGCAAATGAAGTTATATTCGTAACTATGGCGAATGCGCCAGTGTTTAAGAATTTTATTCTTGTTTCACAATAATTTTATTATTTACTATGTGAATATCTGATTCAGTTGATCTATATATGCATTCTGTGGATTATTATTTAATACGTCGCGTATCTCAGGTTATTTAAATATTGTGCTGCAAATATAGGTGCTGTATTTTAAACAAACAAATTAAGTAGCTGACAAACGCAAGATTTAAACAATTTATAAAATATGTTCAAATATCTAAAGCTCAAATATCTAAAGATTAAAACCTTTTTTAGTATAGACTAATATATTTTTTTAGACATTGCTAACGTTGATTTATTTTTTATTTCAACAGCTTTTTCGCCATTATCTCGATAATTTACATATGGATTTTAACGCATAAAAAATTATATCAAAGATCTTAAATGAATACAACTGTTCTGTAAAACGTACTGGAGAAATTCTACAGCTCAAGAATTGATTTTACCGACTTTATTTGTAAAAAAGAGGGCCAATCTGGCTAGGGCAAATTTAACGTTTACTAACCGTTCCCTATGACTAATTATATGTTGGCGAGTTATGTAAATTTATCACATACAATTATAGTTGCTTATACCTAATTAATTCTGTGATTGCTCATGTTTATTCTTGTTACAATATTGTGCTTATATACTATATTTACATATTTTTATTTTGGGGCGAATAAACGTTACTATTATGTATTATTAATAGTCAAAGGTGGCGCGATAATGATGTTGTATGTCATGATTTTACTCCGAATTGATAAGTGGAAAGAGGATTTTTTTTTAATATGAACACGATTTTTAGTATTGAAAATACTTCTGGTTGCGTATATGGGAGCCGTCTTTAAGAAAACGTTCGTGAATGCGAGCGACCTCCACATGGTCACGTCCTTCTGGAGACGACCTAGCTGTGTTGTTATCTATGTATATGTTAGGGTTACATGTATGATTCATTCTGTTACAGAGAATGTTAGTATAAAAATATAAATCATATCGGCTGGCGTTAATGTTTATAATCATTTAGGGATTGTATGTAACTGTGTCACCGCGCCGCCTGTCAGCATTCATTGCATCTTTCCCGATCGTAAAAGCTGCCTGGGTCACATGGCCGCTAGCGTTTAATAATTATTAATCTTATGAATATTAGTTTTACCTATAATATCAAAAATTTTCAAGTATAAGTAGTAATTCCGTTAATTTTACTTGCCCAAAGAATAGTAATGACGCCGACAAAAATCATATTTTTTATACGGGGTGGTCACAAATTACAAAATCTCAAAGAATGTTTAGTTTTCGGGAAAACGCTATTATTTATAAAAGTTTTTGCTTGCCTAAAGGAATGTCGACAAAAATTATGTTTATTATACCGGGTGGTCAAAAATTACAAAATCTTAAAATTCGGTAAGAGTTCGGTAAGTTTGTACTTTTTGATCACCACGTATAAAAACTAATGATGATTTTGCCACAATTATGTTTTTATACGGGGTGATCAAAAATTACTCTTACCAAAGTTTAAGATTTTGTCATTCTTAACCACCCAGTATATACAACACATTTTTTGACAAAGCCATCACTATTTTTAGGCAAACAAAAACTTTTTTAAAGAATAGCAAAAAAAATGAGACTAATTTTTGACCACCCCATGCAAGATAACCCGTTTAAAACAAGACCTTCAGGGTCAAACGAACAAAAAATCGTAACACAACTGCGTTTTATTTTTATTTAATTCACTTGAGAAATTTTTACCAGTTGTGTCTGATATTTTCAATGCGCCTGCGATACTTGCGTAAGATGCAAGATCTGTGATTTTTTTTATATATGATCAACATGATCTTCAAATATTAATATATTGTCTATAACGAATCCTAGAAGTAGAGTATTTTATTGCGATTTAATTTTTTTCATGATATATATATATACTGTATATATATATATATATATATATATATATATATATATATATATATATATATATATATATATATATATATATATATATATTGCTTTATTATTTGTGAAGCAAAAGCACCCAGATTGTAACAACTACATGCTAGTAGTGCCACCACAATAATTTACGTGATGACACATAATAAACACAAGTTATGTGATAACACATAATAAACACAATAATTTTCAAACAAGTCGCGCGTGTAAAAGATGAACAGTAAAAATCTAAGAACACTTCCCTGAGGTATAACGAAATTATTCTTCAATGTATTTGAAAGATAATCGCCAACTTGTTTTTACTGTTGTCTATCTGCAAAATAACTGAATCCAAATGTAGTTACTGTAAATTGTAAAGATGTTTCACAGGAGTGTTTACGTATCAATATAGTAGCATAGAAATCGATAATTTGCAGAAAGCTTTAAAATAATGGCTAAAAGTAATATAAAATAAACGATTTTAGTAAAATACTCAAAATAATATTTGGCAACATTATTTCAACATTATTAGGCAATTTTCCAATGCTCAGTCATATATAAAATGTTATTGATTATTATGTGAATACTATCCCATATATTAACATTGGAAATGTTAATGTTCACGTATAGGACCAGAGTTCCCAGTTTTTCCTATACCTCTACTATCGAGGTCAAATGACGTAATATTTACGCATCGACGTATCGTTCGAGTGGTACAGCTGCAGCAATGACGCGTGGTGGGATACGGTGCTGGCTTAATGCAGAGAGCACTTATTTCAAATTTATAAATGTTTTCTTGAGTTTGCTGTTTGTTTAATTAAACTGGACCAATTGGACTTTTCATTTTGAAATTAATTTTGTTTCTATAAATCGAAGATAGAAATGCAGATTAATAGGAAATAGCCAAATTAATTTATTATACTGGGTGTGATTTATCATACTGGATGTTACCTTTTAGCGACGCCAAATCTAGGTATTATAAATTCCAGAGGTCAGATGACGTCATAACTGAGATAATGCATTTTGGTCGCTTCATATTAAGTAAATAATACGACAAACTGAAAATAGAAAATATTATATTTCAAGAAAAATGTTTAACTTAATAATAAACTACATGTTTATTATTAAGTTGTAGTAGGTTTTTTGATTATAATAAAAAGTTAATTATGTTTTATATAATGGTGTTATCATTTCCAATATCCCGATGTTTCCAATGATTGCGAAATCTGTGAATTTTATGAATCACAAACAGTTTATTAATATTCAGAATACATTATAGGAGACAGACACACACCCTTACATTTCTTGTTTAATAAACGAGATTATCACGTTCATACTTGCCGGCTTGAAAAATATCATCTTCCAGAAGTAAGAAATTATTAGAACTACGTCGTATATAAAATCCGATGGGCGTATGGCGTGCTCTAAAGATATTTGACATGATTCAGCAGCATTTTATCCGTGGTTTATTTTATCAATGGCTATATTATAACTTGGTACGCCTTATAAATTTGACTCCTTGGGTTTTATGTTGAAGCATCGATTACATTAAATTAGATTCAGCATCTGAAGGTTTTATTACCTATTAAATATTAGAAATTACCATTTACAAAGTATTGAAGAACGGTTTTATGATAAGAAGAAGCTGTCATATAAAGTAATTAGTGTACGTAAGGTAATTTGCCTTTTAATTTAATAGTACTTGGCTATACTTTGAACTGTGGCGTTTACATATTGTAATATAGTAGGGAATAGGAACACATTAATTATCATACTTAGTGACTTAGTGCAGTTGTAGTACTTTGACCCTAGTTTCAAACAGATAATGCCATGCAGATCGATTCCTAAATTTATGAGATGTAAGGAGTTTATAAATGTATAATTTTGACTTCACTTTCATAATATTCCTTATTAATCAATTTGTTATATAGCTAGAATCATGTAAAGTCATAATGCTTTATATATATAATGCATATAATGCTTTAATTTTTTTTTATTAACATTTTAGTTTATTATTTATTATTATTATTAATCATACTTACTCTTCTTGCTGATGCTCCTGACGATTCTCTTTATAATGGGCACCAGTTCTCATGGAAAATTATGTATAATTTGACATAATTTTATTAATACAGAATCACTTGAGCTATTAATTTGTCTTTGAGTTTTTATGGTTATTTTATACTATCTTTTAATATGTTATATTTTGGTTATAATGTTTACTGTATAAGAGCATGCTTATCTCCATCTCAGTGGGAGGTTCAAAAGCAGCTTAAATTTTGATATTATTATAATTAATTTGAATTTTATTAACTCTCTTTGATATATATATATATATATATATATATATATATATATATATATATATATATATATATATATATATATATATATATATATATATATATATATATATATATATATATATATATATATATATATATATATATTAGCTTTGAAATTCTTTGCTATTCATATTTGTTTTGTGAAAAGTAATCTTGGGTTTGTAGCATTTCATTACATAGAATTAAGCAAACAGACGAGTAAGAAGGAAAACACACTTACCAGTGCTATATCTGGACACACATATGGAAATGAACCACTATACACACGAAAACGAACCACTTAGAAGTTGTACAAGTTCTTTCACCTTTCTTGAGGATCTTCAGAGCAGTATACGATTTATTTCAGTATACTACTCTGAAGATCCTCAAGAAAGGTGAAAGAACTTGTACAACTTCTAAGTGGTTCGTTTTCGTGTGTATAGTGGTTCATTTCCATATGTGTGTCCAGATATAGCACTGGTAAGTGTGTTTTCTTTCTTATTCGTCTATTTGCTTATTTATATGTAATGAAATGCTACAAACCCAAGATTACTTTTCACAAAATAAATATGAATAGCAAAGAATTTCAAAGCTATATATATATATATATATATATATATATATATATATATATATATATATATATATATATATATATATACAGGGTGAGTCAGTTTTTTGTAGACAAACTTTAACAGGGGATAGAACGCACGTTTTTGAAAAGAAAAGTGCCTATAAAGATATGGCCGATCTAGCTTCCTAAGGAAGATACAAGGTGTTAAAGTTTCATTTTTTTTTACATTAATGTGTAATATTTTCTGAACGGAATGATATATTCACTAAATATTTTACACATATCTTAACCTGCATAGGATCAACATGTTGTATTGTTCCTGTCGAAAATACTATAGTGGATGTTACTTTTTTCGGGTACTTCGGATATTCTGCATAATGGAACTTTTTTTTCGTACGCCACTGACATTATCTGATACATATTTCTAAAATAACGGCCCCTTAGTAACAATTTTGATCTCTTGTAATTTTGCTCTAACTATGACAGTTTTAGAGATATTGGCCGTTGTTTCTCTGACAGTGTAATGTCGTTATTATATTTTTTTTCTCGAATTTTCTTTATGACTTATAAACGAACGCTTAGATTTTTTCATGTTTAGGGGATAATGCCTATTAATTAAGGCGCATAAAACAAGCGGTAAGAATGTTCAAAAACTTGCACAGTGGCGGGGTGGAAGGGGTGCTCCACCCCTTTCGTAAACAGAACATCTACGCCAAAGACTATTTAAAAAAAAACTGTTATTTTCATTATCTACATACAGTTTAACAAAAATAATGTCCCTTCTTCTGTTTCGAAATTCCTGTGCGGTTCCTAGTTATTTTGATTTTTAGTGTTTGATGTGGTACTAAATTAAGTAATTTATTTATTAGCAATAATAATTATCGGCTAAATATTTAATTCTTTCAACGAAACCTACCTAAATATGGTGTGTTAAGGATTCTAAAAAGCCGAAATCTCTTTATCTCTTTCCAAATAATTACAATTACAAAAAAAAACATTAGATGAACATTGATGTTAATGTTTATGGAGATATAAACATTTTTGAATTTATAGCAATATTTAATTAACAATAATAATTGTGGAATAAATAACAATTGTTAGCAATAATGATTTATAAATAACAATTACAAGAATTAATAACAATAACACTAGTACCTACATACATAAAATTAGATACTTTGTTCAAAATGTAAACCGTTCTTCTCAATACACATTTCACTGCGACGTATCATAGAACGTCTTAAGTTAACTAAATGATGCACCCTTATTTCATTGCAAGCATCTCTAATGCGATTTTGAAGTTCCTCAAGTGTATTAACCGGAGTGGTATACACTATTTCCTTAATGAATCCCCACACAAAAAAGTCAAGTGGTGTTAAATCGGGGGATCTGGGAGGCCACGCCACTGGACCTCCACGACCTATCCACCTCCCTGGATAGTTATTGTTTAGCCAATTTCTTACATTTCTGCCATAATGGGCCGGGCACCCATCAAGTTGAATCCAAGACTGTCTTCTTAAATTCAAAGGAATGACTTCCCATATATTACCATGGTGTTCTTCTAAAAAAAAGTTTTTTTTAAATAGTCTTTGGCGTAGAAGTTCAGTTTACGAAAGGGGTGGAGCACCCCTTCCACCCCGCCACTGTGCAAGTTTTTGAACATTCTTACCGCTTGTTTTATGCGCCTTAATTAATAGGCATTATCCCCTAAACATGAAAAAATCTAAGCGTTCGTTTATAAGTCATAAAGAAAATTCGAGAAAAAAAAAATATAATAACGACATTACACTGTCAGAGAAACAACGGCCAATATCTCGAAAACTGTCATAGTTAGAGCAAAATTACAAGAGATCAAAATTGTTACTAAGGGGCCGTTATTTTAGAAATATGTATCAGATAATGTCAGTGGCGTACGAAAAAAAAGTTCTATTATGCAGAATAGTCGAAGTACCCGAAAAAAGTAACATCCACTATAGTATTTTCGACAGGAACAATACAACATGTTGATCCTATGCAGGTTAAGATATGTGTAAAATATTTAGTGAATATATCATTCCGTTCAGAAAATATTACACATTAATGTAAAAAAAAGTGAAACTTTAACACCTTGTATCTTCCTTAGGAAGCTAGATCGGCCATATCTTTATAGGCACTTTTCTTTTTAAAAACGTGCGTTCTATCCCCTGTTAAAGTTTGTCTACAAAAAACTGACTCACCCTGTATATATATATATATATATATATATATATATATATATATATATATATATATATATATATATATATATATATATATATATATATATATATATATATATATATATATATATATATATATATATATATATATATATATATATATATATATATATATATATATATATATATATATATATATATATATATATATATATATATATATATATTGACTATCGTTGATATGTATAATGTTTGATTTAAATTCCCCAAAATATGATTTTATTTATGTAGGGGTATCTTCCAATGATTCTTGTTTTAACCATGGTTTTAAATTATTAATTACATTAATTTATTAATGGTAAATATAAAATTTGGTTATACGATTTCATATAACTTAAAACTAATGCCCTATTCTGTCCTATTATACCTTATATCTAATACATCAGAATACATTCTCTATTAATTACAAATCTTATTATCTAAAATTTTAAATTAAGTTTATATTACAATATTTATATCTTTACAACTAAAGTTTAAATTTTACAAGAGATTTTCTCTTACATACGCTTTTTTTACATATACTTTACATGATTCTTTGAATATTCCCGCGCTCTCTCCTAGACGTATCTGTCGGTGTTGCTGGGCTTGTACCTCTGATTACATATTACGACTCTGCTGTGGCTTTGTTATGTATTTTCAAGGAAGTTCTATTCTTGGTAAGAATCAATTTAACACATTTATTTAACCAAAATTCGATTATTACGATGCTATAGATATGTACGTATATGATCAAATTAGAATATGGTTATATGGTGGAGAAGAGAAAATGATAATAAATAAACTATTATAAAAAAATTCTATCCGCTACTTAACCTAATATAAAATTACTGACATTTCTGACATTTGTAGAATTTTGGGGTATTAAGTCCGAATTGGTTTCCTTAAAATCTTATATCTATGAGCCCTTTTTAAAGTTGTTCTTTTATTAAGGTTAGTAATTGATGAATTTAGAAAAACTGTTCAAGAGTTTTGATATCTTATTTTATAGTCATATTCGAATGATATGATAAGGTACCTTAATTTTGTCTAATGTTGCTTCTTAACGCTTTTATTTTCACACTTTGATTGTGACCGTCAAATTTTGATTAAATTTCAGCATGCCCCATTCATATGGCTTCAATGCAACTCAATAACTCCTTTAATACCATTCTCTCCTTATTTCTTTCTGCAAACTGCTTCCAAATTTATATCTCCAATCTCCGTTTCTTATTTTCTCCCCTGGCCTTTGCCGTTTTCCTCTCTCTCTCAATTATTCTCTGCAAACTCCTTCCAAATTTCTATCTGCAATCCGTTTCTTATTTTCTCTCTATTTTTATCTGAAAACTCCTTCCAAATTTCTATCTGCTATCCGTTTCTTAGTTTATCCTCATTTATTATTTTTCTTGGTTTCCGCCATTTTTGTTTTCCTGCTTCCTGAATCATTGTTAGAATGAAGTCTATGCCATGTCCTATTTTCTATACTTATGTCTATGCCATGCACACTTTTAGTTATCGAGTTTATTTATGTTTAGCATCTTTACACCTTCACCATGTCTACTGTACACTGTACCTACAGTTTACATTCCGTTTCTCTTCTATATCTGATATATGTTAATACATACATATATAATTTTGCATTAGTAATCATTTCTGATAATGTCTCATTTAATACCTACCAAATTGTCTTGCACAATATACACTGCGCAACTTATTTAACGCACAACCAAAAAGTTAACTCAAATTGGACGTTATGTATTTTCGACAATTTTTGTTCGTTCTGGTCGCTTTTTTTTTCAAATTGTAGGTTTTTCTCTTAGGAATATCACTGTCTTAGTTGTTTTGGTAAAACGAATGATTTTGATATTATACCAGGTGCTATAAAAATATTATGTTTTTTTCCGAAATTTCAAAACGTCCTGTGGGCTATACAAGGTATTGCAAGTTATTGCAATTATAGCCAATTTAAAGCCTCATGTTTTTTCTACATTTTCTTTTTTTATTCATTTGTTTATCTCTGTTACTTCATGAAATACACCGTTTTGAAACACCATATGCTTTTATTCACATGAAATGCATTTATCGGACAACTCAAACAGCTAGCAAGCTATGGAAATCGAAGATTACACGTCATAAACTGACAACTGTGTCATTAGTTTTTTGTTGACAGTCCAGCAATAATTAATGAATAATGGAACGCCAAACCAGAAATTTAACTCGTGATGAATGTGTTGAGGCAGCTACATTACATGGTGAAGGGTGGAGTTACAACCGCATAGCTGAAAGGTTGGGAGTGTCTCACGCAACTATAGCGAGAGCAATTCAAAGGTACGCGGAAACAGGAGAACATTCCAGACGGGCCGGTTAAGGTAGATCTCGTGTTACCTCTGCTATCCAGGATCGCTTTTTAAGAGTAAATGCTGTAAGACAACGATTTATAACTGCAACACATTTAAGAGCACAACTTCAAGACGCAGGTGGTCCACTCATATGCGTTCAAACTGTACGCCGATGACTGAGGGAGGCAAATTTAAGACCCAGGATTGCTGCTCGAGGTCCCGCATTAACAGTAGATCATCGAAGAGCCAGATTGAATTTTGCCAATGAGCATGTTAATTGGATGGAAGCAGATTGGGAACGTATTCTTTGGACTGATGAGTCAAGGTTCAGTTTGTATAATTGTGACAGACGTAATCGCGTCTACCGAAGACCCGATGAGCGATACAGTCAATGCAATTTTTTGCACACAACTTTATATGGAGGTGGATCCGTCATGGTGTGGGGCGGAATATCTTTGACTGGGCGAACGGACTTGGTAACTGTGAATGGAAATCTCAATTCTGACAGATACATCACAGACATTCTTGAAGCACACGTTTTGCCTTATGCCCCCTATATAGGACCCAATTTTTTACTTATGCAAGACAATGCGCGTCCCCACACGAGTCTTATCGTGAGAAATTATCTTGAAGAAGTAGGAATTGATCACATAGACTGGCCAGCCCGTAGCCCCGACCTTAACCCCATTGAACATGTTTGGGATTTTATCGGTCGGCGGTTACGAAGTGAGGGACGACAACCCCAAAATTTACAAGAATTGGAAGGACGCCTAGTCGAATTATGGAATGGCCTAGAGCAGAACCTAATCAGAACTTTGGTTTTAAGTATGAACCAAAGATGTCGGGAGGTCATTCGCGGAAGGGGTGGAAACACCAGATACTAATTCTCTATTTACTTTTGTTTTGTTTCCTGTTATTCGTTGTTTTATTGATTAAAGCAATCCATTTTTCTAGGTATGTTTTTTGAGTGTTTGTCCTTTTAAGACCTTTTTCTCTTCAAAAACACCTTGCATCTCTCAATAAATTATACGATATCAAGGAAAACAGAACGCAAAATGAGGCATTGAACCAGTATAATGAGTAATAAATAATGAGCACTTGACAAAAAAGAAAGTTAATAAATTTAATAAAAATCACGTCAACTCAAAAATTTAATATTTTATGAAGTAACAGAGATAAACAAATGAATAAAAAAAGAAAATGTAGAAAAAACATGAGGCTTTAAATTGGCTATAATTGCAATAACTTGCAATACCTTGTATAGCCCACAGGACGTTTTGAAATTTCGGAAAAAAACATAACATTTTTATAGCACCTGGTATAATATCAAAATCATTCGTTTTACCAAAACAACTAAGACAGTGATATTCCTAAGAGAAAAACCTACAATTTGAAAAAAAAATCGCCCAAAACGAACAAAAATTGTCGAAAATACATAACGTCAAATTTGAGTTAACTTTTTGGTTGTGCGTTAAATAAGTTGCGCAGTGCAATAAAATTCATCTATTATACAACATGATTATTTACAGATATACTTGGTTATAATATCAACAACTCCTATTTTTCTACGTATGATACGTAAGAATTTTCTAGTACGTATTCTAGTATGTATATTATCCTAACATCTGATTTAAGATTATGGTAAATCGTAGAGAGTCTATTTTCTTTATTTATATTTAATTTAACTTAATTTGAACATATTTATATATTAATACATTTTCTAAAGCATGTTAGCATGAAACATATAAAACATACTGAAGAGGTACACTTTCTTATAAAGAGTTTTAAATAAATAACAGTCAACCAAAAAAATTGCAATCGAATGTTTAAATTGCCACATATATTTTTTCATAAGAATAAGCAATATTTATCTTTAGCAACCTGTATCTCAAAAACTAGTCATAATATTGAGCTGGAACATTTGTGACAGTTCTGATCAGGAGATCCAAATCTACAATATACTAACATTTTATAAAAATTCACCGAGAGCCATTTTTTCATATATTTTGTGCGGTGTTATTTGGTATAACTTTCTTTTGATAAAAGACATTTTAATATCAGACGAAATATGAAAAAACTAAAAACTTCTGACCGGATAGCGTCTAACGGGCTAGTAATCGCATTTTTTGTTGTCATAAGATATACTTTCGCTCCTGCAAAAGGCATGCTGTATGAAATCGGAGAAAATAAACTGTTATAATTTTCCGACTGATTTTATTGAGTAAATTCAAATTTTTCTTCTCCGGGATATTCTGTATTTCCAAATTGTTTAACCGGGAAGTTTATATTATATACCAATACATTAATTTATATTTGTCTTAGCTTAGAATTTGTTATTAAAGATTCTATTTGACATAATCTCATCACATCCTAGTAATTCTATTTTTGGTTTTAGATCATAAAATTGGTTCCTATATATGCTTGGGGCGAGCTTGAGCCGACGGTTTTCGTTGTGCTCACAGACCTCCTCTGTAAATTTCAGCGATGAACTGTCGTTACTTATAAAAAATAGCCAATTTAATGGTGGTCACTGATTTCTAAAAAAAAACGATCTCCAAACTGCAAATTTCATTCATGCAAACTGATACTCGTGAATAAATGCCGTGACAAGCAGAGGGAAATAATCCTGTAGTGTGAATTCAGGACGCAGGGATTGTTTGTTCTGCTCGAAATGGCTGATGCCAGATAAGGCGATCCTTTACAAGCGAAGATTATATTTTACATAAATTACAGCAGCACACATTTTTCAGGATTAATTATTTATCCCGCGCTAAGTATATTGCATAGAAAATTGTAATCATGATCGCAATAAATTTAATCACATACTTAGGTATGCGTGGCATTTATAAATTAGTTATGATATACCCGTATATGATTTTATATTTATATAAAAGTACTTACTGATTAACTATTTAATTTTAGATTAGATTAGACGCTGTGAAATAACATATTTTATTTTGTGCCATTTTTGATACATTCATTTATATTTGTAATTTGACTATTTTGTTTCCTCAAAAATTTTGCAAGTGACGTAAAGTTTACCTCGTAAAGTGACGTAAAGTGACACTTTACTGGTTCATTTTCTATTATCTGTAACCGGTTTTTAAATAAAAACAACATCTTTAATTGCAATTCATTTTAAAAAGAGCGAGAAGGCATTCCAAACGGCAAACATGGAAATTCGATATGCTGCAAATGCTCTTGATTTCGAATTCGATATTTCCCTCCATTTTATGTAATGAATATCAATGTATATGCATCTGTCTGTAGTAGTCTTGAATGTGTACGAATTTCTTTGAGAGCAGTAAATAAACTTTTTTAATCATGATGTATAAACATAAAAATATAGATTGTTTAGTAATATCTCGAAATATCTTTATGGTGGAGTAATTATATAACAATCATATGTTTTTGGAGTCAGAAAATATTTTATATGTCATTTTGACTTTTTTTGGTGTGAAATATACGAGGGGGAACCACCTTAGAATTTTGATGTACAAACTGTTAGAGCCCTATTAGACCTTACCCAATAATAATGTACGACTCATTAAGAAATAATCATTTATATGGTTACTCGATGAGGGAAATGGCAGGATAAGCACGGATCGGAAACAAAAGATGGATTAAAAAGATTTTTGTCAAATAAGAAACGTAAAAATTATGTAGAAAATATCCTACCATCGATTGAGAAAAATTGAGAAAAAATGTAAAAAACTAAAAAGTACAAAGCAAAAAGAGAATCAGAATAGAAAGAGAAAAATAAATATTCTGATCGGGATCTTTCTTTCGATGAAGATGTAGTTTTTATGGAATCTCATTATGCTCACTATTTTAAAGAAGGAGAAAATACCCCTGAAGATAATATTTCGAAAAATTTTAGAGAAAAAATTAGTATTGGGTAGATTGCGTTTATTAGTATTACGCATAATAAGTTTATATATATATGCAAGACTATAGTGCAAAAGGAAGTATAAACATCGATGCAAATTATAATGCAAAAAGGAAGTAATGAAATTTTAAAACTTATAATTACCCTACGCAAAACCTACGTAACTTAATCTAATAACATGGGACTTAGCCTCTGGAACAATGTTTACTTAAAATTAAAATGTTTTAGATTGGTTATTACATTATTAAATTCACAATAATTGTATTCGAATCACAACACTGTTCACTAATTTCACTTAACTGCTTTGTTGACAATCTACCAGAACACTGCCTTACTTTGGAAAGCTACTATTTTCTGCTATATACGCCTGTTATATACCTTGGTCTCCTAAACTGTGAATTTTCAGATTCTTCACTTACTGCCTGTTTAATTTATTCTTCTTTCGCCTTTACTTTTTCTTCTCTTTCTCTTGGTCTTTCCTTGGACTAATTGTCACACTCGTCTATATCTTATGGACGCTGCCTGGAGATGCTACTCTTATTATGTCGCAATTTCGATGAAAAACAATTAATTACTGTTAATTTTACTTTTACAGCGTTTCCCTTTGGGATTTCACTAATATCTCACTATTTAATCAATTTTCTTTACGTTTTTACAATTAAACTTTACAATATTACAAATGTATCATTAGCGGAGCTGTCTCTACTTTGAACGCTATAGCTGAACTCTCTTGCATTATTATTCGTACGCACGGATATGCCCCATGATACTAAGAGTACAGTATCATGGATATACCCCATATAAAACAGTTGCACTTCCTTGGATACGAGCTTCTGGCTTTATTGTTATTGTATAATATGGTCAGTCAGATGCATGGCTATTATTATATTTATTTAGGTTTACATTTAAACTCTATAATTGGAAATATATTTGATTTAATGTTGAATTATAAGTTAAATACACATCATTCACCTTTTGTTGACTAATTTCTGAATTTCAAATAAGCGTCATTCCTACATTATAGTTTTTCTTCGAGAGTCATGTTCTCGAAACCCATTTCTATAACGATGCTTTCGCATTAATCTTTTAATATGGACATAGTTTATCTATGCTTGATATTATATAAATTTTATTGCGATTTGTCTATTGCAATCATGCTAAATATAGAATTTTGCGCCGATAAATAACTTAGGAATAGAGTTAAATAACTTAAGATAATATTATTAAGTTCCCGAAATACCCCAAAATATTTAATGTAATTTTATGAATGTGGTTTTATGAAATAGTAAACACTTTCTACGCCAATGACTCTATACAAAGCAACGCAATGGGAGGATCGTCGTAATATCTCGTTTAGCGCTCCTGGCCAAAAGACTAACTAGTAAGACCAAGTCAGCGATGGCTGGCTCCATTAATATTAGCTAACGACTAACTAACACAATACCAGATTTATCCTGACTTGCCTGGGGCCGGTGCAGGAATGCGGAACACGATGCAATATGGCGGAGCTATGAGGGGCAGGAAATATTCTTACATTCGTGCGTAGCGAGTCGGTGATTTTATCAATGTTAAAAAGTAGGGCACGGAAGGGTGAAAATTCTTGAAACTTATTTAGTAACTGCTTTAAATTTTACACGGGATATATCCGGTTAAATACTAGCATAATATGTTGGTGATTGTAATTGAATTAGCGTCGATTTGTTCCGACAAAGGAGCTTTACAAAATTTCAAAACGTTTTAAGATTACGCGCCTATGATTCATAAGATATTCAGCGTATTTGCATCTTACCCATATATCTTCTATCTACCGGCAAATCGTATTGATATATAAGCGAATCTGAGCGACCACTTAATCCAGAAAACCACTTGACTTCTCTCAAACTACTAATTAACAGACAGTTCTGATTTACTAACTTGTCCTACCATAATAATCTTTAGAATTGTTCAGGGTTCGTTCATTAAAATAACTAGGCGTACTCTCGCCGCATTCTTGGTTACTTTAACGTTTGATATTCTCAGTATACGGGACCAAATGAATTCCTATACACTATTTTGGTGTCCTTCATTTATAAGCTTGAAGTTGAGGTCGGACAGGATGTAGAAAAGCTTAGCAAATTTAGCAGAAGATCCCCAGGCCTTGACGGAATGAATTACAGGGTGTGTATCTGACTTTATTTTCGGTTCAACCATTGATTGAGATTTATCATTCAGGAATGAGAATTTTTGCCTCCGCGAACAGTAAATTTTATTATGCGCATACGATAACGCTATGAATGCGTTCGGGATTAGCTCCGCGTAAATAGCTATTGTCATATACTCTGTCATATACAGAATATACAAGCATATTCTGAGCAGCGAAACGCGATGCAAGTAGTTTCCTCAATTAAATTTTTTTTCATTACTTGCATTAGTTCGCTGTGGTGATTAACTTTGTGTTTTGTTACATATAGTTGAATCCAGTTGCGTTTAAATTTTTTTAAGGATAATTAAAATTTGATTTTGACGTTACTTTTTCAGAGAGATCGAATTGTCATTATTTTCATGCATTATTATTCTAAACATTGGATTAATTTAAAATAATAATTTGCCTTTAGTTCATCTGAGATGAATTAATTGAACTATAAGTGCCTTGACATCAGGCACTTATTTGCCTGATGTCAAGTGCCACCAGCCCTAACATTAGGAAAAGAGTCACCATTGGTAAGAGTTATAGCCCAGTCAGCAGGCAGTTTTACCCTGCAAAAGGTATAGTAATAATTTTTTAGTATGTTGTTAAGGTCTGCGCCCTCAAAAAAAATTCAAGTTTTCAACCTTGTGGGGGGGGGGCCGCTCGAGCCGCTATCTTGAATCGAACGTACAAGAAATTACTTTTTTGACAATAACTCTGCAGCGATTGATTTAACGAGGAAAATGTAAGAGTATTTTTGAGATTTTTTCGATTGTTTATCGCTAGTTATTATATTTTCGCCGGATTTCCGTTGATTTATTGACGCATGCGCTGTTTCATGCATGTATGTTTTGGCGTGACAGTGGCGTTTCCTTTTGTCTTATGTTCGGTTGATTCGCGATATATAATTAATTTATTATAATATTGTGTTATACGCGAGTGTTTAGTGTTTTCATGCGATGGAAGCGACGAATGCGAGTAGTTGCCAATAATTCCAATCGTAAGCGACCGATTTTCAGAGGAGGAGAACTGAAAATGATCAAAAATGCCTCCTCTAAAATGATACGTCTATGGAATTTCGTTTCCTTCGCACCTCATCTCCCTGAGCCGTCCATATGTTGGTGATGAATCACTCCACACTATTTAAGCACCGCAGTATTGTTGTTTTATATATTGTAAAATCAAAGTAGGTACACGTACAGTATCGCGCAATTTCAATGTCGTCAGGATGCATTTTATAATATGACCCAATCCCCTAATTTAGAAGTACTTCGAGTACTATTTAGAAGTAAAGAGAAGTACTTCTATCATAGTTCTCCATTCTTAAATAATACTCGTTCAATTATTGCAAAAATTCTAATGACCATAATAACATTTAAATTGCACGATAGTGCACTTATACTTATGCATATTCCGTGAGGTAGAGTAACTGGCGCGTTTTTTTATGGTGGTATTCCCGATAGGCCTAATGAGGGTGCCTCATTCAAATCTTAGCGCTTTCTCTTTTTTGATGATCCTGCTGGCGGTATGTTGACGCCTTCATCAGAATAATCTGCGACCTCAGTGTCATCATCATCATCGGTGCTTCTTATGTATTGTTCTTGTATATAGACACAGGTTCGTCATCTTCGTCCGCGCTGTCAATAGGAACCTCGGACACATTTTCGCATGACTGGCCACTGCAGAAGCCACTTCAACCCAGCTTTCCTGCAACCACATGCTCAGCCGCATCCTTCTTCCGACAGCTGCATGAAAAGAATTTCAATAAGCGCTCAGATGCAGGTTCCAGCCACAGTCTTCTGGCTTTTTTGAGTCCCCTACTATTTTTGGACTTGATGGTACGTCCTAAACGCATGATACCGGGCAGCGTCCTTCGTTGGTGGCAAAGAAGCAAGATTTAATATGCTTTTTGAAGTAGATTTAGCGAAACGTTGGTAACGGATTTCTTCCAGGGTTTCCTCTTCCATGTTGCCACCATATGAAGCAACCAGAAACCGTGCTCCAGTATCTGCGATGTGCCCTGGTGTTGCATCTGGATATTTGAAGATCCTAATGGTGGCACTAATTCTTGCGGTTTTCTGGACAAGCGAACAAAATTTATTCTTTCCTTAGTTGAACATAGCCGATGTCGTGTTACAGCTACTAAACGCATGGAGAAACAGAATGTTCTCAGCCACTTATACAAAATCATTTAATACAATTATACTCAGACGTCACAAAATATTTCCCAAACCATATTAAATTAAGAAACTGGAAGGCCCTAGCCATGAAGCAATAATTTGCCTTCAATTTACTGTATCACTATACATTCATCATACAGATTTGATTAAAGAAAAGGTAATTTAAATTTCCTATTTTTACAATAAATTGCTTTCCATTAATCGACTGATTCATTATGCTTCTGATGCTTTAAATAATCTTTTTCTGGAAGATACCTTCATGGGTGGCGTAACTGGACCTACGGGCCTCTGTCCCGTTCAAGAGGTGGTCTGGGTTGACACTGTTGACAGTGTTTCTAAAGCTTCTACAATTACTACAATTATCAATAAACTATCAAACCTAAACCAAGAAGGGAAAATTTCAATATAATACTTAAGTGCCCCCCACTTTTCTGACCCACGCGATGCCCCTTAACACTAATTTGAAATAGATATCGCTGTATAACCTTATTGCGGTTAGAAAAAACATTATAAATAAGTGTACTTAATTTGTTCCTACTAAATTTACCGTCCAAAATGAGGTTTTACTATTTTTTGGGAAAAATGTTTGCCTTTCCGCCGCTGTAACTCGTTACATATTAGACTTACAAAGTAGTTGTGGGGAATTTTGTGTTTTTTAACATTGTATTCCTACATTTTTGTCGTTAGATCAACCGTTGCAGAATTATTATCAAGTTAGTTATTGACAATAAGCTTGATTTCTAATTACCTAATTGATTAGCTAACTTATTTATGATTCTGGACACGTGGCTAAAAGTTAATTCTCCTTTATTTCTTAAAGGATCATAAATAAACAATATCCAGCGATATCACCTATATAAACCTAAATTGGTTTCAATGTATACAGACTTAGATTAGTTGGCCACATTTGTTTATGTCTTTTGATCATTACTGGTTCCAGAAGTTCTTCCATTAGCGAGTTTGGGTGGTATCCTATAACATCACGATGTTTAAGAACTTTCTGCTGGCTTTAGTATTTGGTTTTCACATGCCATGGTGCATCTTCAATATTCTAGTCCATGTCCATTTTGGTCTGATAACTGTTTTATATACAAGGATTTTATTTTATCTGGATACACGTGATTTTCCTTCTACCAACTACTGAGTAGTTCTCTGATTTTAATATCTATTTATTTTCTCTTTTTTATGACATGTTTAGCCCTAAATATACAGTTTGTGTTTTGTGGTATTTATACATTGCTTATTGAGACTACAGGAAGGATGAGGCTATTTTTGAATTCGTTGTGGCAAGAAAGAATAGGTGTGTCGTAAAAAAATATCACTGTCACGATATTTTGCGCACTGCTAGATCTGATGTATACATTTCATATAGTAGTGGACCAAGGGTACTGCCCTGAGGTACTCCTGATATAATTAGATGATCATCAGGCTGGTCTGCATTTACCCTGGTTTGACTGAAACATTATCTCCCTTAAATATGATTTCAGGAGTTTGAAGTAGGCTGGTGGAAGAATTTGTTTCATGTTATACATCAGTCCATGGTGCCACACTTTGTCAAATTCCTGACTATATATATATATATATATATATATATATATATATATATATATATATATATATATATATATATATATATATATATATATATATATATATATATATATATATATATATATATATATATATATATATATATATATATATATATATATATATATATATATATATATATATATATATATATATATATATATATATATATATATATATATATATATATATATATCTAGAAAGACTCCAATACACTATTGTTTATTTTCTAGTGCTTTCTTTATTTATGGTTTGAGTTAGGTATCCGGTGAACTTGCTGCACTGTGGAATAGGTGGTCTGGTAATTCTTGTTAATTATTACGTGACTGTAAAAGTTGTAATAAAAAGTACGATATATTTTTTAGTATAAAAATATTTCTACTTGCAGATGACAAATTTGGAAAAGGCAATTAGGGTTCTCTGGTGTGCACAAATATGCCAACATTATTCTAGACCAATGTTACGAACGAATTAGAATCTAGATATAGATATCTAGAAAATAGATATCTGGAATCTGGAAATTGTTCGGAGTGTGGATCAGAGATCCGCTGCAGTTAGGCCCCATTGGGCCCCTTGTGCTTCCTCCGCGAGGGAAATGTCTTCCTAGGACATCGACCAGCCCCATGTTGTACAAAAGGTGGTGATGTTTCCTAGTGGCATTTCCCTCAAATTGGCCATAGAAGGCCAACGCACCCCCAATATGGACTCTCTGGTCGATGACACGGCGGGACATTCACAAAGTATATGCTCGACCGTTTCATCTTCTTGTTCACATCCTCTGCAGAAGGGTGTATCACTTTGTCTCATGTTATAGAGGTGCTTTCTTACCCAGCAGTGTCCGGTTAGGATTCCTATCCACAAATCGCAGTTTTCCCCTAGACATTGCCAGAATATTCCTCACCTCTTCTCTCTTCGCTGGGATATCCCTGGGATTGCTGGCCAGCTGACAGCTACTTGTTTCATCCCACAACGTCTTAAATTTCGTATGGGTGTTTTCCTTTATTAATTGGAGTTTCGCTGCAATTGGTGTGGTACTTGAAGGACCAGGCCCAAGAATTTTCAGGCTGGCTGCCTTGACCAGTTTGTTAGCTTCTTTATTGCCGTTGTATTGTGAGTGTCTTTTGACCCAGCACAGGTAGATGTTATTCATCTGACATGCTCTCATAAGTGCTTGGTGACATTCCCATGTTGACCCTTTAGTTATTTTATTATTCTTCATGGTCAGTAGTGAGTGTCTACTATCTGTGCAGATTATGATTGTCTTGTCCGTTATTTCCCTGCGGGCAATCTCTTGTGCGGCTATGGTTACACCTGCGAGTTATGTGTGTACTACGCTGGCATTTTTATCCATAGTTCAGTTGCATCGGAGTTGCAGATTTCTGGAATATATACCTCAGCCTCATACTTCCTTTTTCCGTCTGTGAAGACATAGTTTACACCTTCAACGCCGGCCTCATCTTCATCAGTAGTTTGTATGGTGTAAGGTTTATCAAAGGCAAGCCGAGGCGGAATACCATCTGCACATGCCCGTAAAAGGCGTATCGTTTTGACAGCCTCGGTCCACAGGCGGCTGCTGGTTTGGCCACAGCTTGCATTTGGTAGTATGCCAAAGGATTTGAGGTGAGTCATGGTAGTTAAAACCACTTCTTCTAGATGCAGATCTAGCCGTGGAAGAAACAGCATTATCTCAATTGCCCTCGTTGGTGTTGTTCGCATAGCTCCGGTTTTGCTCAGACAGGCAACTCTTTGTACCTGGCATAGCTTGAGTTTTGCTGTTATTTGTTGACTCTTGCGCCACCAAACAACAACTAAATGTTCGTTATGTTAAATTTAGGGAACTTGCGGAAATTACTTGCGTGGACATAAATCGGTATAATTAGGTTGTAGCATCTTAGGTTAATATAAAATATACTGTAATAAATATTTATTAATAGAAATAATTTCACGATTTTATAAAAAAAAAATCCCGTCTATTACCGGAAGAAAAACAAAATGTATTCTACTTTCATAAAATTTCCCTTTTTGTTGTGCGCATGCGGAACAACCCTTGTATGGAAACCGAAGGTCACACTTGGTGGAGCACCGAGATTCTACCGCCGACAACTGTTATTTTATTCTGTAAATTTTGCTATTAAGTAAAAATGTATAATTGGGGATTTATGTAATTTGTTCATTGTAATATTGAAAAATCTATTGAAACTATCTATTTTGGGGTCCCAAATCACTAACCTTCCGTCAATAAATTTACAAGATGGCGGCTGCAAGACGGCTCTCGATTTTTTTCCAGTTATTGTCCAGTGCGACTCAAAATATGTATGTCGGGGTTCTTGAGGCAGCAAATCTGATACTACAACCCCCTTTATGTTACACATCATGTTACCACAAAAAAAAACAATAAATTATATGGTTACTATATTGTTTCTATTGTACACTGCGTTCCATAACCGCCAGGCATCAGCAAATAATCATTTATGGCCTTTACGGAAGTTCGACATTCAACGAGGAATGCGCATAGGGATAAACGTTTAAGCGTTCCCGGGAGAGATGCGAGCTGATATTTCTAAAACTCGACCCTCTGTATATCTGCTATGCTATGCAAACGGCGCCCCCTTTCAGTAATTAGATCAGCGTGATAAGGCTATGTCCTCGTTGAGCACACCTTGACGTACCCAGGTTGACAAGTGCCATTAATAATACTTACAAAGCGACTGACTTTACGTGCACACCTGAAATTATGTGCATAAGAACTAAAAATATGTTCAACATATACTGCAGATAACTTATGAGTAACTATTTCATTAACCCATTGTCCGGCTTGGTTGCAACTTACCAGCATCAAAAATGCATGCGCGGAACGATCCGTTTCCCACAACGAATGTTAAATAAAACCGTGTCGTGTATTCAGTAGTACAATTCTGTATCCCATTGGGCAATTTATATACATTACAGGATGCAAACGGGCAAAACCTAAAAAATAGCACCCTCCAATGCTTTAGAAAGCTTATTACAAAAGTAGTTATAATATATTTGCTAATTATCTAAAAGCTGTTGTTATGTGTTTGCACCCTGTACGCAAACAGTATTACTTTTTGTGGATCCAATAATTTGAACCCTCGATATATTAACAATACTTTATTAACTTGCTATTATTGCTAATAAGCAATAACTAAACGTAGGTAGGTACTGATTAACAACTATAAAACAAAATTTATAACCTTGAGAGTCTCTTATCGATATATACTATTCGCATGTTCAACATTAACCATTAACTGTCTCCGCCGCTGATAACCTGCTTATACATCGCTCGTGCTTATAGTACCAATATATATGCAGACGAATAATCATTTATTTTATCAACTTGTGATCGATTAAATATCTAAGAACCTCAACAGACATCGATGCACACCAATTTCAGCTAACTTATGAATTGAAATATTATGATTAATTTTATCGAGCTTTTCTGAAATACAGTTGAGTCTACTTGAAGTTGATTATATCCATCATGCCAGTAATATATTCCGAATAGTAGTAATTCAAGTTTATTTCTATATATCGGTGAGAATCAAGAGCCATGTTGCTGTCATAATTTTGTATTTGATGGAGTTTAATAAAAAATCATATACTAGACTTTCAAATATTTTATTGAATATGTTTAACTTCCTGATGCCTGTAATTTTTTACTAGCTGCTTGTCATCTTTTTTTTGAATAGGTATTACATAAGCTTCTTTCCACAAAGAAGGAAACTGCCCGTATTGAATTGAATTATTAAAGGAATATGAAGACTGCCAACACATTACTTGATAAAGTAGGAGGGGATACCATCGTCAGTTCCTTTTTTGCCATCTAACGATTAAAGTTTATTCAGAACATGTTCTTTAGAGAATTATACATTGCAGATGCAAGCATCGGAGTAAACGCATTAAAGGTCTGTAGATATGGTTCACATATTTTGGAAAAAAATCAGGAACTTCCTTTCTATAGCGCGAGAAACCTTATCATCATACAACGGTAATATCAGTAATTAACTATTTATTGATTCTAAATCCTAAATTGAAAGCTGTAGCAGATATATACACATTTAGATTCTTTTTGCACCATCCTACAGAACTGGATAGGGTTGGAACCTTTGATGTAATGATAACACTCGAAGTAGTTTCCACAAACACCAAAACAGTTTTACTTCGCTTGACGCGCGTTTCGCCAACTTGGCATTGTACTATTAAAACTATTTTAATCGACTCCGGATGATGCCAACTTGGTTGGCGAAATGCGCATCGAGCGAAGTAAAAGTGTTTTGGTATTTGTGGAAACTACTTCGAGTGTTATCCTAGAGAACATAAGAAGTACAGGTGTTCACGTAATTTTGTTGCCACTTGGCGATCAGAACCAATATTATCGACAGTGTCGACACGCTTACTAGCATTTTTTTATAATTGTTATCTGTGTTGTTACATTTTGTAACAGATGATTATGTAAATACTATTTTTCACACGCCGGGATAATAATTCTGATTCCCCTCGGGTGGCGACGTGACTTTTGAACCTGCACGTAGAGTAATTGGTCATTAATGTAAGCACGTGACGTCTAATGAAAAATCTACCACTTGCTTGACTATAAACACTATTACACAACTTTATAGCCTACTAATTGTAGTCCTTATACATAGATATATAAATTTACAAGCAAAAAAACATGTTATTTTACAAATCATTTTAATTTTCCATATTATTCAGCAAAATCCATTTATTTTTAGTTATGTAATTTACTACTCAATCAATTTTAAATGCTAATGCATACGGAATTTAAAAGTATTTTTCAATATGAGCGTCCCGTAAAACATTCCTGTTGGCGATCCCTGAAAATACCAAACTACTGAAGCGTAATCGATCACCTAGATGTTTTCAGGGAAAGCACTATACGTCAATTTCCAACGTCAAAGTTCCCGACAGAAGCGTTCCTTTTTTAGAGTTCATCTACAGAATAAGAAATAAGTCAATTTCAACCAATTCTCCACGTCATTTCATTTCAAGGCGTAGCGCAGTACAGAGACAGGCATCATCCATCAGTTTGGACAATGGCTGAATATTTAACGATTTTCGAGCGCTGTTTTAGCTCATAAGTAAGTATGATGATTTTTATATAAATATCAAAATGTGGGAATATATCCGATATATTATCTGTTTCCATAAAAAATGTAGATGTACTGCTGAATAATAGGTTTGCATGAGCCAATTTTTGATGAATTTTCTGATACCTGTACAGCATTCCGAAATCAATAAAAATTCAATATCTTAGTAGTACAGTGGTGACTGTAAATCCCGGATTCACAGTGGACCATGATACTAAGACCACAAGATATGCTAACACGCATGCGATACCCTATCTCTCTCCCTCTGATGACGTCATTCCGTGACAAATTTCAAATATTCAAATTTGACACATCTTTAACATACATTATTTTATTAGTTTAAATACATTATTTTATAAGTTTAAATACGTTATTTTATTTATTTTAGTCATTTGTGATTGTGATAAATAATAGGTTACTGTGCAATGAAGGTTTGTACCAGTAACAATAATAAAAGAGGTAAAAATTCTTCCAGTACATATCGATACTTTAGTTTTCCAACTGCAGCAGAGATTTGCAAATTATGGGTGCTACTAAACGCATGATTTTAATATTAAAAATGCTAGAATATGTTCGAAGCATTTTTCTGATTATGTTTTTCATGGTAAAGAAAAATTATTGCAATTGCCCGAAAATACGTGGAAGTTGAAAGATAATGCTGTACCTTCACGTCTTTGCCTTTTACTTTTTTCTTTAATTATGGATGACAAGATTATATTAATAAATAATTAAGAGTATGAAATATATACGATATAAAAGAAAATCTTAGCTAAAGGCTAAAGATGACAAATAAAACTTAGCTTATGGTTATGTCAAAACTTACCTTTCGTGCGGTTGTGTGTACATGCTAAATTGATGCCTGCTCTAAATAGTAAAAAAAACTGCACTATGTATGAATAATAATTATTGTACGAATTTAATCAGCAATCTAAATTTAACACTAAAAAATCCAAAAACAAACATCCGACATCTGCAAAATCTGAACAGCAACACGACACGGGAAGAAAATAAAAAATAACCGAATCTAAATTGGCGCGTGTGTTTAAAGGAAATGTGAATATTATTAGTTATTTTGTGATGGTTTTGATAATTAATTATATAAAATAAACTAATGTATATTTATATCTATATTTTAGTAATTTTTATATATAAGGTATTTAACTGTTCACTTGCTTTAACTGTAAAGACCCCGTGCAGTTCTAAAAAAGTAAAGCTCTAATGCAGTAATTAATTACTAATTAATGTACAGGTTCTTTACAAACAATCCTTCTACTAAGTGCCATTCCAGTTCAAGGATTATAGACGTGGATAGTCATTGATTCCAGTACCAGCTCCCAGCTCTCCGACACCAGCTATTTGCCAGTGTTCGGGGTACAGGCCCTTTAATGAGCGGGAATATCATGTTGGTTGGGATGTCTTGTCTTTTTTTGTACCTACCTATACAGGGCATTTAATAACTTGTTCGTAAAGTAAAGTAAGTTAAAGTAAAGTTCGTAAACACCCTGTATACTTAAACAATGTCTAAAATAGTTATAACAGTCGAATCATAACGAAACTTTATAATAGAACCATGTTAAAAGCTTTCGTCTCCATATATCGCCATACATTTTTGTCACGGGGTGACGTCATGCGCAAGTTTGTTCAAAACGCGTTTCCCAAGTGATCATATCTTGTACTCTTAGTATCATGACAGTGGACTGTCGCCGGATTTAAATTCTGCCAGGGGCATACATTTATTGTTTTACGGTTATTATTATCATTATTTACTGGAAAAAATTAGATCTATAAGATTTGTTATACTTGATTTGTATAACTTTTTTGCTCTCCAACGAAAATTGGCGATTTTTGTTTCTACCCCATTAAACAATATATTCATCGTCTTTCGCTGCAAGGAGTATAATAAATAATTTAATGTGGCCTTATTTGGAGCACTGAAAAAATCAATTCCCTCAATCAACGTTTGGAACAACACTACTTAAATAAAAACCATTTAACCATGAATAAAAAACATTTAGGTAATAAGAACGAATATGTTGAATAGACGACAAATAAAACTGATTAATAGACGAAAACAAAAATCTCGTGAGGGTATTATCTGTAGAAAAGCAAATGAGGTAGGGGAGAAGGGGGCAGGTCCGGACATGGGGCAACACCGGACAGTTCAAATTTACCGCTAAGAAGTAAGTAATACTAGCATAACCAATCCCTGGCAATCACATCTGCACACTGTTTAGAATACTGGACAATAGGTCCTCTGCCGTGAAAGTGCAAATTAAAAGAGTTATATGCCAAAGTGTGTACTAGTAAGGTCCTACACTTTATTTATCTAACCTCACAAAAGTATAACAGTTCCACGTGTTTGGAATTGTTGTCGCCATAAAACTCAATTGTGTGCAGCTGGGCATTTGATGTGGGGCAGGTTCGGACGATGCTGTCCAAATCTGCCCCGTGTTACATGCTTGAAAGTGCCCCCTTGTCACTTCAGGGTTAGAGATTTTTAAAAGGAATTGTAGATGAAGGTACTAAACCCAAGATAAAAATACTTTATATTTTAACTATTGTAAAACCAATCGAAGTAACACCATTACCTAAGGCTTGCCCTAGAAAAACCAATCTAGAGACAATCAGAAAAACTAATAGTTTGTTATGTTGGAAAAGTAGTTGAAATATTAGAAAATGGTGGATTTGAGGCAACTTTTTTAAAGAAATATACGCAAGGATTCATATTTCCGCAGATTTATGACATTTCCAGTGTTGAAAGAAAGGATATTGTAGCAAAGTTGCCCAAACCCATGACAATTCCAGGGACATCAAGAGTGGCATCCTGTGTTCAATTTAATATCAGTTTTTTTAGTTACGATATTCAGTAATGTTATAATAAAAACTAATTTTGTTTTCTGCCTAATAAATTTTCTAAAAAAATCACTTGTTAAAAAAAACTGTTTCAAAACTACCCCGGCCATGTCCGAAAGTGCCCCAATATGGGGGCACTTAGCTATATTTACTATAATATTTGAAAATCTTTATGTCAATTATCGATGAATATATAGCAGTTTGAAAAATATTTCCGGGCCTGCCCCGTTCTCCCCTACCTTATTTTTCCATAGTACATGTCATATATCTATCGACATTATTGTTGAATCCCGTAGAAAACCAATGAATTTCATTCACAATAAGTGTCCGCAGTATGTGTATTCAAATAGGCCTTTGTGTTGTTAGCGACACCAATTATGATAAGTATTTTCGAGTAAGATATTTCCATGCCGGCGTCTAGCATCATGATTTATAATGAAGCTGTATAAGTGATGCGGCTTCCTGAGTTGTATATCTTACATGCCAAATACCGTTGCTATGAATTCATTACCAGCAAACTTAATAAGGAGTACGATGTGATCGTAAACAGTCTTTTTGGTACTAAATAAATAGTGAGTACTCAAGTGTGAAGAGACTTTCAAGCATTTCCAATGCAACAAGAATGAAAACGTTGTACAGTGAGTTTGATTTTAAAAAGGAAATAATCTAATATTTTCTTTTTAGTAGTATTTTACTTTAAATCGTACGAATTTTGATGTAAATTTTTTCTATCAGTCATATTAAAACATTTTAAAGTTGTAAATCTCATTTTTCTTCCTGAGAAATACATAGAAAATGAATTATTAAGGAAAATGCGAATTTTTTAACTCTTTAAATATACGTAAAAAGTCAGAAAGGCTCTCTCCTGCAGAATGGCCTTCGAAATCGTATACTTTCCCAATTAGTGTTCTGCACATTCTCTCTATTACAGATGATACCCAGAAACATATTTTTGCAGACCAAAATACGTTTTTCACTAATATTGACCTGGAAAACCTTAATTTTCCATTCAGTGAATTGCCTCCTTAACTATTTTTCTTTTATTATTATTTTGCGTTATTTTTTAGTGGACTGCAAATATATTAGAGAAACTCTTTCTCTATAGATCTCCACAATATATTTGATTTTACAACACAGCTAGACTTTCATACTCCCCTTCGTAGTGATCTGTATTATCATTAAGTACTGATTCCTAGTCGGATAAGTCGGATAACATTGAGCAATCGTGGAGACAAAATTCCTATATCGCTAATTAAAATTTTACCTTGAACTAATATAAGAAATTTTTCTAATTTTCCAATGAGTCCATTTTATGGAAGGTTAAGCTATTTAAGTAGGCGCTAAAATGTATTTGGATATATTCTTGAGGAATTGCGTTCCATTGATATTATACAGCAAACCGAAGCTCTTCTATTGTACTTTGAACAGGATTTCTTCGTCATATGCTGCGTTTTAGCTCATCCCACATATGTTCGATTGGATATAGGCTGGGCTATATAATTGGGTGGCGAAATAATCTAGATCACATCGAGGTAATTATTCACTATGTCAGTTGCATGCGGTCGAGCGTTGTCATGCATTAATACGAATCTCTAGTATGCATTATTGCAAAACATGATCTTGCAGAATATTTTTACATAAAAGTCACTAGCCATTCGTTTAATTACTTCCACGAGTTTGGTGCGTCCCTCTCAACTAATACCTCCCCCAAAGCATTATACCGCCACCTCCAAAACTAACGGTCTATATGAGATTGCAGCTGGCGAACTGTTCCCCAGTTCTTCTATAGACGTGGTTTCGTCCATCTGGCTTCATAATTGGATTCTAGTGTCATTCATGAGGAGAACATTTTTCCAATTCTAGATATTCCACTGAATATGTGTTCTGGCAAATTCTAATCGACGAGTTTTGTGATTTTGGAGAAGGCGTGGAACTTTGGCAAGCTGTCTTGGCATTAAACCTGCTTCTTTTAATCTTCATCTGACTGTTTTTTGAAATGACTTCACATTAATTTGTAGCTAATTTTTAACATGTGTCGATGTCAACGTGCGATTTCATCAATTGCTGTTATATACCGTGTGCGCCCTTGATTATGGGACTTCGTATGAAATTTACAGTCCCTTGACACCTTTTTAAAATATTCGATACTGTCGACTGACCTTTCCTGAGAGGGAGTGCGATATATTTTTGTCTACATGCTTCGTTATATAGTTACAATTTGTGCCGCCTCAGCTCCATTGCAGTGTCTACTGCACTGGTGGCATACTGATGTTTCAAATAGAGGAAAACACAAACAATATCATTTATTTAATTACACTACAAATAACTTAATTCACTATAATTCAACAGTTCACAATAATTCAAAAATGCGGATGAAAAACATTGTCATTGTTACATTGTCATTTTATTAGCGCAAGTTTTCTGTCTAAATTCATTCTTCCATTGTGAACAAAATAAATAAACAAAAAATTACCCTAAAGGACTGTAACTTAGAGAGGATATTACCTGATGAGGGGACTTAGAGGAACGGAATTTTTTAAAAAAATATGTGAAGCGTCTCGTTTAATTTTTACTGGAGAATCAACTCGTAAAATATTTTCCATCAATTTAGAAACACCCTATCTAATCTACATGTGGAAATGTCATTTTGCTGCTTAAAATAATCAGGTAAAGGACCCCCAGGTGGAACTCCCCTTAACGTGACCCCTTAACGTGACTTCTACTTCTGTAGAAGATAAATTATTTACCTTGACGATCTGACTTCTGTTACTCAAATACGACTCAATCCGGCGACGTAGATTATCGTGTATACCGAAATTCTCCCACCTCAGTAACACAGCACTATGATGTATTCTGTCAAAGGCATTGGAAAAGTTAGTATACACAGCATCGACTTGACAATACCTGCTTATAACCTCAAGAACATTTTGAACAAGTGGTAATAGACCTGTAGTAGTACAACATATTTTATAAAAGCCATGTTGGTGGATTGATAATTTTATTTTGAGACATGATAAATAGCTCTAGAGTAATTAAAGCTTCGAATAGCTTATCGAATATACATAGCGGGGATACGCCATACGCCTCTATGGATATCATGTATTTAAAATTTTTAGTTAGGTTATATAATTACCATAGCTACAAATTAATTTTGCTAACCAGAGTATACTACTTCCGATTGGACTAAATCAAGATCCACTAGTTCTTTCCCTAATGAAATTGCAGCTATAGTAAAATATTCCCTTCCGCTATTATTGTGATTGCTTCTTCTAGCGCAGCAATTAAATAACGCCCTCTACACACCCGCCGAGGAACGTAATCTAAACTTCCTCCGTATCAGCAATAAATCTTCCTTAATCCTAAGACGGTAAAAATATTACTGAAAAGTACGTCTGCACAATATGCGATGATGATAGAGGGCCATCGTCAATATTACTCCAGTGTGCACCACCTGAGCACCCCGGAGCGGCGCAACGTGCCAGGCACTACTATTTCACCCTTGGGCTGTCAGTTGTCTTGCCTTGTGACATCAATCAACGGGATGGGAGATTACAGATTACCCCCCCGTCGTATGTTATCCTCCCGCTTCCTTATATATCCGCAGTGCTCGCCAGATTATGCGACGCTATTATATCATTAGTAAGTCGTTTACCCCATCAAGCAGCTACGTATCAACATCAATTAAAGTTTAGACTGAGATTTGGGTTAAGTGGGTGCAAGATTTGGTCTGAAACTTAACGTGTATAGTCTGCAATGGCGGTTTTGGGAGCGCGGATTGTTATTTAAAGGGCTCACATAGAAATAGGGTAGGATTAGTAAGGGAAGGTGTCTTATGGGATTTTTGTTTTTGTTGGCATTAAATGTTATCTTCGTTCAAAAAATTAGTGTAATATTAGCTAGTTAGTAGACCGTATATTATGGCCATTTCTTGATAGATAGTCATAGAAATAACATCCTTATTGTCAACTGTCGACTTTCTATGTCGCGTTTTTCTATGTCCACCGAAATGGAAAATCAATAGTAGTTAAACACGGATATTTTGAACTTGATTTATAATCATGGGGATAATCACAACCACCAGATTATTCACAAAACTTAACTTTAAATTTGAACCAATAGAATAAAAAAAATTAGACTTTAAAGCAGCACATTTAGTATGGCACCATGTACCCCCAGAGATAAAATATCACAATATTAACGGTAGCATTGGGCGTGACTAAGTGTATTAAAAATATGGTTGTCTCACACCAGGCCCGGACTATTTATAATTATAAGGCACAAATGAAGAACCCATTATGACAAAAATAAAATATTGGAAAATAAAATAAAATTTAAACACGTGTACATTCTATTATTGTTTTAATGTGACTGGCTTCTACATAATTATTGTTATTTATTATAATTGTATTTAATTGTATGTTAATAGAAGATAAGTGTATTTTGAAACGAAAAAAAACAGAACAAATGAAAAAATATTTATTGTCCTTTAAATAATACAATTTTATTCTTGTTGGTGCCATATGTTGTCACTTGTTTAATTTATGTTCACTAAAATAGCCTCGAAAATACTACATCCTAACATTCGTGTACCTACTTGCAACAACTTTTATTAATAACACAGTCCCTGATTATCTTCCAGGCAATAGAGACTAAATTATTGGCTCATTTAGAAAAATAGGGGGATTTAGTTTTATAGACTAATTTTATGTTTTTTTGATCGCTGGTTCTGAATTTTTGACTGACCATCAAAAAATATCTCCGAAAATATCTCTATTTTGAAAAAGTGTCACCGAAAACGATCTTTTTTCAAAATAACTAACGTTTTGTTGACTTTTAAAAGAAAATGGCTTGAAATATACTGTTTGTAACATGGAAATATGGGACATAAAAAATTTTCAAATGATACCCACAATTGCCGCAATGGGAGATCAGGGCAGTATAACTTTTCTTACAGCAAGCTAAAATCGTCACTATAAATGAGCTTTCATTCAAGTTGTTAAGTTGTGATAGAATACTAATAACTAATCAATTTTAACACAAAACCCATCAAAATAATACACTAAATTAAAGAATAACTGTATTATTTCAAGAATTATTGTTGACCCTACTTTACCACAAAACGTTCGATGATATTAGGCAATTTAGGCATCCAATGAATGCCAATGATGCTGATGTGACACGGCCGAGGAACTTGTAAAATGGATCCGTAATATTTGAATGGGAAACATTCTTATTCTGCATCACATTCACCATCCAATTGTTTTATGATATGACGAAAGGTATATAGTGTGATCAATATTTTGTTATACTACATGATAATGTCATAATGTGATGGGCGATGTATATAAAATCATTTGTTTTTTCTGAAATTCCTGGAAATCGGTTCTACTTGACAACGCTGTTAAAAATGCGGTAGCAGGTGTGAAAGGATCGATATAATGAGGGGTTTTCGCTCAGGTTTTCACGTCTCATATTTCGATGTTACAAACTATACAAAAAAAAACAGAAAAGGTTTCTAATTGCTTTTTGACAGAGCAAACTGAAACTTGCTTATGCGTCGTCAAAGTTGTGCTCTGAGATACGCTGCGCATTATTATTCCGAATTATTTGCGGATGGTTCAATGAGAAAAAGTGCCTTAGCGCCGATGTGTGCGTTTATCCTAAGGGTGAATGCCAGTGCTTCTCGGGGGTGGAAATGTTCACTCAAAATAACCCCGGTAAGTTTTCTCGATAAATCGATATTTTTTTACTCAGCCCTGATTGAAAACGTTAAAAATGCATATTTTTTGACGGTTTTCATGTCCTCTTAAAGGAGCTGAAGTGACCACAAATGAGGCTCATAATAAAACAAAGAGATTATTTTTTTTTATAAATGCGCTAGGTCCAAAATAAAAGGACTTATGACTCATTGAATATACTTTTTTCTGCAACAACTTGGATTGAGGTATTCAACGTTAAATCACGGAAAACTGATTCATTTTTAAGGAAAAAGTTATATATCAATTTTTGCAACACTTGGAAAGACCTTTAAAATGAGCTCTGTTACTTTAATATTGCGTTATAACTAAGCGAGATACGATGCCGAAACTGTGGGCCGCTAAAATGTTTTAGAAAAAAATGTTTGAAGCGTTTGAACCCCACGCATTCCTACCAGAATGGATATTGACCGTTATCCAGTTTATATTGACCGTTATTCATGTAATACAAAACATTGGCAAGGTTAGAATTTGTATTTTTCGAAAAAAATATGATGAAAATGACCTATTTTTCAAATTTCTTAAAAAAATATCTTATTTTCCAAATAACTCTAAAAATGATATGGTATAAAAATGTAGGTTTTGCGTAGCAAAAATGTTGAGTTTTTTTCTATTTACGCAGGATAAAAATTAACCGAGATATACCTGTTAGAAGTTTGCATTATAATGCGCGAATCACCCCTCCCAACCTTTTTAACCCTTTACCTTTTGCACATGAGGGGTTTGGGCATATTGAAATGTACATGATCTAGTATTCCTTGAAGCTACCTGTAAAACGGCTCTTAAATGGACTTTGTAGCTACAAAACTAAGGGAGTTACGGTAAAATAAAACCAATGGTATTTTTTCATAGCAAAAAAATGTTTCCATTCCACATCTTTTTGGAGTTTCACAATTGATCATATTATGTGTGAGTATTATATCGTGTATATATACATTCATAATTTTCAATTTTTTACAACATTTTAAGTTGTTCTTTTTAAATTAACGAAAATACAATACGTAAAAATACTCGGGAAGGGAAAAATTCGGCATCAGCGACCGAAAAAACATAAGATGAGCTGATGAAACTAAATACTCCTACTTTTGCAAGTAATAATCTCTATTTCCTGGAGTATTAGGCCGACGAATCTAAAGAATGCGATGAAATTGAAGATCGGTTAAGTACATTATTAACTTTTTAGGGTAGGTAAAAGAGTTTATAAACTGGAGAAAGATTTTCCACTGGTTTTCTTCTTATCTTCGCCAAAAAGTTATACCTAACAAGATGCAACTTTATGGCGCAAAAAAACGGTCCAAAAAATGGTAGGTATAACACATTAAGGAACTAACAAATAATGAAATCACATGGTAGAAAATAAATATATGACTTTATAGTTAGTGTCATAACAATATGACCGAAGTGATGGTAGTTTTAATCAGGGGGAGTTTCTCATTTATACTATATTCTATGGACTATGTCAAAAGAAGCAGGGGTAAAATTTATTTTAGCACTAATATCACTTATAATTGCACAAGAGGTTCGTATTTTACTGGATAAATTTGGATTATTTAATGAGAAAATGTTGTCTAGCAATTAGACGAGAAAAATTATCAACTGTTAAAAACGCGACACCAAAGGTGAAGCGTTTTTAGATTGACAGTTTTTCGAGTCAAATTGCTAAAGGAAACAGTTCGAAGATAATTAGAAGGTAAGCAAGCTGATAAAATTAAATCTTCCTACTTTTGCAGGTAATAATCTCTATTTCGTGGAGGAATCTAAAGAATGTTTTAAGCCACAATTGTAGAATAGACCCAGGGTACCTCCTACCTGTCGTAAGAGGCGACTAAGGTGACTGAATGGGATCTTCAAAGTTATGCTGGGCGGGCGTTGGTGGCACTTGGATGGGTGACCTAGGCAGGCTTGGGCCCGGACTGTGGCGTCTGCCCGAGACCTGGGAACACTCAACACCTCTGCCGCGGACGCGTGGTCCCAGATAAATGGTAATGAGGACCAGAGTAACGAATCTCGGTAACTCAGAAACATACTATCATACATACAAATTGTGGAGACTTTGCCACCAGGCCACCCGTAATAAATAGGATGGTTTGAAGAAAAGTAAAAAGGAGGAATGCACAAAGGGCCTAATGAGGCCTAAGTGCTATGGTGGAATGGGAGTGCTACACTACCTTCCACTACACTCCGACCCATATACATACATGCACATTTTATACTGGAAAAAAGATGGTGGCACCAATTTAGATGTCACACATTCAAAATGTGCTTTACAATTCAAGCATGAGTCCAGGTGTAAGCTCAAAAATTTTCAAGAATCAACACCAGGAACTAGTAACTCCACACTATCGTCAATAGTGTGGAAGTTATAAGGTTAACAATTTGTTTCTGAGGCGTATGGTAATCTGAATATTTTTGTGTTACTCAGAATTAAAATATATCGATATATTTTGAAACCATTTAATGGAATGATGATAACCAAAGATGATAACTAGATAATATGACCAAAGATGACAATGATGATAAATAGATATTAATTATTAACAACGCACCTATAATAACAGGCAATATCACATGCACTATTTCATTGACAGTAAAAACTCGTGTTGCCTAGTTCTTTATACAGGGCGATATGAGAATTCCGTTACAGCGTTAATAACATATATTTTGTGCCTCAATAATATAAAGATCCAATAACAACAATGGATCTTTCGATCCATTGTTGGTAGTGAAAGAGTTATTTAAATTTTATTAACCGTTAAAACACGACATTATATTTTCTGTGCAAATGTGAAATTATTGATTTCATAACATGCAAACGGAAAGAGTGATGGGGTCGAAGCTCGATATCTCCATGACTCTTTAGTTGCTTGTACGTGCAAGTCGTAGGTCATAAGCTACATTTGTCACTGGAATGAGTATCTGTTACTCTTCGGTAATATTTGCAAAAGCTGTTATCGTGTTATGAGCGGCATAAACCAAGATGAAACGACCTTAGACATCGTGTAGTTAAGCAGAATGAGATGCTCGCCCTGAAAAATGAGATTCAATTTGTCGAGAGCGGAAATTCAAGTTTTTTTACTGCTGTCGCTCAAGTGATCGTGTTATTTTTATGAAATGTCGCCGCTGGCATAAGGGTTGTGGATAAGGGCGTTGTAATTTTTTGGGGTGCGAGATTTTACGATTCTACGGCGAAGTAAAGCGTTTTGTCAGATATTATTTATAAATGAAAAATAATTGCAAGAACTACTTTGTAGGAGACAATTTATAGTAGAGTTACTTTATAAAAGATTACCAGGATCAGAATCGTAATATCCGATATTATTAAGTGTATAAGATAGAGAGAGAAATGTCGTCCTTGGATTAGTTTAAATATCATTTGTTATATCATCAATCTTTATTATTAAATTAATATTAGTTGGTCTGCACTTACCACCTGTTCACTGACTTGTGCCTCGGTAAGGCGTTTAGTATGAAATAATGTTAATAAATACCGGAGTTCGTTGATGCGGTATTTTAAAAGGGAAACATATGTTGATTTATACTATTAACATTTCGAAAAATGATTTAACATCGGTTTGAATTTATAAGGTAATAACTGTATAAATTATGAGACGTATATACCATATCATAAATAAACTGCTCTTTGAGAACCCGGACCATTTGATTATCTATCTGTGATATTCTCTCATACAAGTTCATTTCAAATGTAAATCTTATGGGAGCATGGTATGGTCATAAACAAGAGATGAGAGCAATTTGAAATGTGCCTCTGGATTTCAGGGATATCTGTATTTTAAAGAAAGCATACGCGAAAATTAGTTTCAGTTTAATATTTTTATTGATTAAGATCAAGTTTGTTGAAAATACAATATTGGTATAATCTCTTATTGAATGCCTCCAAATGATGATACTCGATGCGCTTTCTTTACACGTTCAAATATCTTATGCAGACGATTGAAGATTTATGAAAAATAGGTTTATAACTACATTTGAACTACGGAAAATAACAAGTAATATCAATTATGAGAGCGGCATGGGACCCAACTCAGGATCTGAAGTACCCCCTATGTTACTTATATAATTGAAAAAAGATCGATGAAGTACATTATTAAGTTTTTACGACGAAAAACTCATATTATATTCATCATTGTAATAAGAGCTAGTGCCTGAAACTAATATCATTGTCAGTTCTTATGTAGCTTTGTCTTTATAGTTAACCAAAATAAATGCATCTATTTGCCTCTTACTCTACAAAATCGGGACCATAAACCATTTTTTCCTTAAGCAATTCCATAGTCAATAACTCAACTAACCCAATAGATTACTATCACTAGTGATTCATATATCACAACAATATTGTTTTAATCAATAGTGATCAATATTTGAACAATAGTGATTTATCGTTAATAGATTCTTACAAATAAGAGGGATGTAGATACGTAAATAATAAGACATGTATAATAAGATAAAAGGCTTGCATTTCGGCCTTGTTACCAAACCAGACAGATAATAAGGCCTTAAATTGCCGTCTCTTGTAAGTTGTAGCGCTTTTTCCATACTTTCTTCTGTCCACTTTGATCTTTCTTATCCATAACTGCAAAATGAAAGCAGACAATGGGATTTATTTTATGGCAGGCTTTATTACCTGATAGTAATTTGTATGCTACCCTACCTCTGGCTGATAATAAGGCCGTGGCTTTATTGCATATCTAGTACATTTTAACTTTTAAGGTTATCTGAATCTGAGAATTACCTGCAATCTCAAAATATGTCGTTAAAGTTATAGCTCACAGAACTCTTAATACATACAATCAGGTACCAACAAAAATCTGTCTATCTAAACATAAATATAACTCATTCTATGACGACGTTTCTTATGTTACTGATAAGAGCGTTTCACTGAACTGAGAACACGCAGTTCGGAGCGGATCGACAACGCCTAAGTTTCAATGCTCTGCATTATTCACGCTAGTGTTAGGCGTCTAATACACAAATGACACTAACAGTACAATTCCAGAATTTTCCGTCTTTACGAAAACTGCTTCCGGCCTTATTACCTGACTGGCCTTTTTACCCTACAGTACCTTTAGCAATATTCGTTTATTTCTTTAACTTTTCAAATCCTCCTTTCCATACTTTCCATACTGCGGGCTGTTTTTTTATAGGATAATAATATAATTGACAAACTGTTTATACGATTCCTTTATCATACAGATTCCCTTGAAGTTCCTGAGAAATAAACGTGTTCTTGTATTTATTTACGTCATAGCAAAACAACTTCCACCAATTTAGATAACCGAATAATAATCAAACCCAGTTAATTAATTACAAATAACTTCACGGTCTACGTGAAAGGATCATGTGCACTTATTAGCATATTAAAACCATTTACGCTATTATCCAAGTTTTGGAGTGCCTGTCTCTGTCGCGCTCGAGAGGATTGCCTGTACAACACCTTGTTATGCTAAACCCTTATTGCGTGTACCGTTATTGCCATTCATTCATATTATTACACCAGATATTGTTTTATAGCACGACCGGGGCCTCTTTCATATGCTAATGTCGTGTTACAACGACTGGAATTTTGGCACATAGCGGCCCATTGTGAACACTCGGAAGCGGCGTTGAGTATTAATATTACAATAATTATAAAACGTACACGCTAATTCCCACGTTGTTAATGCTACTGTAAATTTTATACAACCACGTTTTATTGTACTTTCTTAAAACTATGAGGTGATTTCAATGTTGGCATTTAATATAAAATATCACGTAAAATGTATTATAATGGAGTCAGAATGTAACCTTATTTTAAATGTTTAATAGGAAATTGTTTTATAAGTGAAGAAAATTTATAGTTTTCTAGTTAGTGAAGTTTCTGGCACTATATCGAATATATTACAATCTAAGTCAAGAGAAAAATACGTACAATATTACTGGTCTCATTTTTTCAGCGGAAAGCAGTTAAAAAACTGTTTGGAAGTGATGAAGTATTGGCTTTCTTTTATGAGAAGATTAATTTAACTTATCAGTTATGTACACACATCAAAAGAATCTAGGGGACAACACATTTTGTGAAGATAAATAAATTTTAGATGAAACTAGTAGATAGTAACTAATAAAAATAGTTACTGTTATGGTTTTAAATAGTTTTATTCAAGAAAAATTTACAAACAACTGCAACTTGAGACAAGGAAAAGGAAACTCCACATTTTGGCGTAAAGGTCTACCCAGCATGTCCCAAACGTGTTCCATAGGATTATTAGGTCAGGTGACGGTGCAGGCCATGGCAAAACATTAATGTGCTGGTTTTCAAGATATTCTTGCAGTATTCTCGCCATATGTGGACAGGCATTGTAGCGCTAAGAGTAAAATCATTTCCAATTTCGGCCCCATATGGAAGCACAACAGGTGTAAGAATAGTAGGGGAAGGTAGGTATGTTTGGGACAATTTTAACATTTTTGACAGCAGTGTTTGGCCTTTGTTAATGTATTTATTTGAAAAAATAAAATTTAAATACTGACATACAAATCTTAATCTTAACCTACTCATCTTAAGTTAGGTACATTAAGGTTTTTTATGTTAAATGTAAGACAGTTTCGTTTTTTTGAAACCACAAAAACACGTTTTACGATGTTTGTTTCATTAACATTTTGAATATCATCAATGACTGGGTAAAAAAAACTGTCGGAAATTCCACGTCTTCTGCAAAACTTAATCGAAAAACCTTCATTGTTGGGATTTCCATCTCTCAATATTTGACCTATATAGTTAACATAGGAAGAATTGTGCTCTATCAAAAATCTTACAATAACGTAATAGTTTGTTTTAAAATCTCTGAGTTCTTCTGATTTATCGTCGGAAGATTTGGTTGATCCTTCTTCATTTGAGGATTGATCACTTTCTTCATATAAAATTTCCAGATCCTCCTCAGATGATGAAGAAGTTTCACTTTGTTTCCTGCTTCTTTTACTAACAGTTACTATAGTTTTGCTAGTGCTTGCTTCATTACATATTTGCCTTTTCGCAGTTTTCAACATCTTTGATTTATTAGTTTCTTCTATCTCTAGCTTTTCCGGGGTATCAGTTAATATTCGGGTGCGTCCTGGTTTTCTACCACCCGTAGAATGGTTCTGGTTTAGATGCTACTGGAAACGGACGGACTAACTCAGGCGAAACAAATTTTGAACTTGGACTAATATTTTCATTGCATTCTCTAAAAAGCCCTGCAATGGCTAAGTCTTCAGCTATTTCCGCACGATTAGATGTGTTGTCAATCACATCGGGGTTTCTATTAGATCCATTAGGATTCGGACGATCCGTAACAGCTGCAGACAAAAAATCTACCTCACAAAAAATGTCTGCATTGAATGGATAAATTCCTGTTTTGATGAAACCGCTTTCTATATTGGATTTGCTAAAGGCTGAAGAATATGATTTTCCAACCAGTTCAGCAATTTCATAAATCGTTATGGTTTTCCCAGGGTTGATCATCATCCATTTATCTGCTTCATTGTTATAAAAACGCTTAAATGCATAGAACACAGATACGTCTAATGGCTGTAATTTATTACTACAGTGGGGTGATAACGTAAGTAAGTGAATACCGTTGTCTTTTGCAAAATTAATTACATCGATTGAAATATGGGATTCATGATTATCATAAATCAAGAGTACAGGTTTTTCTTTAGAAGGATTAATATTTGCAGCAAAATGTTTAATATCAGCCAAGAAAATAGATGCTGTCATCCAACCTGTTTTTTTTGTAAATGCTCGGCATCTCTTTTTATCTGAAAAATAAAACCAACTATTACATAATTTAATTCTCACTAAAAAAAAACATGGTAGGTATGTTTGGGACGTCCCAAACATACCTACCACCTTGTGTCCCAAACATACCTACCTAGCAATTAATATTTTAAAGCTAGTTTCTAAAATATAGGTTAGGTTTATGGAAGAACTATGTAGACATAATCGTATGCAATTTGATGTTAATTATAGGATTCACTTACCTAAATTGTTCGAGTAGCTCAGTTTTTTACAAAATAAACAAGTCCTGGTAACTGTAATTTAACTTTAGCCTTGCATAAAATTACAAGTTCCACCCACTAAACAGAACACAGATCACAAATATGAAACTTCATTTGACAACTGAGTTCTATGGTTGTCAACAATGCAGAAAAAGACCAGGGCGCTAAATTCAAAAGTTTTCGTAATAATTAGGGTGTCTCACACATACCTACGTTCCAAAAATACCTACCTTCCCCTATCCCGATAATCAACCGCTTTAAGAAGCCATTCAGAAAAACGAGCCGCGTTCTTCCACCTAGGCTAATTACCCCCCCCCCCCCCCGCCCCATACCATCACGGTTCCCCATTGGTGGCTGGTTACCTTCTGAATCTTTTGGTATCCGGTGCCAATCCAAAGCGAGATTCGTCAGAGAAAAGAACTGGGAGTGCACTATTGACGTTGCCACATGGCGTGTTCCTGCGCTCATTGTAGCCTTCTTACGCGAATCCCTCGCGATAGCTTTGGCACCCTCAATGACGCCTAGCATTAAGTCCGCATTCATGGAGTCTGTTACGCACAGTTTGGTCACTCACTGCGATGTCATGAGTGTTATTCAATTGGTTACACAGCTCGGAAGCGGTTATGGTACGGTACGATATTTTTATGACTTCAGGCTCTGGTACCTGAAGTCATAAAAATCGATCTTGAATTGCGTTAGTTGCCCTTCTACGCTCCGTATGACGTTCACAGACATCATCGAATTGTTGATATATTAGCCACAACCGATTAACAACACTTTTAGAGGTGTTAAGAGCTTCAGTTACAGTTCTTTGTGTAGCACCACCCTGAAGCATACCAATTGCACGCCACTGTGTCCCGCGGTATAAATGATGTCTTTCCATGTTCTACAAAGTACGAACTTACGTCTACACCAAGTGTCACCACGACAATTAACTAAAACAAACGAGAAGCAACTTATGGATTTAGGCATTCTGATAAAAGACGGCATTTTCTCGTGAAACATGAGGTTAACTTTACAGATAGCGTCAGATGGTGACAAATCGAATGAACAACAGTAGACGTGCAATAATTATGTTTTTGTAGCGCTTAGGGGAACTTGACGTGTCCCCTAGATTCTGTTGATGTGTTATTTATTTTTGTTTTTATATATTTTCCTTTTACGAGCAGATCATCTTCGGCGACTTTTTTCACGTTTTCTTACACGAACCACTTCACATTCCTTTGATTTATTCATTTTATTGATTCATATTCCACTTCATATTCTTCATATTCCACTTTGTATCCATCTTTTGATTTAATAGATGGGATCTAGTTTCTGCGGCTAGTCTTAATATATTTTCGAGAATTTCGATCTCACGAAAATCCATTATTTTATATATACAGTTATATATATATATGGTGAAATTTAAGGTCTCATAATTTTTTATTTCAATTTTTATAATTTTTTTTAGCAAACTGTAGATAAAATTACTAATTTCAACTTGCATGTCCAGTCTTTTGTCAAATGCTTGCATTTTAGTAATTTACAGGGTTAATTAAAAGGTTGTTGTAGAACCCTAATTTTAAAACATCCTGTGGAATAATTTATTATCCAAATTGTTGCAAAATTTTTTGAGAACCATGCCTTTTCTACATTTTGTTTTTTAGTTCATGTCTTTAGCTGTATTGGTTGAGCTGTATTGGTATCAGAGCACAATACACTGTCACCAACAGTTTTCTTTTAGAAATGTTATTTTTTTATGAGGTGGCTTTGCTCGTTGTTGCGTTAATAGTCAGTTTATTAATTTGTTGCCCAAGACCTGTACTCCTACCATGTTTTTAAGTGCGGAAAATTGCGCCAAGTGTGGAAAGTGGGAAAGTGTGGAAAGTGGGATCGTCAATTAATATCAGTGAAGTCAGGGAATCAACTCCAAGAGGCCCGGGGTATAAATGTCAGTGTGTGGACAGTTCGCAGATGATTGAGAGACTTTGGTTTGAAAGCTTGCAGTCCAGAAACTGGACCCAAATTGCTTTCGCGGCGCCGCATACAGGGCCAGATTGCCGATTTACGATGACAAAAATAAAACGTAGGTTTTATTTACTTTTTGACTTGGTAATTATATATTATAACTGTTAGATGGTAGAAATATGGTTTGAGATGATGCTCTTATCAACAACAGCAAATTTATACTTTTATTCTTTATACTTTTTAAAGTTTTTTATAAAAAATTTTATTTACAGTATATACATAGGTCCTCAAATTCTATGCTACCTACTGGTCGTCATCATCCACATAATTATCGGAGTCTTCACTATCTCTGTTTTCAACCTCTTCGCTAGAAAAATATGTAGGCATCCGCAACATTCCCACAGCAACGCGATTAAATATATCTCCTCTTTCTCCCTCCCTCCTGGGTTTTTCCCGGCTACCAGTCATGAGAGGATCCGAAGATATAAGCATCCAGTGAAGAATGTCCTTATTAGTGTTTATTCTAGATGTTTTCCGGGAGTGATACTATCTCAATATCTTGTAATCTTTGTATCTTCCTTCTATCACATCTTCCGATATATGACCTACTGGCAATTAAAGAGATTTAATAATGTCGGCACCGCGAATTAAAAGTTTATGTACACTTGCACTCATTTTGTACCAATCATATAGATTTATCGCCATTTCAGTCCTGGCGATGTAATGTCCTAAATTTCCCTTCGTCTATGTAATGTCCGCAGGAAATGATGCACAAACTATTTGAAAATATTTCAATCAATTCTGTGGACACATCTGTGGTTTGAGAAACCAATAGCGGGTTTTAAAAAAAATTTCTTGCTGTGTTTCCATCGTTACTGTTGCCCCTCCTTGTTTTGATTGGTCAAAAACAAGTCCTAATACTTTATAAAAATCTCTTTCACTTTTTCTTGTGCTTCTTTGCCTCTAGCTTTCCATTTCTGCAATGTCAATTTATATGAAATAGGCAATAAATATGTGTAGCAACGGAGATGAGCATGTAATATGGAAATACCAAATTTGTATGTGTCTTCGTTACATACTCTTTTCTTGATATTTTCTAAGTCGTTCATATAGTCATTCATCGTAGCTTTACAGACGTTACAAGCTTGTGTACTTTTGGTTTCTGTTAAATCGTTCACTGTTTTGCCATCCAGTATTGTGCAAATAAGGATATGTTTAAAATGTATCGTTCTCTCTTCTAGAGTAATCGTTGTATACTGCAACTGCCTTATTTGCTGCTCAATCTCGTAGTACTCCTCTTTAGTGTTTTGATCATTTTCTTTTTTTTATTTACACGAAACTGGATGACACTTTCTGGTGGAAAAAGTAATCTGGTTTTTCCAATAAATCATTTTCCTCCTTTCTTTCATTTCCGACAACTCCAGGGGCACAATTGTACACAATACTATGTTGGAATCAGCGTAAATTGAATTGTTAGAAAGTTTTGCTTGGAAGTTTTGCTTGTATATACTGTGACCTACACTACCATCTAGGCCCCACTTATAATATAGACTCCCAGAGTGCCAGTATTGTCGTCCATGTTGGTTAAAATTACTTCTGACTATAGGTGTGCCAGTCTCTGTATGATGTGGTTTAAAAGGTCTTGTAACGGCACCACAGCGTCAACTATCAAATTCATCGGATAAATCATTAATTTTGCTACCACTTGGTAAGAGGGCTATATATCAGCACCTCTTTTTTGCGCCTAGACGCATCGTCTTTGGTTAAATTAAGGTCCACTATAAGACCTAATGAATGAGACCTACTGCTTCGTTAGCAGTATACCGCACAACATTCCATTCTTCCTCCTCTTCCACTTTTTGCAACACTTTCGGAGTTGTCGGAATTTATCGCAAGTTTTAGAACTTGAGTTGCCTTTCTTCTGCCAGCTTTTACCAGACTGGTTTCAGTTGCTAAACAAAGCTTTTCTAGATTAAGACGCGAGACAAGAGGCTCAAGTTTTCTCGTTTTGCTGCGTTCAGAGCTGACTTCAAACAATTTTTTTGGCCTATCTCGCTTCTTCTCCGAAGAAGTGGGTTGTTGTCTCGTTACTGATTCTATCTCTGGGAGCTTAAATTCTTCAATGAGCCAATTGGCGTAGTTATCTTTAAAACGGTCGAACATATATTTACATTCACGCCATTTTGCTAAGATCTTTGTCACAAACACCGACATTTTTAACTTCGTTAAAACCGCACAAACACCGACATCGTTTTATCAAAGTGTCAGATAGGTCAACTATGTAAAACTTATGTATTGTAATAATCCCATTATGTATTGTAATAATCGTTCATTACACTTGGTTGACGAAAAAACAAAAAATCTCTTAACAACAGAAACAGTTCATTTCTATACAACTTCCGCTGCAAAATGCGCTCAACGCGACTACCTGGAAAGAAAGAGCTAGCTTTAACAAAGGGACAGACATGGGGACGGGTACTTTACTTGTTTCGAATCCTCCAGGGTTGTTGTTTCTAAGGAATTATAGAATATAACGGAACTATGTGGAACTTTTTTTTAAAAGTGAAAATTTAAGTGAATATAAAAGATTTTTATATAAAATTAGTCTTCCAAGCAAAATGATATTACTGCTCGATTCATAAAAACAATTAAAACCTAAACAACAATAATTAGAAGGTTGCACCCGAAGCTTCACTCTTCATGTAAAAACACAAACTGCTTCCAGGTTAACCAGTTAAACAAACTATTTTTGTTCAGTTTCTAGACAGGGCAAAATTATGTTTTTGTCATCGTAAATTGGCAATCTGGCCTTGTGTGCACCGCGTGGCTAGACTGTAATTTGCCAATGAACATTTGCATTGGAATTTAGGGCAATGGAACAATGTTTTTTGTAGTTACGAATCCAGTTTTCTGTGCTTGCTTATTATGCCCTTTTAAAAAAATACACAAAAAAAAATTGGACTGGACGCAACAATTTTAATTATGTCTAATTCGACTGGATTAATGTTGAAATTAGTCATTTTAAGTACCTACAGTTTGCTAAAAATAGGAAAATTGAACTTCAAATAACAAAATTAAGATATCTTAAATTCGACTAAATATTAGACTAACTTGTTCTAACTTGTTGCGTTTTTTGGCACCTGACTATATGTCAAAATCATGTCAAGGTATTCTTAGGCAACGACTGGGACTTGTTAGTGACAGTTATGGCAAATCTGATTATGTAACCTTGCGCACCGGAAAAGTTTTACTGTGATAATTTGTACAAAATAATTTGAAGGCATTATCTACTGAAAAAAGGTATTATAATTGATATTTATGGTAGGTAGCTACCATATTATTCCTTATTATTTTTCTTAATTACTAAAGTTGATTTCGATGAACTTACAGTGATCCATCTAAGTCATTCTTGACGTTACATTATAACCTTCTTATGCGGCCTCTCTCCAATATGAAATATGGATAGAAGGGAGAATTCGCCATTATACTATTCAAATATAAGAAGAAGATTACCAAAAATCCAACTGCTCGGCTTTAAAACTTTTAACATTTAATTTCACAGTCGAACTGTCGCATACATTACGCAAAGTAAATCCAACTTTCAAGACGTAACCTTAGCGAATGATAAAAGTCTGCGGGAATATAACAGGCATAAATTCCATCGATTTTATACGCCCATAAATAAAATGTAATGAAGATTTTATAATGTCCCTTTTTTACGTTTTATGACGCGGCTTAAAGGTGAGAAATTGGTCTTTGTTTTTTGCCGTTGGGTATTATAAGATAAAAACTGACAGGATGGAGATACGGAAGTGGTTTAATTGGAGTATAATTTGTGAGGAATATAGTTCTGAGCATTTGCATGGTTTCTGGACTTTTGCCGGTGCTTAAAATGAAATCCAGTTTACGAGCAGAAATAAAGTTCTATGGGGAAATGTGACAGGTATTTATGTTTCAAATTTTCTTAAGAGTGAAGTTTTAAAAAAGTTTTATCTGTAGGCCACCCGTCATTTTTAAAGGATAAATGAGGGCAAGCTACAATAAATGTTATTCTACTTGTTTTGATATTCCTTATGACCTAAATTTGCATGGTCTGTCGATTCCGGATTTGGCCGCCATATTGGAAAAGTCTATATAAAAATGACATTTTTAGGTATTTCTGTAAATAACTCGATCTGGGTACACGGGGAAAATTTTCACGCAACAGAAAATACAGATAATTAAGTAAAAAGGGTGGTACCCATCTTCTTCGTAAACTCATCGGTTGCGAAGTTATAAGATTTAAAATCTAAGGCGTTTATTTAGTTGTGCATTAATTTTCTCAGATTTCTCGCATTCTGGGCTTGTTAACATAGTCAGATAGTTAGAGGCATGCGACATTCCTGATAGACGACCTATTTGAAGGATACCAAGGTGATCTACCCTCTACAACAAAGAAAATAGTTGGAAAAATATGTAGAAGCAATTACAATAACTACACTTCCTATTAGTTGTAGACACTTATAGCCACTGACAGTTTTCAAAAATCCAGTAACACTGGATTGCTAAATACTCATTTAGAAAATGTAAACGGAGTTACTAAAATTTCTAATAAGGATTTAAAATCTTATACAGTGATTTTGTGTATGAAAATAGAGAAAGAAATGACACATTTCTGACTGCAATGGGTGCATGGAAAGAAAAACAACAGAAAGACCATATATTTCATCCCGACTCCTTTATCTACCGTTGATAAATGCCCCTCCTTCTGATTACCACATAATATATACAACAAAAAATGCTAATCCTCGACAGAAGAGTCTTTCTTCTATTATAACATTTAACCAGCCACTATATCGTCGCCTAAAAACTAGGCTATCTTATGTCCATTTTTCATAATTTTGCAGTAGATCATTTAAAAAAATTCCCAGCTTATATTGTATACATTTCAATGATTTTTTTTTCTAGAACTGTACTTTAGTTAGGTTTAAATCATAACACTACAAGAATATGCTGGGACTTCTAATGTATCTGTTAGTTGGACAAGCTGTATATTTATTATAGTTAATGATGTTTAAGGCTTTATAAAAAGTGGTAACCCAAAAATATACTAAAAATGTTGAACGATTAGGAAAAATTACCATCAAAAAAATATATGTTTACCTTACTTTTTTCTTTACTTTTACATTACTTTTACATTACTTTACATTACTTTTTTCTAATAATAGAAAAACGGTAATGGTTGTGTAATATTTAATTCAAAAAAGCATTAACAAAAGAACGGAATTTTGGATTATATAATCAGTAATTTGAAATACGTACCTAAAAATTGTTAATAATACATTTCCAAAACTGCAAGTCTGCTGCTGGAAAGTGATTAGACAATCTTCTGATGTGTTCAATGTTACCTGCTGCCACATGAGGAGGATGAGGCTGAACTGTATGCCTCGGAAAATTTCGCTTGTTGGTTACTTTGTCTGGTACATTTTAAAAACTCCACCTTAATAGGATTTTCACCGGAGAAATGTAATTTGTATTTAACACAGCTTGAATTACGCTTATCAGAAATTTGAACTAATAATATTTTGTACGGGATAGTTTTCAAAATCACAGATTGTAATATTGGTTGGAAATAAAAAAAAATATTTATCTGGACTACGTGATAAGGCTTTCTTGCTCTAACGATATGTATTGCTCTGTAAATCGCTAGTGGACTATGGAGTTCCCATTTATTTAAATTTCGGTCCAGGGTACTATGCATAGCGTCAACTTCCTGGATACAGCTATGATCTGGGACTTGAAATTTTTGAACAATGCTCCCAACTTGAGGGTGCTCTTTTAAAAAATACAAATTTTATTCTGGGACACGCATGCATCCGACCACAAAATCAGTTTTGTTACATCCGGCCTTTCCAATAACAGCTTTTCTAGGAGAACATACAAAGCACTAGCAATGTCGATACCTTTTCTTCCACCCATCTGGTCGTGCCACAAAATGCAGTAACCTATCTCTTTAACAACGTAATTACCAGTCACATTTTCTTATAATGGATTTTAAAACTGGTGTTTGTGGACATGTTAGAACACTTTGCATATCAAAACATAGTAAAGCTCTAATCGGATCATTCTTACAGGCTTCTATGTCCTGTTTTTTTGCTTCACTAGCTTCTAGCTTAGCTTTTATATGCTTGTTATATTTTTCTTTTAAATCGTTTAATGTTTATGTATTTTTTTGTATTGTATTCTGTATGTTTATGTATTTCTTTGAATCCCAGATTAAATTCAAAGTTAAAAATATGATAGTAAAGCCTGGTAGTAATTTTTTTCTTCTCACCACGTTACATAAAGGTCACACATTTTTAGAAGAATGGTGGTTCTTCTAAGAACTCTTTGAAGGAGGAGCTTCTGTAGTAGTGTGAAGGTATACGAGGGAACATATTTATGTGATCTCTGATTAATTGTCTACGTTTCTCACCGACTTTATTTTCTGTGCGGCATCCTCTTTGGTACTGACTGGGATTACTTGTGATTTCCATTCGATTTTTGTCGTAACAGTAAGCAATTCTGATCTGACTTATATCTAAGAATCCCAAATACAATTTCTGACAGTCGCGAATTTTCTGTTCGTTCTTTAGAAAAAAATACTTGTACGGATAACTCTCTTGCTTCTCTGTCTTACATTTCCGTTTCTTCGGCGTTCCACGCGGTATCTTTCTGTGGTTTTCCCGTAAAAATGTCCTTTCGCGTCATCATTATTTGTCCAGAATTCACTTTAAATTAGGGCTGCTTCTTCTTCACTGATATTGTCCAGACATTTAAAGCGACAGTTTACACAGTTTCTTCTGCAAGCCCTAGTAGACGGGGAAAATGAGAAGATAAAACGCCCTGAGCTATCACTTTTTATGACACGCAGTTTTTTTCCTTCGATTCTAAAAACAATTTAGAAAAAAGTTCCGGCGATAACTAAGGGGGCTTGTCAAAAAATGGATTTTTGTATGCAAATATGCATCAAAAACTGCATCAAATTTGCAGCCACATTTTACTTCATAAAAAAAACTTTTTTAAAAGGGTGCAAAGTTAATTTTTATCACCCGGGGGTTTTTCGGTTCGCTGATCACGAATCCGACGTCAAAAAATATACCGGATGTACCTGGGGGTCGGGTACACCGACTATGAACCTTATCTCCGAGAATTGTCAACGAATAATGGCTGAAATATATTGAAATGACCTACCCAGGGGTTTTCGGGGTTGCTGATGACGAATCCACCATCCAAAATCATCCAGGATGTACCTGGAGTGGTCGGTACACCCACTATAAACCTCATATCCGACAATCCTTGACAATTAGGCAATTTAAATATCTCTGACAGCACGATACTTTTCAAAAACGTTTCTGAAACGTTTTATGTGTAAACGAAAAGTAAACAAAAACGTTTCTGAAACGTTTTAAATGGTCGTTTCAGAATCGAAACAAAAATGTAAGAATGGTTCTTAAATAATATATTAGTCTCTTGCTGAAAATTTGCTATTTGCACCAAAATTTAGTTACATTCAAGTACATTTAAAAAAATTTATTGGTTCAATTTTTTTTACCAAAAAGGTTTTCTTTTGCTTTTAAAACATGGTGGCTCGCTGAAAAATTTATAGATTTAATTTCTTTTAAATTATTAAAGAAAAGGTCACAGCGTTGTTATATATTTATAGATTTCCCTTATCGATGTATCACACATTTTTTTTTTTATTTTAATTTATCCTGTATTATAGACATGACATGTAGTTCACAGACTTGAAATATTGTATGTAATCTTAAAAGTTAAAATACAAAATTTGGTCCTATTGTAAATATATGAAGATTTAAAAAAATATTACAAAAATGTACAGATCCAAAATTGATGTATTAAACATAAAATTATATAAAAATTTTGCTGATTATTTATTTAACTTGTGGGGGTGTGCAGCCCCTGGTATACCCAGGAAGATTTTTGATGCCGGAATCGTGATCAGCGAACGCAAAAACCGCCGAGTAGGTTATTTGAACAAATTTCTGTCATCGCTTGACGAGGAATTCATGAAGACGAGGTTGATAGTGGGTGTAACAACCCCCAGGTACACCCAGGATGTTTTTTTACATCGGGTAAGATATTTGAACGAAGTTTTGCCATCACTTGAGGGGGAATTCCTGGAGACGACGTTGATAGAGGGTGTACAGACCCCCAGGTACACCCAGGATGTTTTCTGCCGTCAGATTCGTGATCAAGGTACCCGAAAACCCCCGAGTAATAAAAATTAATACCTTGCATCCTTTTAAAAAAGTTTTTTTATGAAGTAAAATGTGGCTTCAAATTTGATGCAGTTTTTGATGCATTTTTGCATACAAAAACCCGAGGTCTCTACCTGCGTGTCATAAAAAGTGATTCACTCATTTTTTTCATTTTTTTCATTCACTCATTTTTTCACTCATTTTCCCCGTCTATAGCCCTAAAGGTCTGGCCTCGGCAACTTTTGTATTCTTTTGCACTTTGTCTTAACCTTTTTCTTATATTTTTGTTCCAATCTTTCTCGTTAGCTTTTCATATTCTAGTTTTTGTTGATACTGTTCTCAAAATAAAAACCCAGTCAAAATTATGCATTATATGAAGTTAATAATAATAGTTTTGAAATGCCTTTGAACATCATCATCGCCCGGTATATAATCCCGACCGCGTAACCGACGCGACGTATTAGAATTTGGCATCAGAAGAACTACTGTCATTTGTATCGATACTAAAAACATTTAAAATTCTAATGTATTCTAACCTATAATATTTTAGAATTAACTTTTAGAAATATTTTTGCTTTATTATTCTTTGCATTTGGTTCATACTCTGAGTGCTGGTAGGGTTCTTCTGAATCACTCATTACTTTTTAACTTATTTTTACGACCAAAAACATTGTACGCAGGCACCACAGAATAATATCATGGACATAGTATAAATTCGATTCTCTGTAAGTACTGAACAGATTGGCGCAGAGTAACATGGAATAGTTTGGTCGATAGAGCTTCAGACATAGAATACTTTAATAATAAAATTTCCATTTTAAGAAAAACTGGACAGAATAACCTAGTTCTCAGGCGACGATATATTCGCGCCTGACAAATCGCTGCAATGTCGCTTATGATAGAAATAGGTTACAATATAATTGGAAATGGGTAAAAGGGTTAATTCATGTTGCATGTGCTGCAGCACAAAAAAGCACTAACATATTTTAATGGAATAAATGATATGAAATAAACAAATTAGTGTTAGTGCGACTACTCCATATAGTGATACAGTGGCCCAACATTGTCGTCGACGGCAACGCCTGAATGCATGAAACCAAATGCTTTGCTTTCGTTGGTACACGTAAAACTGTGTGAACTAATTATTTATATAAAGAAATCTTATTCTGTTTCTCTTATATCCGTTTTCTTATATCCATTTAAAAAAGTCACTTATATACGTTTAAAAATCTATAACCTGTAAATAGTAATAAGATACACTCCATATAGCTATAAAAAATTAATTCTCTGTTGAAATATTCATTGTAAATTGAAAAATTGCTAAAAACATTTGACATGGACAAAACTATTTTCCGAATAATTGGACTATATTCCAAAACTATTATAAAATTTTCCGCGCTATTTGCAGAAATTTCCTTATTGCTGGTATTTACATGCATTTTTAATTGCAAGTCAATTTTTATCAGAAAACCTTTATAGCTCATTTTAACGGTTGGAAACTCCACTTTCTCTTTTCTTCCTGTTCTTCCTGTTCTTCCGATATCTGCTCAGAAAAAAATTATAAGCGAAAAATAACAACTTCCCGACCCGATTTTCGCTTCGAGATATGCTTATATTTTCTATTAAAAAGGGGGTTTTCGAGGTTTTAATAAGATGTTTGTAGGAATTTAATTTCCTACAAAAAGGTACCTACTCTTATATTGTTTTTAAATTCGGTTTAATTTTTAAGTCACCAGATCTGTTTATGCTTATATTTCGTATAGAAAATGTTTCTTTTCCGAAATTGTACAAGCGATTTTCATAAAATTGTATTTCCTACAAAATAGTATTCTTGTGTTTTTTATTCTTTTTTTTGCTTATGCTTGGTTTTTAAGATAGATTTTAAAATACTGAAAAGCCCACCCGTTTCACTCGAAAGTGCAACCCTCATTTTAGTAGCACTCTGATTTTATTGTCTTTAGGTGACCCATAAAGCGATGAAACCCTTACTTTCTCTTACATTTTCAGATAGCCTATTAATTGTTGATAGCTCGTTTTCGATTTTTACATTACTTTTCTAATGAATAGTAAAAATGTACCTTATCAATTACGCAAACAAACTACAAACTAAAGAAACGTTATAACAAGTTTTTCTTCTTTACTTGCCCTTATAAAAAAAATTGCTGAACTTCTTTAAATTTAACTGAAAAACTTCTTTACTAAGAGTGAACCTTTTATATAAATATATACCGTTCAAGAAAGGCGTACTTTCTTGAACGAAAATATTATTTTACGTAAATTACTGTTTTCTTAACGGGAATTTATATTTGAATAATATAATAGTTACATCGGTTACATTACATCCTAAGATTAATCGATCGCCAAGATTCATCTTAGGATGTAATGTAACCGATGTAACTATTATATTATTCAGTTCAAACGTTCATCCTTCTTACGCGACTAGTTATGCAATATTACATACTCATTTGTCGGGATGGTTGTCTATACACATCCATCACTAACAGCAAGCGACTTTATATTCTAGAAAGTGGCGGAGGATCTGGTGTAAGAGGGAAATTCCTGTATGTTGTACTTACAACATATTATAATAATTGTACGTAAAAAATAACTGTATTTTTTAGCGAATGATTACAGTGACCTAGAAACAAAAAGATGCTTTTAATTGATATGCTAATGGCACTAAAATATCGGTATTTTCAAGTTTTAGAATAAGTCAAACGATAAACGGTGTTAATATCACAAATAAGTATTAAAATTAATAAATCAGGAATAACATTGTGTCTTAATTGTGTACGTTTACACTATATGATTACATAATAATATATTATTTTCGTTCTATTTAATTGAATCTACTTCAATATACATTTAACATTTATCACAATATACATTTGCCATCATTCTAACACAACTTTAATTTTAAATGTTTTACTTGTTAATAACTTGTCGAATGTTTCATCAAATCAAGTATGTCTTACCAAAGTTTACAGATTGGTCATACCTACAAAGTTATAAGGGTACATATACTATTTATGTATTATTGTCGGATAACATATTAATCTTACTTAAATAATTTTAGTTTACCATCATATATATAAAGACACTATATAGATTATAGATAGTTATCAAATATGTAGATTATAGATACGTTATTTTTGTCGTCTGGTGGAAAAGTTACGGAAGTCCGCTTAAATTTGAAAAAAATATACGGCATGTAGAAATATTTTTAACACTGTTGCGATGATTTAAATAATAAACATACACTGCTTGTGGGGCGGCTTCTTTAATTTTTGCCTGAAAACTATTTAAATGTCACTAGCGCTTTCGTAACAATGAACGATCAATTTTAATTTTTTATAATTACATCGTTTCAAAGCAAGATGGTCGGAGTTAAATAATATTTCAGCTGAATCGTTTTCCACTAATTTTGCACTAGAATTAACATCTCTATGAATTAAAAAACTTTTTGATTTTTGCGCACTTCCACTTGAGCTGAAAAAATTCTTTATTTATTTCTTTTGATATAGTTATCAAAAAATAATAAGAAATCTTTTGCATAATTTCGTTTGTATTGTTTTTGAGTGTCCAGAAAATACGGCTTTAATTTTTACGTAGGGATTTTGTACATCAATAGGGCTCCTTCTCACATAATATTTTAATAATTCCTTAAAATCTCCTTAAGGAATTGTTATTGCATAGGTCTTTGTAAACACATAATAAATTTTTGTCCTCATATTTAAATCTGAAAAAAACCGTTTCAGGTAAAATAAACATGATATCATTTAAAGAAACCATTGGCATTCTTTAACTCTTACATGCAACGAAAGTTATATGCAACGAAAAACGTAGCTCGGAAGCGCGGGCTCCGATAAACAATACTGATGTGAGAACAGAAAACTTGGACGATTCACTTGCTTGAAAAAAGGCATGTACTAGTCATAGGCGATCGGACACGTAGGCGACTGTTACCATGGCAACCATATAATTTGGTGCATTGTATAGTACTGGTCTTATCGCATCACTTCCATGCAAACTGCGGTGTGCTGTGGTATCTTCCCTCTCATCAACATAATCGCGCGCAATAATTTTACAGTTGCGGTTACATGATGTGTTATGCGGTTATACACTGGCGGACAAAATTAACCCAACTCAAAAAATTTTGCCCGACTTTGGAATACATTATTTTTTGAACCCGTCGCCTAATTTAGATAATTTTTTTTTAACGATAGTTTTATTCTCAAACATTGAAACACTCTATGGGACATATCAGACAAAAATTCTGTAAACCATAATTGATTATTGCATAGCCTAATGCTTCTTAACATCCTACTTTACCTTCTCCTTTTTTTTATTCGCTCCATTTTTAATGAAAATAGAGAGATTTTAAAATCATGTTTGGAAGCCTTTTAATTAAAAAAAGAATTAAGTAGGCCAGAAAACTAGCACCGGAAATAAAGTTGGATTTTACCTTTTTATTTTAAATTAACGCATTAACATCTAAAATAGCAACTTAAATTTAAAGAAAGAAAGAAAAACAAAAATAAACGAATTAATGTTAGGATTAACGAAAAATTAATAACGAGTATTTCCGCCCCTACTTTATACTACAGCTTCACATCGTCGCCTCATGTTTAAAAATAATCGCCTAATTTCTTCTTGGTCCAAAGCGTTCCACAATTGGATTAGTGCCTTTTGTACTTCTCCAAGGGTAATGTCTCCAAGGTGGTCGTGTTTTTCTCAACTTCCTACCGAGTACATCCCATATATGCTCAATAGGATTGATATCAGGACTTAGTGCTGGCCAATTTAGTGTTTCAACACCTACTTCCTCGAGATACTCATCGACAATATGAGCAACACGAGGTCTTGCATTGTCTTGCATTAACAAGAAATTGTCACCGATGTAAGGTGCGAATGGGACAACATGTTCTGATGAAATCTCTCTAATGTAGCTTTCGCTATTTAGTGCACCTCCATGTACTGGTAACAATTCTGTACGTGCATTTAATGAAATTCCTCCCGACACCATCACGGAACCTCCATTTAAGAGAGTGGTTTGACGTATGTTACATTGTGCGTAACGTTCATTTGGCCTTATAACTCTTTGTCGACGATCAGAACTGTAGAGGCAAAACCTGGATTCATCAGTAAATAGCACTCTTCCCCAGTCTTCCATATTCCACTCTAAATGCTCCCTATCACATTGTAACCTAGCTCTTCTGTGCTCTGCATTAAAAGTGGGTCATGTAGCTGGAATTCGTATATGAAGATTAATTTCTTTGAGTCTTCTTATTACTGTCTTAGCACTAACTTCAACATCATGGACGGCACATAGCTGTGCCTGAAGGTTTGTGCTGGTAACAAATCGTTCTCGCAGAGCGCGAACTAATAAAACGATCTTGAATCGCCGTCGTAACACGAGGTCTTCCTTGTGCTCGCCGCCTGTCGTAACTCCTGTTTCTCGAAACCGCTGTACGACTCTTGATATGGTTGAAACAGAAACTCCTAGTCTATCAGCTACTACCCGCATACTCAACCCTACATTTATTAATGTCACTGCTTTAACACAATCATCATGGTTAACATTTCTTCTACTTTGTTCCATATTCAAAACATAAATTCTGTACATCACCGTTTTGACAAATTATTAATTTTCATTGTTTTTACTCTAAGCCTACTTTTAATTTTCTTCCAAATTTTTTACCAGACGCCGAAGCTTTAATAAACTTGAAAACATGATTATTTTAAAATATCTATATTTTCATTAAAAATGGAGATATCAAAGCATTATAAATTGTGAAAATCAGGGTGAATCGCCGCTTCACTTCGCCACCACTGGTTATTGCTGATTATTTTATATACCAACAGATGACAGGTAAACTAATATTACAAATAAAAAAATATAAAGTAATCTGAAGAATATTCTACTGGTTCTTATATACTGGTATATTTAAAAATGAAAGTGTGTTTTAAGTGAATCCCACTCTAATTATATTGTCCATTGTTTTACCTATTCGCAATGACTTGAATGACTGAATGTCTCCGCGACCGGTAGAATTCAAGTAAATAATTTATTCTTCGAAAGGGTATAATTTACTTTATTTACTCTTACTCCTTATATCACTCTATATATGGCACATAATATGCCGTTTCCTATGGCTCGAAGGTACCATTCACCTCCAGACTTCTTGTAGCAATGAACTTGTTCGACGTACGTTAACGATCTGGTTTATCGCTATATAACCCACTGCTCTCTGGTGTATCGATAGTTGTATATCTCTGCGAACCGATTCAATGACTATAGATCCCAATTCACGATAATTTTTAACCATCAAGAAACTAAAGACTTTTGTTGTTACTGCGTAACATGATTTTAACTCTATGTAAAACCTCAAGAACCTTTTTTTTACGGATAAATGTTCTCTTTGTAACGAAATAATTTTGCCAATTTTATAATGAAAACTGAGTAAAAATTATTAATTAAAATTGAGCATGGAATACCGAAGTAAATTAAATGATACAAACAAAACGTACAGAAATTTCCTTCCTGCTCAGTATAGATATTTTAAATTGAATAATGAAACAATGAACCGCAAATAATACGAATAGACATGGACGTTGCCTACGAATGAAATTCAATAACATTTCTGTGGAACTATAGATGACTATAATATATGTAGTTGCAAAACTCGCAATCAAGCTGATTTTACATAAGGAAAATATTAAATACATTCACTTGATTCAAGTAAGTAATTGTGTAAGATGTGTTGTCGGAGAGAGATGGAGTGATCACCCGGATTAATTAATAGTACATTCAACATTACATCACAGAAGAAATTCTTTGTCAGGAAATATGAATTCCATGATAGTATATTCGTTTACACCTTTCTCATGACAACAATTGACATAGGTTGATCGCAAACATATGCCAATCTGAAGACTTTAGCAACACCACGGATATGTGCAGAGGGATAGCCAACCCTACACATAACGCCACACCCTGTCTAATCCCTTCAAGGTGCGCAGCTGGATCGCCGAGTTTACGTATGGGATTGCCCAACACCCTGTGGATGTTTACTGATGTCGAGCGACTTTGTCAAATGTCAGATTATCGATCAAAATTACTGATTGGCATTATTTTGAGTTAAAAAGAAATTAAATCCATAGAAAATAAGGTCGAGTGTTTTTCGGTAAGATAAATTACAGAGAGAAATTGTTAAAAGTTAAAATTGCCCATAGTCATAAAAAAAGAAGCTAGAAACGTATTTTATCCGAAAAATTTTTTGGGTAAAAAAAATTATTAAGATAAAACAACCTAGCTTCATGAAATGCCGATCGATAGAAACAAACTTGTTGCTCACTCATAAGGTCATGAATGTTTTTGAAGATGGATAGTGCATATTATACAGATTGCGAACAAATATTTATAAGGAACAATGAAACAGTAACATTCAAATAATTTGGCGAAATCTGGTTCTCCCGAAGGATCAAATTTAGGGCACTCTTATTTCTGATTTTTACTGATCTACCAATGATCTACCAAAAGTTGCAGCGTCAGATTGTTTATTGTGTGCAGATGATTTTATATTATTAGACTTTAATGCTACGGTCATTAAACTGTAAGAAGATATAGGTAAAATTTATGACTGCTGACTGAAAACGAATTGTGTTTTAACTTGATTATAGCATTATGACCGTAGGCTAAAGCAAAGTTACCAAGACATTTTGTGTACTCAATATCTTAAATAGAAATAATGAAATTAAACATTTAGGAATATTTCCGCCTGATCTGAACTTTGAAAAATATATAAAAAATATATACGCAGAAGCTTACGAATTACAAGGTTTTATAATAAGAAGCGTCAGTGATTAATGACTTTTCTGTGACTTCTTTGTATAGCATGTTCATTCGGGTTAAACAGGAATTTGTATCTCGGATTTTGAATAATGATATTAAAAAATATGCAAACCCATAGAAACAATAGAAAACAAATTAATAAATATCTCTGTACTATAAATAGTATGGTTATGTATCTTATAAACAATTAAGTACTTACATAATTTTATATAGAATTAGTGGAAGATACACAGGCAATATCTGATATTTTTGTTTAAACTGCTTAACAATAAAAGTGATATATTTCGTACAGCATGCCTTTTGGATTAGTAAAACTGTAGTACCCGTCAGAAATAATTCATATTCGTATAAAATGTTCTTTGTTTGCTCTTTATTTGGAACCGCCGACTACTTAAGATATCGGTTTATTGCATCGGATTATTGCCTCGTCTTAAGTAAGCAAACCGAGCCAGGGTCGGGCTTGAGCTTATGATTTATATTATATAATATATATTGAATTTATATTATATAAAAGCTTAAATTATATTTTTATAAAATAGGCAAATCTCGCAACAAGCTTCTATATCATATAAATTATGTAACGTAATAAATTGATCGATTTTAATTAATTTAAACTTTATTTTCTTCTTCTTAGAGGTTTTCAATAAAAGCTTGGTACTAAAAATGTTTTTTAATGATAATTTATTTTTAAATTCCCATCGTTATTTAAGGAAACTTACAAATGCTTTCCATACAATATCCACTTTGCTACCTTATACATTCGTTAAATATGCATTCAAAAAATACGCGCTTCATTTTATTTACTTTAATACTTTGTAAAAAGTAACACAGCAGAAAATATCGTACCTGGTATTAATGTTCCATGATCATTAACTGCAAAATAATTACGATAATGTCCTTTTCACATAATTAATGTAATGAAGTGATTATGATGATGCTTAAAAAACATTAGTTAATGTTTTTTTGGATTGGCACAATGTCTGCCTGGTCATTATCCTAATGCAAGAATTTAATCATTTTTGTGCCAAAATACATTAATATAATGATATTTTACATTAAGGCGAGGATTATTTACATCAAACCAATCACCTAGGGGACATGAGCTAATCATTGCTGAATGAGAAAAATAATGACAAGGCTTATAGATTAATACTCTAAAAGTTATGTCACTAAATCTAAAGCCATTACAATAATGCCTGTAGACATCAATTAATGTACCACTAGCCTTAATATAATTATTACAAACTTATTAATACAACAAATCATAACGTTATGACTAAATCAGCCAATGTATAAACACATTAATATTACGTCCTGTTGTCTCCCACCACCTAAACACTTGGTTCGATTCTCGCTAAATTTACGTTAGAAAGAACGTGAAAAAAAGCAAGTAAAGAAACAGTTAGTGTGTTTTAAAAAGAGCAGTGTAGATCGATCTAGTGATTTTTCTATACCATCTACGCCCATTGTGATAGTATCCTTAGATCGTTTCAGATTTTGTAAAACATCTTCATATGAGATATTCAGTAGGTCTATGTGAAGTCCTAGATTGTTGTGTAAAGAAAGCTAAAGATGGATTAACTGGTTGCGATTGAATGAAAACGCTGTTAAAGTATTTACCAAACCCATTAACAATATCAGTGGGATTAGAAAGTTGTTATAGAACATTACTGAAGGGATACGTGAGGACCTTTCTTGTCTTGATCTAGTGATCTATTTTGATCAATGTTATAAATAAGTTCGTATAACAGAAGAAAATTTGGTATTTTAAAATTATAAGCAGTGCAGGAAAATTTCATAGGAAAATGATGATGTGGAGGTTGCGACCGATTAGAGGTTGCATCAAAATTAATCCGAAGAGAAGGGTTGTGATTATCTTCAACAAGTAATGGATCTTCAGATCTATCTACTATACAGTTGAAGTTAGAAAAAACAAGATCCAAAATATGACCATGAGAATTGATAACTTTGTTATATTGAAGTAAGCCATGGAATTCTTACTAAAAATAAATTTAAAAAAAGCTTAAATTCAAAAAAAGCCAAGTTTGTCGAGCCATGACTCAAAAACTAGTCCTAGGATTGAGTTGTGTCTAGGAGATCATTTAATCGGGACGTCGAGAACTCCATCATATCAAATTTTCAGAAAGTTTGGCCGCAAGCAATTTTCCATAAGAAATGTGTGCAAATCGACTAAAACCAACAACACCTCTAATACAAGGACAAAGTGCTGCCTCGTGACGTCACCATCCGGAGGCCTACGAGATACTTATGTTATTACGGGCTTTATGTAGTTATTTAGGTAGGTATGTCTGAAATCGTTTTAATGTAGTTTTGGAAATCAATAAAAAGATCTAACTAAACAAAGATGTTACGGCATAAATCTATCCGAGTCTATGACAAACACAGGTAAAGAATAATTTAAATGGTTAACTGTTAACTGTTTCGAAATACAGTCAAGATTAGATGTGTCTAATTATTAGTAGATAGTCAATTGTTTTAAGAAAACTGACAAGTAATTCGTGATTAATTTTAGATACAGGAGCAATATGAACAACTTCTTTAAAATTTGAACAAATGCTAGTAATCATAAATGTATACGCAGATGTCGCTAACGAATCGTTATTATTTATTGCAGCTCCTACCACATTACCACCTTTATAATCTAAATATGGATCAATGTGAATTTCATCCATTAGTAAACTAACATATTTGTCTTGGTCTTCTAAATATTTAAAGATTTTTTGTGCATATGTTAAAAAAGTTTTCTTCTCATCAATATGAGGATCAGTTAGAAAACCATTACAGACTCCTTTGATTGTTTCGGGATGGGGCAAAATTATAGGTCTACGATTTCGTAAATATCTATATGCATGAGGACTAATTGTATATAAAATTGCGCAAAAAACCATAGTGGCAGTGGAATATCTATAACGTTCTTTTGATAATGTTCGCAATTTAAGTTGATCAGAAATAAATTAAATTCCTTGTGAAACATTTTCGTCCTCTATTTTTAAGTTTTTAAGTACATTGGACATAAAGTTCACAACATGGTTAAGCTTTGACATGTCTGTATGTATGTCTGAAAATGTATTTCATGTAATTCTGTAAGTTTTTCGTCTTTGCTTTTTCGATACGATATTTTTTTTGACAAGTATTTGGGACAGTACGGAAATTTACTTGGTACGCTAGTTTCTTTTAACCGGGGTAAAACTAAAGTAACTGAAACGATCTCACCAGTTTTTGTATCCTGTTGGGAAATTTTCTAAATAAAATCTTCCTTTTCGAGGTGGTACTCACATACTCGGGAGTTGTCACTCGGCACAAAACTTTAACGTGGAATTGCAGAGAGCCATTTTCTGCGATACTCTTCGTCTCTGGGAAAACGAAACACCCGAACTTTTCTACTGGTTTCGTGATTTCCTGTACAACCGGGAACACAACACTTTTGGGGCATTATGATATAATACCGCAACAAATAAACCGTTAAAAAAGATCAACAATCGATTAGGAACTAGGCAAGCGCGCGCAATAACAAATAACAATAACCCCTCTAGAGGTGTTATTGTTGGCCCGTGGCGGCGTCCTATACTAAAACCCAAAACAAAACATCGTTAACAGGGTTGCCAAATTACAATTGACACGAGAGTTGTTAGTTGCTTGCTTCTTAATGACTTTGTGCGGCCAATTTGATTTGATAATTGACTAATGAGAAAGCTACTTTATTTTGTTTACATTCTAATTTGTTTACATTCTAAATACAGTATAATCTAATATATAGGCAGAGATATATATATATATATAATATATATTATATATATTATATATATTATATAATATATATAATATATATATTCTAATCATATAGGCAGAGAAGCGTCGCACTGGAACACATTCTGGCATCGCCGCTTCGACCGACCTAGGCAAGCCTGTTGAATTAGCTTAGAGAGTATATTAGCCTCCATCTGGGTTAAGCCCCCAGAGCGTGACGTCACCATGATATTTAAAGTCAGCACTTTGTCCTTATTAGAGGGGTTATTGCTAAAACACAAATTCCAGGATGGCGGACACTTACATATAGGCAAGAATATGCTTTCTTCATCTACTTTGAGTATGGAAATTTAACTGCGTCAAGAGTTTCAACCCGTAATTTTTGTGGTTTCAAAAGGTCTAAAATTATTAGGCTATATCAATATATAGCCTAATAATTTTAGACCCAGTAGTAGTAGTTGTGCACCCAGTATACCAATGTATACTGGGTACACAAAAGGTACCCTCCTTTTTAATATCTTTTTCGCAATAAACATTTAAAATTGCGGGATCAAATGTAGATATCGCTATCCTTATTTGGACTAACTGGTATAAAAATCAGTTCTTGTGTGGTTATAGTCGATTATCAACATTTCAAAGTTAGTGAAAAAATCTGTGAAACTTAATATGAGGGATAGGTACTTTTACGTCACCCGGTATATCATCACAATACAGTCTATAATCGTCGTTGAAGAAATACTTCACTCAAAGGTTTAATATAATTATTATCTATGATGTTTATAATTATTATATGTGCCCAAATCTTGCGATTCGTTCACAAATTAATATAAAAATTACTTTAGACATTATTATAAGGAACATCTTTCTGGCGGTGATAATAATTTTTAATAATCCTTCTTTACACAGAAACATTTTCAAAACAACATAATAGTTTCTGTACCATTATAATCGGCCACCCAATGTTGTTTGTCATTATTCCATAATAACCAGTAACTACCTAATTATTTTCATTATTGCTTTATATTCCAGGTAAGCTGTCTGCAACCGTTCTTAAGATCGACATTAAAGGTGACGTAAGTAACAACACATAATTATAATTATAAATGTATTATATTCGAATGAGAACTAAATTTGACATATTACAATAATTGTAAAATTACGAAAATAGGAATAATAAAGTAAAATTACGAAGAGCAAAAAATGCCTCTTCATTTTTGATTAAATCGGAGGTTGGTTCTGCAAAACTAATAAAAATTAATTATTAGTATACATAGTTGTATAATAATTATCTGTAAAGTAATTCTTATAGTGAAAAAGAAATTGTGAGCCATCCGAGAATATAAATATAATCTCTATATTACCTATCCGAGTTCCAACCACCTTTTGATTTTGATGCTCACATTTTGATTTTGTTACGATGCATCTATACGATAATACGTTTTGGACGTTATTATTTTCTAGCTCTGGCAAACTTAATATATATTTCCCAAGTCATTTATAATGATCGAGAAACGCCGGGGTAATCATTTATAAGCCGACGTGTACTCAGACCCACCTAATTTCACTGCAAATGAGGAACGAAATCGAGAAATTATTCGAAGATGCCGTAATAACAGAGGTAATCTCTGAAATTACAAAGCAATATAAAGCTGGCCGTGTAGGCATTCAAAAAGAAAATTGCGCGAGTCAAATCGAATATTATTTTTTTTAATTTTATTTTCTCGTTGAATTGAGATTTATTGCGGCCTGTGCAGACCGTGCCTGAATTATTGTGTTGGAGGCATTTCATAATAAAATATTTTAGGTAAATATATACGAGGTGTTCGGTTTCTTTACTGATCGTATATCTGCGAGTTGTTTTAATAAATCATGTATGATAGTGTAAATATGCTAACGCAAAATACATGATGAGTTATTAAGCCTAATCCTAATAATATAGGAATTAAGAATCACTTAATTCCTATATTATTAAAGTTAGAAATTTTTGTTTGCATATTTTAGAGAATCGTCAGTACTACATTCTAAAATATTTTCAGGACGGTGACACTTCCAGAAATAAAGAAAATCTATATGAACTTTATTATTTCCAACGGTATCGTTTTTTGCATTTTTCAATTTTAAACTTTATTTTATAGGGACTTTTAGAAATAATCCTTGTTCATATACTCCAGTCGTCAGGGGGATTCCCTCGTGCAATAGATCCAATAGGTTTTTTATGTTGTTCGAGATGGTTAGCAGTTTTTAAGTTTTTCCAAGATGCGAAGTTTCCATAAAAATAAAAAATCCACCTTTAACTCCTTTGTTGTGCCTTTTAGCGCAAAATGCTTCCTGTAAACGTTGTAGACGATAAAATTCCCTACAATATATTGTAGGGAATTTTATTCCAGAATTGTTCGAGATCTATAGATCTCGAACCTTTTTTTGTGCAACCAATGGCGAAGGAGCTTTGAAGCGCAAAAGCCATGGAAGACAACAAGGTAGTCGTAGCGTCAAAGTTCCCATAATCAAAGTTGTAGGGAATTTGCTTACCTTTCAACTCTGCCTGTTTCCTACCTACCTTTCAAGCTGGCCTGTTCGCAGAATTACACATAAATATGCTTACCATACAGAACCACCAGAATCCGTTCTCCTGCCTATGAAATGTCTGTGACACTGGCATCTGGATCCATAAATTTCTGGGCGATCTTTACTAAAATGGGGTTCCTGTGGAAGAGTATGCAAAATTTATTGTTACCAAACCTGAAGATGTTGAATGTAGGGTCTCAATTACTTATCGCGTGGAGGAGGAGAACGTTTTCTGGTGAGTGGAATTTGTAAGATGTTGAGGAGTAAAATGCATCTGTCGAATTTCCTCTCCCAGGTTTGCGAAGGCAAACGTTGCTAGTCTCAGGTGAAGTACCAATTAACAGCACGAGCAAGACAATATCCCCGCCCACGGTTGAAATGACTTCATATTACGATGCTAACAATTTTGCAATGAAATGTGAAAATTTTGGCAAAGTTGCGATTTTACCCTATCTTCAGCGCTCCGTAGCTCCGTCACTATTGGTTGTACAAAAAAAAACTACGAGATCAATGCTGTAGGAAATTCTTCTACAACTTTTACAATAAGAATGTTACGCTAAAAAGCACAACAAAGGCGTTATAACTGGAAAAAGTGCCAATTTTTGTTGGTTATTTTCCCCCTCCCTAAGCGACCTCAGGGGCGGTTATGACGGAAACTTGGAATTGTTATATTCTAATCATCTTGAACAACATATAAAAGAAACAGATTTTCTAGACTTATTATTCGAGGGACCAATTTTTAAGTCTCTGTCGACTGGAATAATAAGTGTTTTTGAGATTTTTCGACATTTTTCCAATTATTTTAATTTACATCATGATACAATTACGTACCGTTAGCATTTTTAAAGGAATATGCTCTAGTTAAGGTTATGATTAGAAGAAATATCCACGTTTCTATCGCAATTTTTGAATTAGGTACATTTCTTAAAGGGGTGTACAAATTTTTCAACTTCAAACTAATAAAACGGAATATTATAAATACAATGCCGCCGGTTTGGAAACAGGTTCGAACTCTAAATGCGGTAATATTTCTCTTAGTTTATAAGTTAATATCTCAATTTATATTGCTGATGCTATAGTTACGTAATAATGAAGCAGTGTTAACAATAAGATTGGTTAAAGTTAAACTAGAAGGTAATGAACGTTATATCTTAGATTTATTTGAATGTGTTCGCATTAATATTAGCGGCCGTTAATTTATGGATCGTAACTTACCTTATCAACCTCGCTATGATTTATTAAAATTGCATTTACTACTAATGGGCTTTGTGCCTTTTCAGAGACGTCAGCCACAATTTAATTGGAATATTTAGAAATGTAGGGATTTGTTAGAATATAAAGCATGTATTTAATAAAATATATAATATATATATATATATATATATATATATATATATATATATATATATATATATATATATATATATATATATATATATATATATATATATATATATATATATACATATATTTTAAAATGTCCATTCATTAACGGCCCCTTAGAGGTGTATTAGTGTATTATTGGCCACAGTCTTCTTAATCTCCGTAATCTTTGCAGGTTATAGAACTGATTCAACTAGGGGATTGGGATGGTGAATAGTTTATAGCGATGTTTATTGGCTCTGTCTTGAATGACTTCGTTTACATACGGGATTTTGAAATCTTTATGAACGGTGGAGTTTAAAACATACCAGAAGCGTAATTCTCGAATTATTCCTTTGGAAAACATGGCGGAAATACTAGGTGTTTTTAGAGGAGAACCGTCATCTTTCCTGCTGGAAAATTTGAGAATTTATCCACAGGGAAAGCGTTTGCTATGATTTGTAGTATTTTAGATTAGCATATCTCAAGCATAGCTGTGTTAGAGTTGCTGGCGCTTGCCCACAGTTAAATTCTGTAAGTAAGTCCAATGTGTGGGGATTTTGTTTCATTCGCCTTAATTCTCCACGGTTTCTGTCAGTATTCCGTTAGATTTAGGTGTTCTTGGAGATCCGATGAGGCTATTATATGAGCATCGTTGCTCGATAAGATACCTGTATCATTTGCGAAAGTTCCTGTTGTAGTTGGAATGTCTTCTTTATGTATGATGTATAATAGGACACCAAGAATGCTTCCTTGGCCTTCCCCCCAAATATATATAGAATCGGCTGGACACTTCTTCGCTCATCTTTATTTGAAATTTCGTGTCTGTGTAGATAAGATTCCAGTAAGTTAAAGTATTTTTCAGATGGTGTTCTTTTGATTTTGTACATACTTTGTCGAATCCTTGAGCTATGTCAAAAAATGCCGCTGTACAATATATTTTCTTTTCCAATGCTTCATAAAGTATGTTGGTTATATGTGGCATTGTTTTATTGTTGAGTCTGTCCTCTTTGATTCTTTTGAGAATCGGTATTTCTAAAAGTTTCAATATTGTTGCTAGGAACATGAGATAACGATTCTTTGAGATATTCATGTGATTTTTCTCAGGTTTTGGAATCATAATTATTTGAGCTATTTTAAATTGTCTAGCCCTAGAATTGCATTGATTATATATGTCGGTTTTGTTATTCCGTTCTTTGACATTTCTTTTAGCATTTTTAGTTTTATAAGGTCTACTCTTGGTTTTTTTTAAGCTTAGCATTTTTATTTCGTCTGCTACCCCTTGTTGAGTAAATTGCCCCAGTCGTTCTTGAATTTAGAGCGGCGTAGAAAGATCTTGTCCTACTTCGTGTTCATGATCAATGTCGAGTTATGTTTGGTAAGGAGGAAAGATATCAGAGAGGTATTTTGCAAACAGTAATTTATTTCTTGCACGGTTTTTGCTAATTCCCTTCCTTTCGTTGCTATTAAACGTTACACGTGACGCCTATAAAGTGTGCTATCTATTGTAGTCTATGAACTATGATTTTGGTCCCCAACTATGAATTTTGGCCCCAGAGTTTGAAAGAAATGCTTATAATTGTTCTTTCTTGGCGGACAGTAAACTGCTGTGATTGTGATTTCATATCGGAGGCTTTTGACTTTTTTTTTGATGTACCTATTTGGAATGTGTTTTTGATGTATAAACATCAATTCCTATATGAGGCTAAATTTCGGGAAATGGGGACGGATATGTGAAAGCGGATGTGACATCATAACCCATAAATTATCAGGCACACTACCTACCTACTAAATTAATTCAGCTACTACCTGATAGATGGTGTTTATAGGGCCAACCTCCATGGTGTGTGTGTGTGTTGTGTCTACCTTGCCTACCTTATTAAAAAAGTTCTGATGTGAATATCGAACCAACGATCCCTGATTCGGAAAGCGGGGTTGAACCGCTGCACCATCATATGACTGCTATATGCTTTGTTAAATCTCGTATACTTGGTACTTTGTTAAGGCAGCGGTTAGCGTGCACATGATGCTTACCAATTACTTAACTAAATATAATTATTTACATACATACATGATATATATAATATAAAATAAAACATTTTTTTTTGAATTATATTTATGAAAAAAACGTATACTGTGACCGCATACGATATGTTTACACATCAGTCTCGAGTACTAGCAGACTCGCTCATTTTTGTCCCGTATTTTAATACTTCGTGAATGTTGAATTGTTTCTTTTATTAGTACTGCAGATCCTCCATGGACGGATCCGGGTGGTTTATGTAGTATAGTATATATTTTGCACGGCTTGAATTTTAAAGTAGCTTCTGTTAGTTAAGAATGTCTCGCTAATAAGCAGAATGTCTATGACGTAATTTTTTTTCATCTTTGTAAATTGGAAAAAGCCCATTTGCATTCCATACATCCCAAAAACTAATTTTTCTGACTTTGGTCGTTGTTCATAAAAAAATTGGGCTGACCTGGCTGTACGTCTGTACGTATTCATCATTCACTAACCCTCCCCTATGACGTCCAACCTTCAAATACCTGTAATAAATTAAATCAACTTTTTTTTTATAATGACGTCTACTTGTAATGTGGCCTGTTTGATAATAAAGACTCTATTCTCAACGTGATTTATACTACCCACTATTTATTTAGTGTACACCTTAGACACTTAGAAAGTTCCGCAAGGCCTACATAACATGCAACATGCCATACCTGCTTATCAGTAATGCAATACGCAGTTGATCGAACTGAATGTACTTAATCATACGGTTTATCATCGGTTATAAATTAAGTCAATCGATTGATATATGTTGCAAGCTGATTGAAGTTTCTAGTCGATAAAAACTTGCGAAACGGTGATCTGATAAAAACAGAAGCAGTATTGAATTCCAAAAAGGCAGGACTCCTGAGGCGTGACAATTATTGCGATATATGCTAGTATTAATAATAAACAGTATCGAGTACCGAGATAGATAGTCAATGGATATTCTTACAAATTTTCTGGAATATCTGGTAGCAGGCTGTTAGTGCATGAGAGGATAGGGTATTAAAGCAGCATATGATCGAGACTGGCTTTTTAGGGGTTTACTTTACACCCCGTATATTCCTTTTTTGAGCGCGATAGAATCATGATATTCAGGTCATTTATTACCAATGAAATTATCGAAAATCGAGCGCCCTATGCCTTTTGTAAAATGATCGAATTGGGTTTACTTGATTTTATTTGAAACTTGAATTATTTTTAATCAGACCCTGTGTTTTATGCTCAAATGGCCGCTGATAACATGAGAATTAGCCTGCTGATTGATTTTGTATATGCTGTGCTAATACTATTGCGCCGAAACAAGTAATCGATTTTGTATCAAGTAGATTTTTTTTTCAAAATGATTGTCGTAAATATATATTTTTACATGTCCTGTTACACACGTCCTTACATGTTACACACCCTGTATATATAGCTCACGGAATATATAGCTCGGAATATATAGAATTCCGATTATCATGAAACGTAGTTGGTGTAGGAAATGATAGATGCTGTCACAAAAACGCAGAAGCATTGCATGTGGCGGCACAATAAATTATCATGTGCTAGATATGTATATATAATGATAATTATATTATATTGAACACATGGAGATAACATTACTTTCTGGTTTATGATTTTCTCTCGCGATAACATTCTCTGTTGAAAATACACGTAACTAAAATGACTAAGGTAGTTATATGAACTAAATATCTTTTACTACTGCGTAATAAGGAAGCCTTCTTCGCACATTCTCATTAGTTTTATTCAATATCTTCTGTAAAATGTATAATTACTTTGCCATATTATCTCTTCGCAGCAAACTGAGTATATGTAAAGAAATGATACAGTAATGTGACTTTCTTAGAATTTACGATAACACTAATTTAAGACACTGTCATCGGGAGTGGGAAGACTAGGTCTAACATAACGCATTTCACCCCATATCGATGCATGTCAATTATTATTCGACCAGTCGACAGACACCGAAGTAAAGCAACATTGCGCTTATGAAAACGAATGTCCTTATGTATTTGGACGTCCTGAACACGCCTGCATATATTTTTTTGAGATCAGCATGCATAAAAGTGCTGAAAAAAATTAAGGGTTGAAAACGTGTTTTTTTTGCGACTATATTGAAAATATTTTTTTATTATTTATAAATATTTTATAAGAAAGAATTGTTTATTTTTGTCACTACTAGGTGCAAAGTTGGTCATTTTGATCTGGTCAAAAAACATTTCTTAGAAAACGTGGTCCAAATTGTTTACATAAAAGCCAAAAATTTAAAATCGCTTACTCTTTAATTATGACATTACTTCCTAAAAATGAGCCTATTTTACGACACATATTTAGCTCATCATTCGAAATTTAGTGTATCAATAGGGCGGCCTACATCATAAAATGCTCTTAAATAGTAAACCTTTGCCCGCCCAATTAATAAGTCATAAGTTGATTTTTTAATAAAAATGTTTTGCCTAAAGATCTGTATGAGTTTCCTACAGAGACATATTAATACCGGGAGACCCCACGGTTCATTTATAAAACGCTGGAAGAGTCGATCCATTATTGTTTTGAAAAGTGCAATGAGTGCGAGAGAGAAAATGGGAGAGGAAATGGACAGCTGCTGTGGCGGCGACCATTCGGCAACGCCGCTTCTTGTGATCAGAGCCCATCCAGTGGCGTATGTACTTATCTTTAATAAATGAGTTAGGGTAAAATGCATAGTTACATAAGAAAAATACTGAATACCCTGTATCCTGAACATTGCAATAAATCAAATGCAAATATAAAACATTCAGAGCATAGCTTAATTCGCGTACATTAAGATAATACTTAGTAACTGTAATAAAACTATGTCATGTGTTTTGTAGAAATTTATTTATAATTTTAATGCAAAAAGTACAGTTATTGGACGTATTTGTTAGATAGTGGTCGGTTTACTTATTGGAGATATTGAAAATAATTTAAATAAAAAAGAAAAAGACACTTTAATACGTGTCTGACTACTTAGTTAAAATTTTACTTGTGTGTTTGTTGAAACAACTCATAAAGTCTATCTATTTCTTCTTTCTCCTCCTCATTTTAAATTTTTTCATCGTCAAATTCACGTCGTCCATTTTCAGTGTCGCTGTCTTCATTCTCTGAAATCTCATAATTTTCTGTATTGTAGCATAAGCATATGCGACATAGACATGTCACCATCTTCTTCTGGAATGTGAACATGGTGTTTAGGGGGAACACAGCATTTGTAGCAAAATTGCTTACATCTGTCATATAATAAAATGCCATCATATATTTAAGAATTTTAATCATGCATTCAAATTAAAAGTGATTATAAATTAAAGCTATTACTCGACTTATTATAAATGCAACAATCCTAATAATATGAGTGCTGTATTTAAACTAATAAATGGAAAAGCGTCTAGATTTCTCATTAGAAGAATAAAAGAAAATACTATAACTAAAATAAAATCAGAACATACTTTTGGGATTTAAAAAATTCAATTCATAAATGTATATCATGCCAAAGTCAACATGAACTCTATAAATATAAATAATGAAATAAAATATTTTTTTTGCAAATTTTATAGACTGAACATATATTCAGTTAAACACTTCTATAAAAAAATTACATGTTTTTAAAATTTACAAACCTCCTGTCTTATATACAACAGAGTAAATCAAACTTTCTCAATCAAACTTACTATAATTATTCAACTTATTTATTCCTAAATAATATGAGTTTTGCATTCAAACTTATTATTCTATATCGCCTACTGTTTCCTATTTTTTTCTTTGTTTCATAATAAATACGTATATTGAAAAATGTTTTCAATACCAACTTCACCAATTGAATATGGTGGTCATTCAGTACTTCATCAACATACATATGATCCTTGAAATAATCCCAGATAATGGAAGGCGATGTAGGTAGGGTTTTCACAATTAAAAGGTCATAAACGTTTTTTACATTTTTGTTAAAAATACTGGTAGTGGCATTGAAGAACCTAAAGAACCGCTCAGCTATTTTATATGTTTTAATGTCCAGGGGACTAGCGTTAACCGAAATATTCAGATAAATAAACCTATAAATTTTTTGCCTTGTAGATACCTGATCCAAAAATATCATCCCGTCAGAACGACGTGGTTTAGCTCCGACTTTGAGATATCTTAACCAACTTGATCGAATTTCTAGATCCTCAGGGAAAAAATATAGGAGCACAGCTCTGGTTTCTCCTTTCTGGGTCTTTGGGAAACCTTATTAATAGGATTTTTGAAATTATAATATGAATTTAATTGGAGATGAAAATAGTATTTCGCTTCACCAGAATAAACATATTTTTAAATAAATGTCGCACATTGTATATGTACTATATAAATTATATAATAAAAATTAATGAAATAATTATTGATTAATTATTGCAGCAATATAACAAGTTCATTTTTGATTTCAACGCCGCCCCTGGCCGAGCCAAGCCGTCAAAGTTGTAGGTAACCTTAAAAATACTTACCGATGAAAAGTAACATTATCTGGACATAAATGATCCACCCTTTTACAAACTATACAATAATGCACCATAATTACACACTTATTGTTCACCTAAATCGCAATAATTACAAATATTCGTAGACCACACCAAAGAAAACACAAGTACAAGACGGCGTTTCGGCAACTTTACTCGACATTGACGTAAAACTCAAGTAAAATTCATCGAACGACGTTGCCGTTGTTGAGATTTATATCTCTAGGCACAGTACATTATCGGTTTTTACTATACATTATTAACGCAATAAGGCAACAATAGATTACTTTTGCCAAGAAGCTGTTTTAAATAACATTTTTGTATTAAAATGAATCATATTCGTTGAAATTGTCAAATTATTACGGTATTCAAAGACTTCAAGCGTTGATTGAAGGAATTCAAGTGAATTTAACAGTAAGCCTGGCAAGCGTGCCGTTCGGGAGAAAAAGACGGAAGACAAGGATGGAACGATCTTGGATCGGCCAAAAACGTAAACAATTCTGTCTCTCGCATTAAAATTTCTCTGGTTTCCCACAAGGGTTTTGTAACTACATAAACTCCAAAAAACTTTAACGGAATCTGGATATCTGATTTCATTCAAATTTCTGTGATTGAACTTCATATTTTTATCACCAAATAGCAGAGTAGAAGCTAAGTTATGCATTGGCGTAGATCGTTTTATATAAATTTGAAAAATACTGGGCCGAGAACTGAGCCATATGGAACAACAGTAATTAGATCTTGCAAGGATGACATAATATTGTTGAAGATAGCATACTGTTGTCTATTTTGAGACATACGTCAATAAATCACTTTTCTGTAAAACGCAATGAGAAAAATCTACATCTCCAAAACTGATTTTTCCGAACGGATTTGACCGTTATTTATTTCAAACAAATAAGGCAAATCTAGATGTACGTCTGTACGTATTTATCACTTTCTAATTTTTCACAACCTTCAAATATCTGTTACAAATTAAATCAACTTCTTCTTATAATATGTCGAACGAACGAAACGAAAGTCATAAGTCGAATATTTCGTTTATGATACCTAACATGCAACATTTGTGCTTTATATACGATGATCTTCGAACATCGACTTCATAGATTAGTTATGAGTACCCTTCGGGCATTCCATCAATCTCTCATAGGGTCCAGTTCGCACACTTATTTGCAGCTCCTCGTCCACCAAGGGGACGTTTTACGACCGAGAGCGAACGCTTTTACGGCCCTCAAATCTTCCTCGTTTACGACAAGGCTGAGTGAATCAGAGAGGAATAGCGATTCATTTCATTGCAGAATCAATTTACAAAATGCGAAGTCGATAAATTTAGTCAACTTGCAACGTTGAGGTAAATATTAGCAAGTCGTATAAGGTCATAATGAAATAGAATATCGTAACGGTGATGAAACGTGCGAGTTTTTAATTAAAATGCCCTACAGGGGCGAAATTTATGGGGTTTTAATGGGGCAGGCGGGAGAGAGTATAATAATTTTCGGGAATTATATTCTTGGATGTGACGTTAACGATATTCACCACAATAAACTTGTATCATATTTAACATTGTTTATGGTCAATAATAATATATGAAACTACTAAGAGCTTTCATCATTGGAGGTTGGGATTTCATCGGACCTAAACTGTATGACAAAATATTTGTTAAAAGTAGCAACATTCGAATTGACTCCCAGCTTCAAACAAAGACATAGAATTAGTAACTGAACTTTTTCTCTTGTTCCTAAAAATATATGTGGCTCAGTATAGAGTGGTAAGGGTCAATATTTTTTTAAAGATGATTATTTCGCTGAGATTTGTTGTTTTAAGGAATTTACGGCGTTTTAAATTATTACCATCGTTCGAGTAAGGAGCAATATATGAACAATTAATTAATCACCTTATTAGCACATATTTATAGAAACCCACTCAGTGCGTGGTATGCATATTAACTGACGGATTTAAGCATTTTAGATGCTTGACATAATAGTGCTCTTAGATATAGATATAAAAGACTTAACAGGTCATAGCTTCAGTTAAATATGTTGCATATTTTAAACTCTTAATTGAAATTAAGAAATGATCATAGTATTTTTTGACCAAGGCTCTTGACCATTCTTATGTTCAACCCCTTGGAATGGGGTGACTCGAATGGTGTTATCAAACGTAATTTCATTGAACACTTTATAGTTAATATTCTGCCCTTATTCCATTATTACATCTCTCTGGATTCTGGAGATATAGAATATTATAGACCCATCAAAAAGGTGTGAAGCGAGTTTCTCCAAGTTTCAGCCTAATTTTCAACCCGTTGTACGGGAATGAAACGGAAAAAAAATGATTTTAATATCCCTTACTTACCATATAATGGAAAATATTCCACCCCAGTTTCATTAGTTCATCTCTTTAGGGTTCGGATATACATATTGAATATTATACAGATATCAGCCGTGGTTCTACATGTTCCATGCTTCTTTTCAACCCCTTGGACGGGGGTGGAGTGAATTACGTTACCATTAGACATATTGTAGATAATATGTATATAGTTTTCTGCCCCAATTTCTATGCTCACTTTCAACCCTGTCGACGGAGGTGCTTGAATTATGTTACCATCATCTCATTATACATCTCAGAGTTAATATTCCACCGCAATTTCTTTGGTGTACCCCTCTGGATTTTGTCATTAGACATCAGAAATTATAGATCCATCAGTAAGCTGTGAAACGGGATACGACAAGTATCACCCTTACTTTTGTATCCCTGGATTTCCATGAAATGATGGTATTATAGAAACGTCAATGAGCCATCTACCGTGGTTTGGCGTTTCTTAAGTTTCATGTTTATTGTCAACGCCTTGGACGGAGGCCACACGAATTATTTCACCATAAGTTCATTATATCTACATATTATAGTTAATATTTTGTTCCAAATCCATTAAGAAGAAAATAGACTTTGCACAATTTACCATAATATTAAATCATATGTTGGGATAATACACATACTAGAACGCAAAAATTTCAAGTATCATGTGTAGAAAAATAGAATTTGTTAATATTACAACTAAGAATATCTGAAAATAATCATGTTGTATAATAGATAAACTATATTTGAGTTGTAATTATGTTATAAAGCACTTAGCATAGAGATTTCTGGTTGAAGTATTGTACAAGACAATTTGGTAGGTATCAAATGAGATATTATCATAGATGATTACGAATGCAAAATTATAAATGTATGTATTAAGATATGTCAGATGTAGAAGAGAAAATAATAGTATAGACTAAATATGAAGTAGAAATGTAAATAGTATGGTGTATAGTATGGTGTATAATAGTATAGTGTATAGTAGACATGTATAGTGTATAGTTGAGTAGGGTATAGTAGACATAGTGAAGGTGTAACGATGGTAAACACAAATAAACCCAATAACTAAAGTGAAATAGTGTATGTGGTACAGACATAGTAGTATAGAAAGTAGTATAGAAAATGGGAAAGTAGTACAGAAGGTAGTATAAAATATGGGAAATGGGATAGACTGTATTAAAAAATTGAATCAAGAAGCAAGAAAATAAAAACCAAGGGGAAACCAAGGAAGAATAATAATAAATTGAAAGAATAATAATTTTGGAAAAATTATAATTGGGGAGAAAATTACAGGATAGCAGGTATAGAATTTGGAAGGATATGTGCAGAGAATAATTGAGAGGAAATAGAAGGCGAGGAGAGAAAAGAAGAATCGTAGATTAGAAATATAGATTTGTAAGCAGTTGGCAGAGAGAAAAAGGGGAAAAGAATATTAAAGGAATTGTTGGCTTGCATGAGGTCATATGGATGGGGCATGCTGAAGTTTGATAAAAGTTGGACAGACAAGGTCGAGGTGTGATAGTGAAATCATATAGAACACGACAGTAAACAAAGTTAAGGTACCTTATCACATTATGCATATAAGTTAGATATAATATTTTATTGAAACCCATTTGGACTTAAAACCTTAACTTTTCTACAAATATCACATATATATAATTTATTATATATATATTAATAATATATATATAATCTTTCTTTGTGTTATAAATTACATGGTTTTCTCATAGCTTACTTCTAGATCCCACCACTGAGATAAGTACCTAGGTATATTGATTTACTGAATATAGCGGAGCATAAGAGATATAAAATGGTATACTTATATATAAAATTTTCCATAATATTTTCAATTAATAAAATATAAATATAACCTTATTAACCGATTTTAATCAGCTTGATGTTGTTTCTTACATAACATAATAGACTATGAACAGAAAGTTCAAACCCAATTTTTTTTAAATTCAAGATTGCAGTCGCGTTTGAAAATAGCCCTTTCTTTGGGCTAGCTCTGTTGGAAGCAAAAAAATATCAAAATGACCCATCCCATACAAAAGAAAACACTAAAGTGGACTTTTCTCTATATTTTAAGACCTCTATGAGAAAAACCGGTTCATCATATACGTGTTATACGTATTTTTAAGCTTAAAAATTATAAAACGAATCAACCAATTATATACCAAAACTAATTAAAATAATAATATAAATTAAAATTAAAAAACTAATTAAAATAACAAAATTAATTATACCTACTTAAATTGCACCTTTCACATATTTTACAATTGTAACACTTTTAACATATATGTTAAAGATTTGATATGAATTAATTTAAAATAATTATTTTGTCATGGCCAACTATCTATTTATTTTTTGAGGGGTATTGTTGCTGCTTGTGATATAAACTCATTCTTAATGTTAACTTATAAACTCATTTTTAATGTTTTTAATAACATTAACCTCACTTTTATTTTCAAATATATATATATATATATATATATATATATATATATATATATATATATATATATATATATATATATATATATATATATATATATATATATATATATAAACGATTACCTATATCTTCAGATAACCTCATTGTAAAAAAAATGAAAAAGAAGTTACATTAATTTGTGCCTTAAATTAATTTAAATAGCATGTAAGAATTCATTCTCATTTCAATGATGAAATACCCATTAAGTTCTGAATATAACACAAGACCGCTATTAAACCATATTGAATTCCATAACATTAGATTAAATAATTGCAGTGATAGTTGCTTAACATCACTGAATTTAAAATGCATAGAATTACATCATTACCTGTCAGCTGAGGAATAATATCAAAGAGCATAATAAATTAAATAAGTTTCACTTTTATAACTCTGAAAGATCATGATTCCCATCAGGCACGGGAAGTATTTTCTCTTTATTGTAGCTCCGCGTGTCTGTAAAACCATCTATATATCATCATGTCAATATATCAGGCATATGTTGAAGGATAAAGATTGAAAGGTACGCATCTCGGATATAATGTAGTACCAACTGACAGCAATCGCATAAGAAATGTGAAAATTAAAAGTGGCGTTTTTAGTGTACTGCTTAGCATTAATCATATGGTATGGTCATGCCTAGGACTACTTGAAATAGTGACGTAGCACGTCAGTATTTATATATAATGTGTAAATTGCGGAGTCTAAGCATCACATGTTCATCAGCATCAGGCATTTTTGACAAGAGATGGCTATTTTAAAACACACAATAGTCACATTTGGAGCGAAGAAAATCCTCATGGCGGCGTTCATAGGTTACATCATCGGTTGAAGTTTTCATATCATTACAACTTGTGTATCGTCAATGGTGGTCGTAAAAATTTTTATAAAGCATGATGCAGTATCATTTCTAGTAAACTTTTCCTTAACTTATCTGCTTCAATTTAGTAAGTAACTACTCTTTTGTGTTGTACCTGAGATTGTTTTTAAAGATTTCTAGATTTCTAGATGAGATAGTTTTTAAAGATGACCCCTATAATTTATGAAAATTAGCATTAGTTATCCTGTGACACCCGGTATAACAGTGTTAAAAATATTTATTTAGGTTAAAGGTGAAACATTTGAGTTAAAAAACATCGCACGTTTATATATACGCAAGAAAATATTTATTTCGTTTAAGAAAAATATTTATTTACATACCTATCATTCTGATTTCAGATATAAGCGATTTGAAGTAAATTTGCAAGTATTAATTATAAGAAAGGAATGAGCAATATTTTAAATCTAAATAAAATATTTCTTAGCTTTAATATTGTGCGTTAGAATCTAGAGCAAATATTATCATTATTCATTATCTATTATTAATTTTTATCTAAAGTCTGCATATTCAAGAAACAAGTATGCATATCCTGGTTTCCAGGAATTAAAACAAGTGAAAAAGGAAACAATTTATTGATAAGCAACGAATTTGTTTTAAGAAAGCAGCATGTAAATTTGGATTCTCCATTTTTTGTATCTTAAAAAGATAGATTAAATAAGAAAAAAAGGATATATCTACTCACAAGAACGTCTACGTGGATTTGGTACATGTGCAGCGAGGAGACGAAGTTCCGGATAGCCATATTAGCTAGCAGATGTGAAGAATTCAGTGAGATGGTGTACAGGCAGTCAATAGTTTTCACCCCAGCGAAGAATCAAGACCTACAATAACATCGCAATGATACCATACCATACAACACGTATACCAAAAGGTATACCATACAACACGTATCTGATCAGAAATAAAGAGCAAGCCAATTAAAAACTACTTGAATCATAGTAAAACTATATATCTATGAATAATACGTATATAAAGTTTACTTACCAATATTGAGCTCCATATTCAGATAAAATCTTTAAAAACTTCTAAATAAACACGCACATATTATTATTGTGTGTACCATTTAATCTTAGGTTAGGTATTAAAATCTAAATAGTTCAATATTATCGACTTTAACAAGTAATTTACTTTTAAAGCATATTCCTGCAATTACTTCTTTCTTTGAACATATAGGAATACGATACACACAAACTTAAGGTTTGAGCCCTAGATACGATCCAGAATCATTAATAAGAAAATAGGTAGATGGAGTTATGTGTACTGTATTTTATACATAAATTTATTAGGTAATACCTTTAAATATAGGTAATATAAAACCAAAATTTTCAATTACACGAATATTGGTTGAATATATAATAGTATATAATTCTCTAATTGAAGGTAATTGATTTATTTAAAGGTTATAAATAAAATTTGTTAAATTTGGGTAAGTTTTATGTATTGTGTTTGTTGTGAATGAATATTCACTACATCTCATATCATTACGTCATACAAATATCAAATTTGTATTACGTATTGATATGATTATTGCATTTCTTCAATTTATTTGTATAAAACCGAATAAATAATAAATCATGTTTTAGGAATGGTAATCAGAGATAATTTATGCACAGACAAATTGGGTAGACTTTTAGCTGGATGTCAACTAAACTATCAAATATTAAACGTCAAATACTAAACATTAAGTGGGAATTCACATATTTCGAGAACATTACATCACATACCAAATGCATAAGTACTGAAGCAAGATTAAATGCATCGGCGTGAATATAAGCACCAAAAATGACATTTTAAACTGTTTGCCAAAATGGTAAAAATTCAAATGCGGAAACCTGCTCCGGGTGAATCAATTTGCGATAAAAAAGTAGGGAAATAATCAATACTTTCGATAAAAAAAATAACAAGAACGCCTTGAGGAGTGCGTTTTGTTTTTAATTCAAATGTGTATCGCCTGTTCCTGTTATACAAGTCGGTATGAATTATAGCGGTATAGAATAAATAATGCAAATTTCTAGCTCTTTTACATACAATTATCACATTATCATATCCAAATCAGTATGATGGGAATTTAATTGAGGTATAAAAACAATGTATTTTAAATAAAAATAAGTGCTGATAAACCGACGGAAAATATAATAATATTCACAGCATATATTATCATATTAAATAAATTCAGCGTCATCAAAGTTTATGAGCATAAATTTTTTGTAACAAAGGTTAAATAAAATATTTTTCTTATTATTTTATCAGATAAATTGTTTATAATATGCAATGTAATTGCAATAATAATGTCAATAATCGTGTTCACTAATTCAATTCAATTTTCGACATAAATTGATAAATACCGCAAGAAGACATTAACCTAGTTGTTTCTGCAAATATGAGTCCATAAGTTCGTGTTTGCTACTGTAGATAAATTGATAAATCCAAGAAATTATTGACTTAACCAGCTGCATTATTAAGTTTATGACTAGTTTCACTAAATTCACATTGAATATATAAACAATTATACATTTTTTTTACGGCACATGTAATATGTACAGTTAGGTATTCATTAAATTGACAGGTAGAAGAAAAAATTATATTTTTATAAATGGAACATTTTGTGTATTGTTGAATTTTTGAATGACTTATTTTTTCTGAATTCATAAATATGATAGATAGTAATAGTTAAATTCAGCGTCATCAAAGTTTATGAGCATAAATTTTTTGTAACAAAGGTTAAATAAAATATTTTTCTTATTATTTTATCAGATAAATTGTTTATAATATGCAATGTAATTGCAATAATAATGTCAATAATCGTGTTCACTAATTCAATTCAATTTTCGACATAAATTGATAAATACCGCAAGAAGACATTAACCTAGTTGTTTCTGCAAATATGAGTCCATAAGTTCGTGTTTGCTACTGTAGATAAATTGATAAATCCAAGAAATTATTGACTTAACCAGCTGCATTATTAAGTTTATGACTAGTTTCACTAAATTCACATTGAATATATAAACAATTATACATTTTTTTTACGGCACATGTAATATGTACAGTTAGGTATTCATTAAATTGACAGGTAGAAGAAAAAATTATATTTTTATAAATGGAACATTTTGTGTATTGTTGAATTTTTGAATGACTTATTTTTTCTGAATTCATAAATATGATAGTCCTATCTTTAACCATTTTCGAGATATTGAACATTGAAAATTAATATTTTATTACGAAAACTAAACAAATCATTTATTTACAAACATATTATTAACAAATATTAACAAAAAACATCAACAAATACAAATAATAAATCAATTGTTCAAAAAAACATCAACAAATAAATAATAAAGCAATTGTTCGACAATTGTTCGTCTTTTTAAATTCCCAAAAACACTCAAGATGATATTGTTATTGACAACGTTTAAACCATTTATTTCGTTCCGAATCTCTTCTTAAATGGCGGATATACTGTGATATTTATTGTTGTTAACTTTATCTTTTAAACATCGCCATAAAAATGAATCTAGTGGTGTAAGATCGGGACTATTAGATGGCCAATTAATAGTTATATGATTGCCAATCCATACTGGAAATGCATTGTTTAATTGCTCTCGAACTTTAAGCGCACTATGTGGAGGTGCCCCGTCCTGCATCCATATTATTTAGCTCAATATCAGTAGCTCAGTATCCGTAAATTTTCTGTAGATAGGCAGCATGATTTAAAATAAAATTATAGAATATTGGCCCCACTATTTCATTGAGGAAAATGCCATACCACCCGCTGACAGATTTTTTACTTTGTTGAAATCATCTTTTTCTGTCTTTGTTGTTTTTTCTTTCCCCGAAGCGTCGATTTTTTCTATTAAAAACGCCCGCAGTGGAAAATGAAGACTCATCTGTCCATAATATTTTATTGAAATAATCAGGATCTTCGTTTAATTTAATAATCATCTGGCAACAAAAATGTCCTTTTTTTGAGCTTCCGTTAAATGCAGAACTGCTAATATTTTATAAGCTCTGTATTGTTCTTTTTTAGCGTTCGTAACCTTCAAAATGTAATAAGATATCCATTTGTTCTTCTTCGTTTCCTGTAAGAGACTGTTTTATATTGAAACTGGACGTATTATTTACATTTCGGTAAACATATTCAAACGTGCTTATTGATGGCGTTGGAAGATCTGGATACAATACTCTGTATTCTCTTCGTGTTGCACTGTGACGCTCTCCGTTCGTTGCAGAGTTTTTATTCGAGCGCCACTGTCTGTTTGTGCAGACAGACCACTTTTCCTTACAGGCCGTTCTGTAAATGCCACGGGTAGCTGCTAGTCGAGACATACAGTAATTACAGGGGTCACGTGGTTTATATAAAAACCTTATATAAAGGAATATACAGGTAAATGGTTGCAACTAGTTTATTATCAATTATTTCTCAGAACATCTATTTCTAATTCTGCTTATCTAAATGCTTAAAGCTTAAAGCTTAAATGCTTAAAGCTGCAAGAAGCTTTAATTTGTATCCATTGGCTTGATTAAAGATGATGAATCTCGTGAAATGTCTTGTATGATGTCCATAACAGTAATAAGATCAGTTCTGTTTTCATAAATAATGTCAACACCTCGGGAGTGAAAATTCCATCGACTTTGGGAAGATCTTGGTAATCTGCGAGTAACCACTTCATCTAAAATTTATGTTCTTTGGGGAGAAACAGAAAAAATAGAGCACAAGCCAGATAAGTTGGAAAGAAAAACCTAGCCTGCTTATTGATAGAACATGCACTTGTCATAATTAAATTCATCTGATGTGCATAGCAGTGTACGAAATTTGCTAGAGGGTATGTTTCCTTAATAATTGCTTCTACGCCATTCAATCCGCCATTCATGACAGATGCACCATCATAGCTTTGAGCTATTAATTTGGGTGGATTGCTTTTTAATAAGGGTTTTAATGGTTTTAAGGGTTTTAATAAGATAAGCATCTTTCTCTAACAAACAATCTACACTTACTATCTACAGGTAACTCAGTCTGCCTACGTCATACTTGGTTAATGATTAAGCGGAAAGTCGTGGCACGAGAAAATACTACGGCGGGGAACGATAATCAGCTGGTTTGGGGATGATAATGAATAACTACAGTGGTAAAATGGGGGGTTGTGGTGAAAGCTTAAGCGGTAAGCGATTATCGGAGAGGTGGTTGGTTACAGTTACAGAAGGGAAGCAAAGTGCATGCGGATAAACACAATGATCGAATGTTCGAGAACTGAGGTTTTAATCGGCAATGGCCGCTTAAATGAATTGACTTGCCATACCAGGTAAGGTGAGCGAGCGAGAATTACTAGACTGGAAATGTACGCCTACGAATGTCGACGTGTATACAAGCGTATGTGGGACAAGAAGGCCTTGCGACCGATGTCCACCTGGAACGTTGACAAGAAGGCCTTTCGACCGATGCCAACCTAGGACGTTGACAAGAAGGCCTTTCGACCGATGTCAACTTGGAACGTTAGCAAGAAGGCCTTTCGACCGATTCCAACCTAGGACGCTGACAAGAAGGCCTTTCTATCGATCTCAACAGCTACCAACAAGAAGGCCTCACGACCGATTGTTGGCACAAACCGCGGCCCGAAGGAAATCGAGTCCTGTACAGGGCTTACTTCTCGGGTTGGATCACTGGTGGAACAGCTAGTCTGGCAGACTGGTCAGGTAGGCAGAGCTGCTGCTGCTGGGGCTTCTGTCTGCTGGGGATCTTGGACACAGACTGACTGTTTCAATGTAGGAGCTCTGGTTTTAAGAAATTTTCGGCGCGGTGGGGACCGACCCATGAATTTCCGAAGCGTTATCGCGTGTGTTAGATATTGCTCCGGCGCGGCGTTCGATGATATCTAGCCTGCCTGGGACCGGTTTAATTGGTATTGGAAATCGCATTTTGGACGCGAGATTTCCCAGAAAATATTTATTTGTATATACGATGGAAATTTGTATGTACGAATTAGAAATAAAATAACATTATTTATCGAAAAAAGCTCAAATGCGAAAATTTAGTACCTGGCTTAATAAATAAAGTAATATAATTGTAACAGTAAAATCTACGTAGCGAGTGGAAAAATATTTCCACTTCGTTACAGCACGTTTATTTTTATTATTATTTTTTTATGTAACAGGTGAATATTTGAACTTTTTCTGCGACAGTTTATCCCATTTTTATTTAATTAAAGAAATGTCATGTCATAGAAATGAGTAAATTAAAAATTCTACAACACGCAGGGTGTTCCATTTAAAAATACATTGTTTTCTTGTACCCTTCAACCCTAGAGCTAAAACATAAAATAAACAAACAAATTAAATTAAATAACAATTTATTTTAAAATCAATATTTAAGGGGTGCTCCATTGCTAGCAGTTACTACTTCCAACCGTCTCGTCTTGGCATATAATGAGCCAACGTTCGACAGCATCCTCATTTTCCCAAGCGTTCTCAACGGCCAACAAAAGTTCTTGTTTTGCGGGCGAAATTTATGACATGAATTTCCTTGACCAGTTTTCCCCCTAACGTTTTCAATTGGATTAAGATTGGGACGTCTGGGTGGCCAAGGCAAAACTTGAATATTGTTATCTAGGAACCAGTCCCGCACAATATTGATATCATATTGAACAAAAAGAGAATAAAACACCATTAATATTATCGAAATTCTGTGCATGTCCCATGTTAGTGGAGCAGAAATTTCAGATAGGGTGAATTTTCAAATTGAAAAAAGTTAAGGCATCGATAATAACCTACTTATACTATCTTGAACTTTTCATAAGCTATACCTGCTTCGTCTTTCAGGGATAATGTATGTGTTTCTAAAATGAAGTTCATTTAGATATATTAAAAAAGGTATTCCTTCGAGCCGGATTTGAACCAGCGACCTATGGATGTCTGACATTATTAATTCCACTACAGTCCACCGCTCTACCAACTGAGCTATCGAAGGTTGTTTATGAATCTTAAATTCGGTGACCGCATTAAAACAAAACCAGATAACCTGGTCAGTGGTCACGGCACTCACACGGCAGATATTTGCTCGAGGCTCGAGGTACTTTCAAATTGATGTTTAGGTTCGCGTGCGGCGGCAGAAAAATTGCATAAACGTAGGTCAGTACTCGTATTATATATGAACAATACCATTGATCACAAATGAGTAATTACGTAAATAAACGTACCATCTAATTTTAACAGAATATTTTGCAATTATCTACTCATAATACGTAACATATTTCTGGTATTTTTGTAAACATAGTTTATAAAATTTATACACTATGTTTACATTTATAATTAATATTGCACCCACATGGCTGTATTAATATTTCTAATATTGCACCCACAGCGTTTAACGGATAACTGTGTAAACGTTTAGAATATATTAAATGAATCCTTTATATCACCGTTAGACAATAGTTAAATAATATAGAGCAAAAAAGGACCTACACTTAAAGAACTTTAAATGAACTAGTATAAAGCAATGCCATAGGTATTGCATTATTATATGTAATAGCACTGATTTTTGATTGAACAAAAGTAATACAACATACTAAAAAAAGTTTTCCATTCTGTAAATATTTTAATTAGAATTAATTTACAATAAGAATGTTTCCTAAAAGCTGAATAAAACAACCCTATAAATGGTGAACATGCAAAAAAATTCTAACCAACATGGCAATGGTTAGTATTGCATACGCCTGGTCACGAACTTCAATGAATTTCTGCGTTCGGTTAATGGTAAAAAGAATGTTGGCTACCCCGCAGGATTTATTTTGAAGTATAGGGTAGGTAGGTACTTACTTTAACAAAATTTTGAAAAGCCACGAAAGTTTGAAGAGGAAACATTTGTTTCATAACAATGTTATACAACAATTTGCTCTAATATTTTTAAATTCTGGAACAAACATGTTAGTTGGGTACTCTCTTCAATTTCCAAATACACTATAATCTTATTATTTAAATCAGCGAAACTAGGTTATCTCAGTGAGAGAAATTATGTTGTGTAGTTAATAATGTACGGGGTTTACCGCATTTATTAAATAAATACAAATTTTTGTAACACCCAGTATGTAAATGTCCACTTAAAAGCAGAAGCTTTTAACATCCCCATCTGCCTCAGTAAAACGGAATCCCAAATATAAATTTTACTTTACCTGGGTCATGACCATACGATAGACATAAATATTATTAATGGCAATAATTGAGATGATTTGCTTACATCATCAAATTCTAACAATTTAATACTATTATATATAATTATATAAATAAAACTTTACCGTTAAATCTTAATCATTAGGTTTCATTAAAATTCATATAGTTTCAAATTAAAATATCATTATGTTATTATGTTACTTCAGATTAGCATTTTATAAAGTAGTAGTTAAAGATATTCAGATTAAAATTCAGGATTTTTTATAGTACGAGTTCTGTTTACACATAATTTCGTAACTCCTTAAATATAAAGTCGCCTTTTACATCGACATCTCAAGTATTATATTTATATCCTGTCGTAGAAAGAGATTGCCGCTATAGTTCTAACAGTTTGTTGATTTAAATAACTAGCTTGCTTTCAAGTTTCAGGAATAATATAGACTGTCACATCTATTGAAATTCCTTCTATATTTTTCTACTTCTAATCTCCTAAGTCATTGAATTATTACCGAACATTTTTGAGTGCAACAATTTCTTGAAAATTAGTCGTGAAGCGACAAGGGATAATTTTCTAAAAACAATTGATGGACGAATGAAATTTCCCCGTTATTAATTCAATAACGAAGGAGATTTCACACTAGCCTAAGTTTTAAATATACAAACTATTTGAATTCTATATCTCCAGTTGTTTTGGCTATAAAATGACTATAAACAAATTTTAAAGTAAAAAAACAACAAAATGTTTTGGCCGCTGTTATCACCTCCTGATAAATGTGAAATTTTCATTTATAATCTCCCATGTGATTGTATTATTACCGGTTTTTGTTGAATCAAAATTGCTACACGGATCGAATTTCCCGGTTACTAATTCAATATCAAAAAATGAGGAGGAATCGGTAAGAAAATTTCGCACTAAGTTTTAAATTTAAAGTGATTTAAATTTTGCTGTTGCTGATGTAAAGGATACTGAGGTGGAAGTGGTGGAATGCGCCTATAATTAATTCTTTATTAACGTTTATATTAGCGCGGCACTTTAGCTAGGATATTTCAACATATTGTGCAGTGTGCGCCTTTTGATAAAAGCACAAAATTTGGCACATAGGTAGACCGATGTAATATGAACAAATTTGGATGTTTAGCCATCGGCCAACTGCCCCCTGGTGACCATTTTTCAAAATGGCCGCCAGTGACACCTGAAAGACAACATAAGTTAGATAAAGTTTCCTGTGAAGGTTTTAGTGAATGTGTATTAAATATTTTAAATGAAAACAGGCGACATGCTGAAATGAAAACATGCGAGAATTGTGTTTTCGCTCCTGCGTCGCCCAATAGCTTTAAATTGTATATTCATTATTATACCCATGCAGAAACGGCTGTCGACTATTGTATTTCCACGAGACAGCGTCGCTTTAAATTAGATTGACGTGTGTCATACCCCACGTGTCATTTCTTCAAAGTTTTTTGTGGTTTCGTTAATTAATTTTTGGCCTACTGAGCAAGCTAAGAGCTACTCGTCCGAACGTTTTTGTTAGCAAATTTGTGATGTTTTTTTCTTTTGTAACTATTTATCAAGATGTGTGAGTGGCAAAAGAAGCAGAAACGTCAATTAGCCTTATGGGAGGAGTCCGATACCAACCAACCTTTAGTTGATGAAATCGACCATATTACCACTAACAGTGATTATCAGGAGCAGGAAGTAGGGGGTGAAGAAAACGGGAATAATGCAAGAAGAACAGTATTATGAAATTGACCAGATCTGAAAATATTATAACCCATTTGCCAGGTGTCATGGCTTATGGAAAGAGTGCTAAAACACCGATAGAGTGTTTTCAGCTTTTTATAGATGAAGATAAGATAACTGATATTGTGAGGAACAAATTATAGAATCGCCGTAAATCCGACAAACGGAAGAAATCGCCACATTATGTTGAACACATTATGCCACATTATGACAGCAGTAGAAATCAAAGCTCTTCTTGGCCTTCTTTATTTAGCTGGCGTTGTCAAAAACAACCATAGAAATGTACATGAATTGTGGAACACTGACGGTACTGGGATGGATATATTTAGATGTGCAATGAGCCAAAGGAGGTTTGAGTTTTTGATTTCGTGCTTACGCTTTGATAACAAAGCCAACCGACATGAAAGATTAAAAATTGACAAGTTGGCCGTCGTTGACAAATTTACCGAAAATTGTAAATCTGTATGGAGGTATACACGGGTCAACAGCCTGACGGACCATTTAGCTGTAGCAATAGACCAAAATATATCGTTGACCGATTCGTTTCACCTGTGTCAGGAACTAACAGAAACATTACATGCGCCAACTGGGATACAACTGTGTGCAAGCGAGGGATACCAGACCCCTCTAGCGGTCAGTTGCTACTACTCATCAGACATTACTAAGTAAAGTCTTTGACAAGCAGCGTCCTACAATGCAGGCACCTAGAGCAGCGACCCTAGCCAAAAGTAGGCTAAACAACATACTGAATGGATTTACAGGTAACAACTACACAGAGAACTAATATTCCTACCTGTATTGAATTACACCTGCAAATCCGATAAGATAGCTATGGTCATTCACCACTACCTCCACCAGGTAGGAATATTAGTTCTCTGTGTAGTTGTTACCTGTAAATCCATTCAGTGGGATACAACTGTTGACTTTTTCGAAATTTATTGCTAAAGCACTAATTAACTGTAGTGGGAACTATTCGGAAAAATAAACCGGATATTCCTGGAAAATTTTTGAAAACGCAGTATGGAACTATATGCAAGTCAGTTTGGTTTTCAAAAAGACTTGACTCTCCTTTCCTATTTCCCAAAAAAAGGAAGAGTAACATTACTTTTATCGTCTTTACATCATGATGATACGGTTCTTGATACAGAAAAAACGCTACTCGAAATGATCTCCTTCTACAACTTCAGCAAGTGTGGAGTTGATGTAGTTGACGAAATGTCCGCAACGTATATTTCACGCCCAAGTCGACGCTGGCCTTTGACTATCTATGTTTCGTTGCTGAATACCACTTCTATAAATAGTCAGATTAATTTTAGAGAAAATAATAATGGTAAGAAGATTCCTAGAAGACTTTTTATAAGAGAATTAGGGATACAGTTAGTAAAGGAACATCAGATGCAACGAATGATAAACCTTAGACTTAGGCGTGAACTGCGCACCAGGAATCGCACAGTTTTAGGAGAAATTACTGAGCCGAAGCCTAAAAGACTAAGCCCAAATCAACAAGGACGATGTACAGTATATCCTATAGCTCGCGACAGGGAGACAAAAAACGTGTGTGAAGCCTGCAGCAGTTTTATATATCTGGAACATTCATTACGATACTGCAGGGATTGTGTAAAATCACTCGAATTCGATTCTCTATAACTTTTATATTTTTTCACATAACTTTATGATTTTAGTTTGGTTATAAATTTTAGAATTTCTACTTGTAGCTACCATATACCACAAAGTAGAACCATTTGTTTTCTATTTTATAACTTAAGCTTTATAAAACATTGCATATTTTATAGAAGTTCTAGTAGATTAACTTGTTTTTGTATTTTTGACAAAAATATAAATACTTTTTTGCTTCTTTGGGTTTCATTCTATAAAAATATCTAAAAAATCAGCAAAAATTAAATAAGTTGCCCTAAATATTTTTATAAACGCCGGGTTAATGCGGTTTTATTCGTTCGATTCATGAGAACAAAATATGGGTATTTTAGTAACATCGCTGACAAAATCTCCAAGACGGATGTACATAAAAAAATTAAAAGTATATATTGTCACAACAAAGTGGGAGTTCATCAATGCCCTGTAAACGTTTCAGAACATTTGGCCCTTCTGTTATAAAGATATGAGTTTTCAAAATCACGGCTCTATACTTTTTATTTTGCTAGCACATAGAAACATTTATCTGCGAAATTGGTATATATGTTACCAATGTGAATTTAATTAAAATATTCAATAGACTCAGAACTAGCTCATTTACGGTGGAGATATAGCGTTACGGATAAGGATACTTAGCCGAAAATTGCCGAGAGTATACCGCATACGGGAATATTCGTTAGCCAATTAGGAAACATGATAGCAATTAGGAGGTATTTAATAGCTAATTAGTGGAATAAACGCTGTTTAATCTAGAATCTCACTATGCTCGTTTAATTCCCTAGTTGTGAAAATATTTTTATTTGTCTCATTATCTAATGTAGCACGGAAGCTACCAGCAAATATTCCCTTATCTAGGGAGGATAATATTTATGTGTATGAGTATTATCACGATTCAGCACCAATCAGTTGATTTTAATAAATGATTAATATTTTCGCACTATAAAATAAAAGGAACCGCTATTTACGAAATTAATTAAATTTGCCCAACGTTTGGCGCCAATAATATCAATATATTGTATGTTTGGCATTCAGATTAAATTTATTTACAACTGAAATTATATGCTAGATTAATACGCGAGAATCGCTAGGAATTGATGGACTTCACATATCTACTGTCCCTTCCGGTATCGTAAATGTAGTTTCGGTATCGACAGGGGACTTGCACGGCTTTCATGTGTGTTTTAACAAGGTCTGCTATTATAATTTTGTTTTTTCCTCAATTGGTTTTTAGTTTTGAAGTTTGCCTTTCGAAAGCTAATTAGAGTTTGCTATATTGGTGCCGATGAAACAGGGAGAGATGCCAGACAACAAAATGCACTTTTTATCTGCTATCTTGTACACTTTTCCCTGTAATTTAACGGTGTCTTTAGTTACCTTAATTACTAATCATCCATAAAATTAAATTAGTTAAAACATCTTTTGCTCTGAATTGTTAGCGTGTTATTAGTCAGGCTGGCATTCCTTTTTATTTTTTATTCGTCGGTATGTACATGTCAAAATCATTAGGCTTTTTATATTCGATGGAAAATAGTTTTATTTTTCTACGAGGACCTGGAAGTAGATGCATTGGCAAGTGGAAATATTTAAATAGATGTCTTGTCGCCAAATGTTTTTTAGATTTATTTATTTTCTTTATTCATTGATGTAACATAGGACAAGTTGCCTAAATTTACAGTTTCATCAGTTAATTTAAACATAACACTGAGAATAATCTTAAATATAAATAATAAGTATATAATATAATCAGTAAGTGCATATTTCGTAGAATATAATATCAAAAAATTTAACTTAAATATAGTGGGCATATAAAAGCAAATAAAACATAAAGGCAGAAATGATGAATTTATGAATGCCTCACGTTGGTGCCAAAATTGTTGTTAAGATGAATTTATGAGGAATTTATATTTTGAAACAGTATGATAAAGAAATATTTAATCTGTTTATAGGATACTTACTCTTATTTACTTCCCTATTGAATCCTTGTCTTTCATTATGGGCGCCAGTTCTGTGAACACGAATTTTTAATTTGCTTGAAGGATCACTTCAGAGTCATGAGCACTCTATCGTCTTAGAGGGGGTCCAATTAGGATTCTTAGTTTTTATATAAAATTTCTTTAAAATGATTTGTTGATAAATGAATTTAATTACTCATTATCATTGAATTTAATTGTTTGCATTTTTTTTATTAAAAATGTTAACTTTTTTTTATATTTGAATAAAAAATATTTTAATTTATTTACATTTTAATCTTTTAAGTAGAATACAAAATAATTTTTTTCATATTATGTGAATGAATAATTAATAGTAATAATTTAAAAATGCCTGATTTTTTCCTAATACTATTTTTAAATATTTTAAATATTTTAATAATCGAAGTTTATCGCATTTAATCAATTAGGTCGCAATTATCAGGCCATAATCGAACGTAACATGAACCATAACGAACATGCTGGGTGGCCAAACAATTAGAGTCAAGCATTGGGTACGAAGTTATATTTATTAACACTATTCATTCGAAGTCTTGAAAACAAAAAGAGAGAAGACATTTATCGGTAACGCGCGTCGAATGAAAAATTGCCTTAAAATTTTTACTCTCACTTTCAGCGACCGCTTACTCATATAAGTTCGTAGCTGCAATTATTCAGGCGAGTGTTTTAAATGAAAATCATTAATCTGAGTCAGGGGACCGTATTTTAGCAGCCAATAAATCAAAACTTTACAATTAATTAAATAGTCTACTGGGTAACACCTGTCGACCTATAAATTTCATTTGAGTCAATAAATTACTGCGCCCGATGCATGTTTCACGATTGCGCGGGCCATTCTTTACGTCGTACTTCGTGTGTTTTGTAGTTTAACAAATATTTTTAAGCCGTACGAATATTTAGTATAATGTTTAAATATTTAATAATTTTTTAGTCAACTGAAGATCTATAAACCTCTTGAGTCAAAACCTTTCCAAGACGTTTGATAGAGTTGGTAATAAAAAACTATAATAATTCTATAAATTATGGAAGCTATTTAAATAAGCGAAAACAATGTGTTATTTATGCAACAAGTGCAAAAAGTAAGTTTTTATTGCACGCGACTTAAAATTGTCCAACGAGGTCGTCCGTCAGGCCGAATGTAATTGTACAAGTAGCATACAATATTTTTTCTACGTTCATGCAAAATCCAAAAAAAAATATTTGGAAGATACATTTTTATTGCACTAGTGCAATAAAGAACCAGTTTTTCCAATACATGTAGTTCAATAAAGTTATTTTTTGCATGAACGTAGAAAAATACACATAAGGAAAGGTTACCTACTTTGAATCCTATGACCCATGATATATACGAGACATAATACGAGACAGAAAAACCTTCATGCACCCAAGATCTGAAAAAACTAGTAGCCAACATCATTGTAATTATATAGCTCCAAGACTAAAATATATAACCGGGAAAAATTAGAAATCTTAATAATTTTTCCAATACATGTAGTTCAATAAAGTTATTTTTTGCATGAACGTAGAAAAATACACATAAGGAAAGGTTACCTACTTTGAATCCTATGACCCATGATATATACGAGACATAATACGAGACAGAAACCTTCATGCACCCAAGATCTGAAAAAACTAGTGGCCAACATCATTGTAATTATATAGCTCCAAGACTAAAATATATAACCGGGAAAAATTAGAAATCTTAATAATTTCAAAAAGAACAAAAAAGTGGATAAAAGAACCTTTGAACGTGATTTATTTTATGGCATTGTAAATCAAAATATGTCTAAATGTAGAGCCGCTTAAAGAGAAATATAACCACTTACCTGTTTTTATTATCTCCGTTATTCCAGGTACTTACCTATGATTTATATATAATTAACCTATTATTTATTAATTTTAAGTTTTAGGAATAGTAAAATATGTATGTGTGTGTTTTCTCAGTTTTCCATATTTATGATGAGTCATATGCTTCCTGAACATAATTTGAATTGTGGGTCTCGTTTGTCCAATATATTTTTACAACTTTCCCGAGGACATTGAAATAATGTTTCTAAAACTAATGTAAAATGGTTAAAATTATATTTATTTAGTGTAAGTTTTTGGCACCATATATTGGGCCACCTTAGTGAGCACTTTAGGCTCCAATAAGGAAGTATCTAGTCATATAATATTAACGTTTATTTTTATTTCATTTATCATGTTATGATATTAACGTTTATCAAAACATTTGATTAAACATTTTTATAATTTACCTTTTCCTTTTTCTGTTCCTTAATAAATTAGATTATTATTTAGTTGAATGCAATAAGAAACACCAAATTCGAACGAAATAACTCGGAAAATATTGATGCTAGAAAAAAAGTTTCAAATAAAAAAGTTGAGCCTTTTAATTTACAAGAGAAGCATATTTTTTTGTACTAAATGCATCGTTACTGAAATATAAACGCGTTTTTACGATAGTGGCGCCACCGACACTCAAATCTGTAATTTAACAAACAATACTAGCCCCCAAATTGTATAATGTAATGTAGATTTTATTGGGATATTTTGACTGATTTGTTTTGTCTATATATTATTTAAATATTTTTGTGTATAAGCCTGTTTATGGATTCGACCATATAGACACTTAATAATTGTGTTCTATAAAATGGCGAATGCGCCGAGGTGATCATATAGTAATAATATTTATTATTGTTCTGTTATTATTAGTAATCTAAGCATCGAAGGGGGTGTAGAGTGCATGGGCATAGAGTGCATGAGGAAACTGTTTTACTTCAGAAATGTAGTGGGGTAGTTAGAACGTAAACAAATCCTCGTCACTAGCCCGTCCGCTTCATGGAGAAGAGGAGCAGAAATTTCCATTTTCTTTATTTCTCGCTTATAACCCGAGGATGGAGCGTCGTTATCGTAACGAAAAAAATTAAATTAATGCTTAAAAATGTTTCTACATGATTTGTGCAATACATTTTTTCACTACGACGCACAGAGGTCATTTTTTTATGAATTAATAATAAAAAACTGTTTTCTCAAATAAATGATTTCATGCTATAATATTAAAGAAAACATTCCAACGAATAATATTTTTGAACGTACTCATTTTTTTCTTATTCCAGTTAGCCACGAAAATAGCTCAAATATTATAAACAATTAATGGCAACTTAGCACTGAATTTTTTCACATCCGTTGTGTGATTTTTAAGTTTTGTTTTGTTGCTGTTTTCTACTTGCAGTCTTTTAAATTTGGATTTCTTTGTCTTAGAGAACAAGGCAAGGGCATTAATATTTGATACTAAGTTATGTTAAAAATCGGCACATGTGTAAAGAATATAATTAAATATAAATGCTTAAATTTTTAACATTCTTTTAAATTATATTAACTTTCAAAAGCTGCATATTGTATTATTAAAAAATATTTGTCATTTTTTTTACTTAAATTACGTTTATTACAGGGGCTTTAAAAAAGAATGTTTAGGGACTATGTCAATAGTTAAAAACGATTTGTTTGGGTAAAATTAAATATTATATTACCTAGTTAATGTTGCGTTTTTGTTTTGTAAATAGGTTTTAGTACATCAAAATATTATATAATAAGTTAAGATACTTATATTTACTAACTTTAAAAATAAATAAAACACCCTGTTTATCAAATTTATTTTAAAAAAATCTTCTTTTAGAAAACATCTTTTAGACCTAATATTTTTAATTTACTTGTGGTTAAAAGAGGTCTTTATTACTAAAAATAACACTGTCAAATTTCAAAGAATCGGGAAAAGAACCTTTGAAATATTAATAAAAACCCGCGATAAAAAAATGAAAATTGAAAACCAGACATTTTATGACACGTTTCTATAAACTTTTCTTCCTAAAATTGGTCTAGGAATACGCCCTTAAATTTAGTTCAAACCTTTAAGTAACACAATAATAATAATTATTATTGTGACAGTGAATTATTTAATAACGTAACTAATATCTATTTATGTAACCAGTTGCGAAAAGTACTATTTTGAGTAACGAGCAGAGTTTTGTGGAACGAGCGAGGAAAATGATGCGAGTTACACAAAATAGTGTTTCCCAACGTGTTTCATACAAGATTTTTTTCTAATTTTCACCAATTTTATATTTTATGAGAAGAAAACTCTGAATTTTATACGTTTAAAAATAATCCAGTAGGATGTAACGGTGTGTCACTTTCATACCTTGTCAGGTCTAAATAACCTACTATGAAATGAACTTTACACAACCCGTTGCGTAATATTATACTTTTCGTAACTGGTCAAAGGGTTTTGAAAAGTCTCACTTTACATGTTAAAATTAGAAAATAGCTATTTACACAACTTAGGCACAGTTAAAACCTACAATTTTTACATTTGTATTTATTACCGCCTAATTTATTATAAATGACCTCTGTGCACCGTTTTCGACACTCCTCAAATTCTGTAATTATAAAAAAAATTGTTACCTCTTTTGTCGTAATTCTCTTGGCAACTGCTGGCCGGTTGGTTAGTTAATGAAACAATTAATTATGAATCGCGTTTTTGAGTTCTTGAGCAAAATAATAGATTTTTAACTGGAACACCACATGCGTTATATTTATTTATATAGACCTTGAGCTTTAGAAGAACATAAAAGGTTGTAATGATTTTTTCCTGCGGTAAAAAATAACGAACTTATGAAGCTTATAAGGAAAAACTATACATAATATTCTGTGAAGTTAAAGTTGGCGGTGAAAACATCATGGCCACCATGGTTATATGTAATTGTTTTATATCTTGGTGTTTTAGTAATTCAGTCATTCGGTTCAGTATTCGATTAGCTGATAGTATTTCACTAAGTTCATACATAGAATATTAAATATGGAAATTATGATGACGATATTTTGTTCAGATTTCTCAGTCCCCAGTAGGGAATAATAGGTATACAATATGCAAACCATTATTGCCAGTTGGAAAGCAATTTCAGGCTTAATTATAAATGTACGTATCTCTTCAAGATACGTACTAGTTCACCTACGGTTCTAATATGCATTCTTTAATCCTCTTTCATTAGCTGCCTGTATAAACATAAACATGTATCTATTAGAAACCGTTATTATAAATTACCGTAACGGTAGACAGTTTGCTTGAAGCACTAGTATACTCATATTTTTACAGAATAAATAAAAGAGTATTTAAAACATGCAATATTGAGAATAACGGTGTTTCGCATCTCATATATGGATTTAATTGTATCCCATGTCAATAAATATTCTCATAATATGTAACTAATCGAATGATTTATAAGCTGAATATTGATTAAAACCTTTCAGTCTCAGAGTAATCTATACTAGTTAGTAGTGACCTACAAAAGACCAATACCAAATACTGAAAGAGATCCTCGTGATGGCTGCCAAGCAGTTATTAATACTTTTCTCAGAAGAATTTGTTTTATTTGTCTCATGCGATATGTAACTTAGGATAATTTTAGTCAGATAGAATACACATGCACATATGATAAGGAACATATGATAATTCTGTAGTAAACAATTCCTAAAATTATGTATTTAAATTAAACTATTAAGTAATTTATGCTTTCCTATAATAAAACCAAAACATAATCGTTAACATGTTTATTTTGATTTTAATAACTGTTAACAAGAACAAGGTAATTTACGAAACAAAAGCACATACACACGCATTCTGTTAAAAAACAACAAAGGAATCTTAAATTAACTCTATTCAACATTTTGCAGATAGTGAAAACACAAAAATCAATTTTAAGTGATAAGTGACATAAAACTAAAAGAAAATAAATATTATTTCTTTTTAAGGTTTTAAAGGAATTACCACTTAAAAAAAAGAATACCACTTTATTCTGACAAAAACATTTTTAATCTCAAACTGGGACTCTTTCTCTGCGGGCAGCAAATAATAGAAATTGTCAAACGTGCATCTGCTTTTTTTTAGTTGATGCTTTTCCTAACATAGTTCTTCCTTTAACTTTTATCCCAACATGTCGTGCTATAAAACCGTTGTCTGTTAACATTAGCTAAACACCAATATCATGTGAAATAACTGTGAAATGTTAAAGTTCTACGTTGTTGGATGATATTTGTAATATTAAGAGATAATGTTAAAATTTAAATTTTAATAAAGTATTACTAATAGATCTGATAACAGCGATAATTTCAATGATTGCACAGTAAAGAAACACCTGATAAGGTAACAGGATACTTACGCTGTCTCTTCCCTATTGTTTCCTTCCCAAGGGCGCCAGTTCTAAGAACACTTATTTATATTGAGGAAGGTTCACTGTAGAGCATGTCCTCTATGATCCGTTAGGGGAGGTTCAATTAGGCCTCTATATTTTGCACTATGTTTCTCTTGAAAGGTTGAAATAATTATTTTGCCTGGTAAATGAATCTGAGATATTTTATATGAAGGATTGAAATTTAATAATCTTCTCAATTATAGAATGTAAATTGTGAACTTTTAAATGAGAATAATAATAACGCAGAAGCTACATATATAAGATTGATTTTTTTAATATAGAAAAGGAAATAATTCATCTAAACGACAATTAAATGCAAAGGACAAAGAAGAAAGTTATGAATTTTACAAATTATATTGCAAAGCGGAAGTATGTTTGTCTACACATATGCAAATTATAATGCAAGATAGAAACTTAAACTTTAAAAACTTATTAATATCCTACGCCAAAACCTACGTAACTTAAACTAATTACATGGGCAGAGCCTCTGGATCAATGTATCCTTAATATTAAAATTGTTTGAAAATGGTTATTACCTTAAGACGTTTTTTATAATCCTTTTTATTTACGAAGCACAACACAATATTTATTAATCTCACTTCACTTGTTTATTTACTTTTGGGCTGGAGTCTGCTACTGCTGCCCTCTCTTGGAATGATGTTGCACTTTCACTATGCTGCTAACTTCTTCAGCACACCTGCTGCCATCTATCGGTATTACACCGCACTCTGGAAATCGGCTATACTCGAATTTATTTATATGTGGAAATATTTAATGCATTATCTGCTATGTTTGCTATACTCTTCTACACTTTGTAGACTCTGCCTGGAGACGCCACATTTGAAATGTCGTATTTTCGATCCAAAAACCACTTAATACGTTGTTTATATTTTCTCTAGAATATTTCCCTTTGGATTCTTACACCGTAGCACAGATTTGTTTACTTAAACTCATTTTTAACAATTAAAATTTACAATTTTCTACACACACATTTAGCGAGCTGTCCTTACTTTGGACGCTATTACCATTCTTCTTGCATTATTATTTGGTTCTCCGGAACTTATTCGAATTTGAATAATTGAACTTCCTTAGATACGAGCTTCTTGTTACACTATTTTCACATGATTTGACCAATCATATATATCAAGGCTAGTATTTTAATTAATTTGTTTTACATTTAATTTCTATAATTTATTTTCACATTTACCTTTCGTAATCTAATTACAACATTCAAAAGCCGAGTTGTCTCTCGTACCCCATTTTCAAAACGATGCTTCTGCATTAATCTGTCTATATAAACTTAGTTTATGAGGATGTGATATTATAGAAATTTTGTTGGGACTTGTCTATTACTATGATGTTAATTATAGATTTTTGCGCCGATAAATAACTCTGATATTAACACAACTAGATATTGACCAATCAGATGCGCCGTGGATTCGCGTTTCGCATAGTTCTTGCAATCTGTAGAGATACGGGCGTGAGGGCACTGTTACTAGAGTTGGGACAATATAGATTGTTCACCAATTTTATTTTAATTCACAATTTAGTGTGTTTATTGTATTTTAACTGTTTATTTTGGCTGTAGATACTCGTTTAACTCAATATATATATATATATATATATATATATATATATATATATATATATATATATATATATATATATATATATATATATATATATATATATATATATATATATATATATATATATATATATATATATATATATATATATATATATATATATATCTATATCTATATATATATATATATATATATATATATATATATATATATATATATATATATATATATATATATATATATATATATATATCTATATATATATATATATATATATATATATATATATATATATATATATATATATATATATATATATATATATATATATATATATATATATATATATATATATAAATTCTTTGCTATTCATATTTGTTTTGTCAAAAGTAATCTTGGGTTTATAGCATTTCATTACATAGAGAAATAAGCAAATAGACGAATAAGGAGGAAAACACACTTACCAGTACTATATCTGGACATACATACGGAAATGAACCACTATACACACGGAAATGAACCACTTAGAAGTTGTACAAGTTCTTTCACCTTTATTGAGGATCTTCAGAGCAGTATACGATTTATTTCATTGATCATTTATACTTGAATTTAAAATATTAATACTCCAACACTTACAGTGACGTTTTATGACATTAGTTATAAAATGTTAATTATAGATTTTTGCGCCGATAAATAACTCTGATATTAACACAACTAGATATTGACCAATCAGATGCGCCGTGGATTCGCGTTTCGCATAGTTCTTGCAATCTGTAGAGATACGGGCGTGAGGGCACTGTTACTAGAGTTGGGACAATATAGATTGTTCACCAATTTTATTTTAATTCATAATTTAGTGTGTTTATTGTATTTTAACTGTTTATTTTGGCTGTAGATACTCGTTTAACTCAATATATATATATATATATATATATATATATATATATATATATATATATATATATATATATATATATATATATATATATATATATATATATATATATATATATATATATATATATATATATATATATATATATATATCTATATATATATATATATATATTAGCTATTTATAATTTATATATATATATATATATATATATATATATATATATATATATATATATATATATATATATATATATATATATATATATATATATATATATATATATATATATATATATATATATATATATATATATATATATAAATTCTTTGCTATTCATATTTGTTTTGTCAAAAGTAATCTTGGGTTTGTAGCATTTCATTACATAGAGAAATAAGCAAATAGACGAATAAGGAGGAAAACACACTTACCAGTACTATATCTGGACATACATACGGAAATGAACCACTATACACACGGAAACGAACCACTTAGAAGTTGTACAAGTTCTTTCACCTTTATTGAGGATCTTCAGAGCAGTATACGATTTATTTCATTGATCATTTATACTTGAATTTAAAATATTAATACTCCAACACTTACAGTGACGTTTTATGACATTAGTTTTTGACGGAACTCAAATTCTTAGAATATACAAACCTAGTCTACTATTTATATTTGTTCTATTTGAACATATTATATATAAAAGCATTAGGCATACAGTTATCCAGAAGATGTTAAACTTTAAAATGCATAAAATCCTGTTGAACCTATTGAAAAACAACTACTTTTTCCAACTATATGCGGGAAAATTACATATATATATATTACATATATATATATATATATATATATATATATATATATATATATATATATATATATATATATATATATATATATATATATATATATATATAAACAAATATTCCAGATGGTGATTTCAAGTTTGGTTATATTTTTTTCATTTTAACCACTGATGATTATTTATTATGATGATTTTATTATTCCAATAAAATAATGATCTCATACTTTTCTAGCAGTACTATGTATGTAATTATTGTAGAAGCTATCTAGGAGATACGTTATACACGTTATCTGAATATTCAATTAGCTTTTCAATTACCAGTTAAGTACATTTCGAACTCACTTGATCCTATACATAGGCAAATTTTTCATTAAGTGCATGCTCCTCATAGAATAGGTGTAGGTATTGCATTAGTAATCGGGCTATTACATTAATTAACAACCTCGCCAACAATACCTTCACACCGCTGCTCTGCTTCCATGGCGCGCATCTTCCAGAACGGGTTCAAAGTTGGCAATATGCACGTCGTTAGTAACGAGCTGATTGCTGATTAAATTTCCATTGGAATTAATAGATTTTATCTCGCGCCCCCTGCGACTCGCTAATATCACTGATAGCTCCATCTCCTAGCTGAGTCGGTATGTTTTACTGCAAATACGCACAGTAGGAATCTAAATTGTCCGCTTAAAGGTTTATTGACTATATGAACCTTCCACGTTCTATTTCTGGGCATGTTTACTCTTCATACGGTGTGATTTGCAGTTTTCTCGCATGATTAGTTCAATTTTACACTCAATTTTGCAAGTATAAATAAACGCCTTAATAGTATACTAGACTTTGAGCAGTACCGTGATGTTATGAATACAAATTACCTGCAATTGGATTTAATATTAAGTGATACTATTTGCATTCAGCGAGACTCTTAAAGGGTTAAAATAATTAATTGACCATCAAGAAGTCCCGACCTTAATCCCATTGAATACTTATCGGATTTTAAAGGTAGGAGGCTTGGAACTCTTCCTCATATGCCTAGAAATTTGAAGGAGCGTTCCACAATAATAAGATTAATTATCAGCATACCACGACGCGACGTTGCTGTTGTTAAGATGTTATACTTGGTATTAAATATGACTAAAACTTACTGTTATGTAAAAAAATACTTTCTTTTATGTTGCATTAAAAAATTATATGGTTTTGGAGATATGAAACTATGGTTTTCATATCTCATTTCTTTAAGTGTGTCAATAATAACATGTGCGACCAAAAAGTCGCATACATTCGCTCACAAATAATATGATAAGAAGCCGATTTAAAATACGTCACAGATTTTTTCGGGCTGCTTCCTGTTTAGATACTTCATTCTGATCGCGCGAATTAGATATCTTATTTTTTTGTGAAGTACACGTTTTATTACAATGTTACGCTGTTTTTTAGTATTATTTTTATTGTTATAATTTTATGCATGTTCCCTATTGCTTCAAATAACGAGGTTCTGCTTTCATTCTTGTAGTATTTACACATACTTTCGCTACAGCTTTTGATTATGATTGCAAGAGCCATTTTACACAAAGCAATTAATTCATCTACCTGCAATAAAGATAATAATTTAACAACGCACTGTGTGTATAGCTCACGGGTGCTATTATAAAATGCAAATTAACAGCCCTCATATTATTCATGAGGGCTAACCTATTTACACTCAATTATATTACCACCATTGCGGTGATAAAACTGAAATACAGGTAACAATGAAAATAACAATAAATATAAAATATTACTAGCTTGAAATTCATTAAAAACAATGAACTCTACCCAAGGTTTAATTAAAACTCATCCTAGAGGGCGAGGCGTTATAGTGGATGGTCATGACCGAGGCATACGGTAAATATTCAACTCGCTTGCTGAAACGTTGAAAATTCTGGTAGCATATGTGTCGGAATGGGATAGTTTTTAGTCTGGTTAATTAAGTTGGAAGCTTTTAAAAACAATAAGAAACCATAAATGTTTCTATTTTTTTATTTATTTGTTTATGTTTATTGTTAATTCAACAGACCTAAGTAAAAACAAAGGATATGCAATCAAAAATACTTATTAATACACGTTACGAAACACTTAAATTATAAAATGTGATACGTTCTATGTTATCTTCACAGACTCGGGTATTTAATATTAAATACAAGGGATCGAGTAAATCTAGCAACTTTATATGCGAAACTCATAATAGGTACAGTGTCGTTCAATTGAAGGTAAACGACTCTTATGAGAAATTTTGGAAATTTTCAAATTGTGAAGCAGGCTTTTGTAAACAGATCACATTCAAAATTATTTTAGGTTGAAGTATCTGTCAGTCATAGGGTGACAGCATTTTATATACAGTATTTATTAAGAAAAATCTATATGGTAAGGACGTCTCTTGTAAAAAAATCCATTAACAAACTAACTGAGAACTTAAGAAAATTACTATGAATTAATATTTGGTCCAAGCACCATTCGCGTTTATAACTTTTTGAAGCCTATTTCTCATAGACAATATTAGTGTCCAGGTGTAATCCTCGCCAATATTTTACCAGGCATTTTCAATCGCCAACCACAGTTCTTCTACGTTCGCTGGTCGGAAATTTCTGCTATACATGTCTTTTTCCATTTGTGCCCATACATTTTCTATTGGATTTAAATCCGGAGACTTAGAGGGCCAAGACAGAGTGTTGATATGGTTTGTATTCAGCCATTCAGTAACAACTCGTGATTTGTGAATAAAGGAATTATCCTGAAATATAAATTTAATTCAAATATGGAAAAAGCAAAGAGGAAATAAAAATATTTTCCTGCTGGAAAGTGAAGTTCTCGGGATATAAAATGGAAACGGAAGGTAACATAACATATTCCAAAATGCGAGCGTAGCTTTGACCAGTCCTCACTCCTTGGAAACATATCCATGCCCACACGTTGATAGAGAAGCGACAACTACGAGCTGTAGGATTTATATAGCGCTCTTCATATCGGCAATTTCTTGGGCGGTATACACGCACAGAGCCATCATAGCAGGATTGAAAAACTTTTTCGTCTGAAAAAATTGTGTTGTCCCAAAAGTCCTGTGGCACACCGACAAATTGGTTGACAAAGTTTAACATCTGCTCCTTATGCCGTGGCAACAAAGCAACTTTATTTGCAGCCGAAAAATTCTTCAGCTCAGATGCTCTGATACGTCGTCTTGCGGTTTCCACCGAAGCAGGAAAATTTGTTAAGAAGCAGGCAGTCACTGCTGTATCAAAAGGATTCTGTCGGAGGTGGTCAAGGACGAGTTCGTCTTCGTCCATAGTACTGAATTTCTGACGGCCCCCTCTATGGACGTACTCAACAGTTCCTTCTGCATTCCATTTTTGCTTAATTGTAAATGCAACCTTTACTCGCATTCAAAGTATCTGCAACTGCTTGCATTGACCATCCGTTCTGCAATAACATCACAGCTCATTTTTTGCGGTTCAGTTAAGCGCGGCATAATAATAATAATTATTATAAGGAAAACTTCAAAATATAGAATAATTATTAGTAAACTGACAAATAAAATTGACCATCAAGTTTTGCTTACCTGAAAGCCTGTTTCACATTAATTAAAAAAATCGTTTACTTTCAATTGGACGGCACTGTATCTATATTGTAAAAAAAATCAGTAGATACTCAAAAAAAAAAGTAAAATTGAAAGAAATGTACTATGCTGGCAGGGTTTGAACCCAGGCTCTTCGGTCGTGGATCCAATTCAATTCAATTCAAAACAGTTTATTTTATAATTAAAGAACTTTATAATTATTTTATAATTAAAGAAGAAATGTCGTCCACGGATAATACCTACCCCGGGACCAGCCGGACATCCACGTGCAGGCAGCAGCGTGGCAGGTCGTGGATTCAGTTAAATTCCCGCTGCGCTAGAGTACTGACGTGAATCATAAACGATTCTAAAGGAATAATATAAGTGTATCACACCTTTACAAACACCATTCTCTTTCCGCCACTATGGTTATTTTTTTTATTGATTTTTATAAAAGGTTCCATATTGCTGTATGGTCATCTTAATGTCGTACAAAAATTTCAGAGCTGTCGTCATGTCAGAAGTAATCTCGGGTTGACAGCAATCAATTATAATAAATTATAGTTTCAAACAAACTTCAAAAAAACACCCTTTAAAGGGCAACAGAAGCCAAAAGTAGAAAATGATGTTTAACTATTAAGATTTTGTTTAATATTGAGAAAAATTAACTAACTCAATATAATTAAATGCTTTTTACTAAGTTTAAAATAAGAATAGTGATTGACAAAATAATAATTTTATTGTAAAAAGCGTGGGGTGTCTGATATCAATTTTTATAAACATTTATTTGATATCATGCCCCGTACGTTTTTTTACAATACAATCATTTGTTTGTCAATCACTTAATTCTTATTTTAAACTGAATAAAAAGTATTTAATTATATTGTGTTAGTGAAATTTTTATCATATTAAAAAAAATCCTAGTAGTTAAACATTATTTTTTACCTTTTAGTCCGGTTTCCCCTTAAAGCGTGTCTTTTTAGTTTTTAAACTACTTTATTTTTTACTTTTTAGTTCGGTTTGCTATAAAATCGTGTTTTGGTAGCTTTTTTTAACTCTATTTTATTTTTTCCTGATGATCCTGGTGATGACCGATAACAATACAATAATTTGACAACTTTGTCCAAGTCATCGGCTCTTGATAGGGGTACAAAATTTCAGTTTAATCTGATGTTTTGAAGTGGGTGATAATCTCGTTCAAAGATTCCGTTTCAATATACATACATACAGGTGAAGCTAATAAAAGCGAGTTAAAAAGAAATTAATTGAAAACACTCGTATACCTGGACTTATACACGGAAACGAACCATTGAGAAGTTCTTCAGAATGATGTACGATTTATTTAATTGATCATTTATACTTCCATTTCTTATTAATATTATTAAGGATCACAGTGACATTTTCATGTGGCATTAGTTTTGTTAGGCAACGCTCACATTCATAGAATATAGAACAAAGTTATAGAGGCATTCTAGGCGTTTCGAAGAGTCCTACAAGGGTCCTGTTATACCTTGGCCTTTGATATTTATAGTAATTTAGCTTACCAATTATATAGGTGAAAATACTTGCCCCGTCACCTAGCTCAAGGATAAAACCCAAGTCATCAGGAAGTTATGTTATCAAAAATAGGCACAAATGTGCTGGAACGAATTATTCCGGGGTGATTGGACGCCACCAGTGGTGAAGGCCACTGGACTTAGGTACGACCAAAGACAGTCGGAGAGCAACGAGACACTATTCTACTGGGGTCAAGGACCAGGACGAACAAGAAGCAAGCTGAGGGGAGAATGAAAGACTTACTTAACTATTTAAAGAAAAATGCCAATTGGTTTTCAATGCCACAAGAATGGTACAATCCGTCCAGTAATAACAGCTATAGAAGCCAATTGTAGCAGAACGAGAAAAAAATCATAATATTACCAACAACAATCTGTATTGCAGTAACATTAGGTTAATTAAATTAAATCTACTGTCAAAAACAAGAGAACTTGATAAAAAAAACTATTAACGCGAAACATGACGAAAGTTGACTAATTAGGCGCAACAACACACACTTAGCAAAACGAAGCACTAGTGCACCACGAAGGTGAGAGACCGAGACTCTTCGAGAAAAAAACGGAAAACGCTCTGCACCCCGAATGCAGGAACGCAACAGTCCACATGTTCTTATACTGTAACTGTTCTAAATGGTGCCATGGTGCGTATCTCGGTTGTTTGAGGTCCTAGACTCCTAGAGAGTTGAGACTTCTCCTTTGAAAGGAGTATCTGGCACCCCCAGGTGCTACATTTTCGGGTGCGGTGTTGCCAGATTGTGCAGATTTCCCCTAGATCTACGGAATTTTCAGTATATCGTCCATAATTGCTTCTGACGATTCTAAGGTTTTCTTAAAACTTTGTTTTCTACTTTTGTATAATTAATTATAATGTATAAATAATATTATTCACAAAAGTGGTCTTAGCAAGGATTTATCCATATATCTAAATGTATTTATTTTTATTTCAGGATACTCAAACAATTCCCGAGGTCATGAGTTGTTTTATGATTTCTGTTAGTCAATTAAATGCCTCTTTGTAATAATATATCCCACTTTACCTGCAATGACAAATTCCGTTGGCATATTTTTTTCGATTTTTGTGGGCCATGCAGTGACAGTTTTCTTTATATAATTCGTGGGTGATTTTTATTAAAATTTACCTTTTACATTCAGACCTTGTCAAGATAAAGTGCAAATCATCTTCCGAGAAGCCATTCCAGAACATGGACGCTGACCGCTGTAAACGCTATATGAAAAGCATAAATCCAGAGCATAAAACAATAATTTTGCCGCTAATTAACCATCGGAAAAACGTAGTCATTACCAGTGGTACCTACACCATTAATTTGCGGCCGCAATCAGATGATCAGTTGGTCGTTAGCGTTGTCGCTATATATCCTGCTGTTATCAGGTCAGACCCCTCGGTGCCGCCGTCGGGAGCGGCGAGTCGTGGCGTCAAGGCCGTAAACCACTGTCGGTCATAAGTCACACGACCTGCGGCGAACGGTGTCGGCCCGGAAGATGCATGACAGCATAATTCACTACTGGACATTCGCGGCGCACACTTTCCGGTCGCTAACGGCTAGAAAATGCATATATGCATCGCGAACCCAATACAGACGCATTCATGTGGCTTACACATCGCCAGGTATGTGCTTGGATGCTAATAGATGTAATAGAAATACCTCTCACTATTGATGGTTGTGTTTGTGTTGCTGGTACATCATTCGTGACTCTAAAAGTAGATAGTGGAACGGTTAAAGCGTTTGACCGGACTGGTACATTGAAATATCTGCATGTAAGGTTAATGTTTTCGCTTAAAAACGTTTACGCAACTTTGAGCTCAGAGTATTATCGCACAATGTTGGGAGTAAACTCAAATCGTTGTCCGTTCCGTCCGTACATTCGTCTACAACCATTATAATATATTTCGAAATTAAAGAGGCTAATAAAAGGGTAATTCCAAGATGTTGCCTTTTAGTATATTTGTTTTTAAGAAACCAGTATTCATAGTCTATTTTGAAATACTCTTAGATAATATTCCTAGGATCATATATTTAGCATCAGTAGTTTTTTTTTTCCGCATCTTATGGTACATTATAAAGTAAGAACATATATCGTCCCCTCATACTACAACTGGTTAACTCGATTTTTGGTCATTTTCAGTTACTTGTACCAGTTCACTTTTCTACTCTCTTTTTATTGCTACAACTAAATAACTTCTATCGGCATCTTAAAATAGAGAAATCGAGTGACATAATATGGCTATGTCCCAGGTCCGACAAAAATCTGAAGCAACAAGTGTTCATTTTGAAATATCTAATTGTGCGCCTGGCAAGTCTTAAAATCTGGTGCAACAAGTGTTCAATTCGAGACATGTTCTCGTGTGGTTGCTTCATGTGGACAGAGGTTGAGGGCAAACGTGGCAGTTGTGGGATTGCTACTTGTTTGTATAAGTACTTCAAGTCATTGTCAGAGGTAGTGAATCAGATTCAGTATTTCAGCGATAGATCAGCGGTAGCAAGTATGTTCTTAACAGCTGTCCAAGAAATTCCATATTTGGAAAGTATAGAACTTATGTTTTTGGTCATAGTGAAATGGAGTGCGAATCCATGCAATCAGTCATTTCAACAGAATTCAAAAGAGTAGGTAAAATATGTTTGCCCCAAGAATGGACGACAATTGCCAGGAGCGCTAGGCGAAAGGGTGACAAACCATACTTCGTTCATGACATAAATCATGAGCAGATATTAGATTGGAAGACTCACGCTGATAAAACCTTGATTTTTAGAAATAAAGATGAAAATTGCAAACCAGTAGCTTGGCATAAAATTTGCTATATGAATTTTTCAAGATCAAAACATTTTATTATGAGATTTGAGGAAAGCTTTAATGAAGAATTTAGAACTCTTAACTGCAACAGAAAAACCAAACCTAATTCAAATACAACAATCAATATCCCAAATCGGCTGTATCAGAGCCGATTACCTATTAAGAAGGAAAAATACATTGACCCTTTGTCCTTGATTAAAACTAAACCTTCCGAAATCCCTATAAAGAATAAATTATATTTTGAGAATCTTCCCTTTCACGATGGTAGTTCAGGAAGAAGAATTGCCACTATCTGAATCCGAACTAAGTGAAAGCGAGTGATTATAATTGAAGACATAAGTGGAAAAAAAGGTGTCATGTCGCAATTTTAAAGTTTTGAGTAAATTAACAAAACGCGTTTTGTATTGGAACTTTTTTATTTTGCTTTTAATTTAAATGAGTAATATCTCAAAAAATAGATCATTTCAGGCTATTTTCATTTGTTTATCATAATATTAAAAAAAACAGAAGAGTATGTGCAACTAGATTTTTGTGTACATAACACCTTTATTCACAAAATTTAAGCTCAATCTGTGATAAGTTTCGTGATGGATAAAAGAGTCATGTAGCTTTTAACTAAAATTTAATTTTATGTATAAGCAGTACAAACTCATACAATGAAGAACATGATTGATTGTGCTTTGTTTAAAATTAACTAAAAATGTGTTGTTTTTGTTTTTTTTTTGTTTTGTGAGCAATATCTGTTTTTCTCTTTTTTCTTTCTCGGATTTAATGATTCTCTGCTATGCGTCCGAAGTCTCTATCGGAATCCAGAAAGCTGTGTCTAACCACGGGAAACTTATGCTCGAGTACTTTACCAAAAACTTTAGTTAAAAATTACCAAAAGTACAGCTTGATCAAATTCATCTTAGCCGTGATCTTGAGGTGTGCAGAAGAACCGTCGCGTCGCTTGGAGGGACAACGGAGCGCATTCTCTCGCTAAATTTCGGTATATGGACATCGTGTTTACGGTTCACGAAAAAATTATATTTAAATTCAATAAGGAAGAGCGTCAAAATGGATATTTATTAATTCTTCTATCTGGCAAAACCAACGCAAGGGTTGCGAAGGCAACTGGAATTGAATTGTCAATAGGTAAGTAGGACATATCGATGTAGTCATGGATACTTTATCAAACTTATATAGTGACCATATTGCTAATTGAGTTCATTTGTAATTATTGTTTGTGGTCCAGTTTGATAAAAATTGAATCTAATGAATAAGATTGAATAAGATTTAGGTATACCTGAGGAGATACTGGAGTGTGCGAAAGTCGTTTCTATGAATCTGCTCCCAAAGAAATCTCCAGAAATTTATGAATATGTCTACCAACGATTTATGGATCGCTGCAAAGACAAAAATATTACGTTGTATTCATAAAATGTATTGAAGGTGTACTTCTCAAACTTGCAAATAAAATGAAGCCGTCAACGCTTTCGTCACAATATTCATTGTTGCGGTCAACGTTGGTTATGAAGAAGGGGATTGATATAAGCCAATATTCCCATTCAAGTTACGTGCTTTTCTCAAGAGACGAAATGAGGGATATTTACCGAAAAAACTGTGATTATTTACAAAGGAGCAAGTTGATTGCTTTTTGAACAGTGCACCAGATAATTTATATTTGATGATGAGGGTAAAAGAACATAAAAACAAAATAAAAGAACAACATTTTTAAAAAGCTTCTTTAAAAGCTTTAAAACAAATTTGTTATTGGGAATTAAGGCGTCATATTTTGCATAACTTGTTTTTCCATATGACAGAACATTTTTATGCAATAAAAAAATGGGATTTTTCCCTATGGTCTCCAAGCACAATAAAAGAACGTGGTCTTTATAATTAAGGCGGATTTCACATCTTCAACATTATCAATGGTTGAATTGACTAATTCATCAGGACAACATGCGCCTGCAGCCCCCAATATTAAGACGACCTATAAATCCTAATATTGGGGGCATGGGGGGAAGATTGACCAATACTAAAAAACTTTAGTATTAAGTAGTGTTAAAGGCAAAGCATATAAAATTTTTTATTTTGTCCTCCACATTAGTCGGACCAAATTAATAAATGGTAAATTTCAAAATCCTCTTCTCCGAGTAATTTGCAAAATGGTAACAGACAGGTAGCTATTTAATTACTGCCAGTGGCGTAGCCAGGAGGGAGCCCCCCTGAAATCTATACCCATAATTCGAATTTTTCTTTAAATTTTTGTTTCAAGTCTCAATATTTTTATTAAATAAAAGGCACTTTCATTTAGTTAATTAGTAAATATTTATATGAACTATCAGAATTTGGATTAGGTAGGTACCTATTTAAAGATGTTAAATATGATTTTTCAAAGCTTTCCTTGGTATTTTAGTTCTCCAACCCTCTTGCCCCTCTTCCTAAATCAAAATTCTGGCTACGCCACTGATTATTGCCTCTATTGGCAATATATTAAGTCCAGTTAAAAAATATGACTTGTGGCCTGAATGTTTGACACAGTGGATACAAGCGTTATATAACCACATTTGCCTTAAATAACAGCCCTTAGATGTGGAGAACTTCAGCAATGACATGTCTGTTGTAGATCAATTGTCACAAAACATGTTTCCTGTCAACGGAGGATATTTGTCTATCTGTCAATGTAAAATGTAAAAAATATGTAAATATGGGAAAAAAATTATCAAAAATATAACATAACACATTTATCCACTAAACATTTTCATTTTGTGTGTGACATAGCGCATTTCTGATCAAAAAATGTCTTCTAAACATTACCAATCTAGTATTTACTATTATTGAGAGGTTAGATATATACCAGGAAAGAAAAAAAATTGCAAAAAGTATTATTTTCAAAAAATGTGATATGACACCTTTATCGACTTATGTCTTCAATTCATACTGTTCGTTATTTTGTATCTATTCTTGTGTAAATCAAAGAAATAAAATGTTGTTTTGAAATAAAAATGTGTACTTACTGCCAAACTGAAAACTAGATATTTATGTTTTTATGTCTGAGATTTTAATTGCCAAAAGTAGATATTTTATTTATAAATAAAAAAAAAGTGAAAAATTAATTTTGTGTTTTATACTCGGAAAGAGTTAGATTAGTAAAGCTAGCTACCATATATTCAGGGAAAAAAATCAGATTTGCTGTAATATTTCACTTTTTTAAAAGGGCAACTTTAAAACTGCTCTCCTGAAAAATCAACAAATTGAAGTTAACCAGTTGTAGTGTTAAAGGGACGATATGACAGTCACATATGTTATTAAGAGAAAGAAGGAAATGTAAAATGAAAATAATAAAGAAAAACAGAAAATATAATGTTTGCTGAAATACCAAGGGCTGGAGATACTCGCATTAAATTTACTTACGAAACTACTAGAAATGCGAAAACCTAAAAAATGGTAACAGTAACCTTCTGCAATAACATATATGATCAAAAATTTAACACCTATGAAAACACTAAATTTATTTTAAATTATATTTATACATATAACTTACTTTAATACATTACGTATGTTTACAACAAAATCCTCATTATATCGATAAAATGAGCCAATCCCTAGAAACAAGCCATGCGTGCTTACCCAGGACCATATTTAGTTTTCATGTAACATCTTATATTTATTATATTACACTTGGCCTGTGATTGATTAGGTATGTGAAAAGTTTAGCCAATAATAATTTTTTATACAATTAATTCTTGCCAAGGATCACGTGGAGGTATGAGCATATTCCTAGCCAGGAAGGGAAGGGGTGGATTTAATGTTAAGTTAAGCATAGTACACATAAGTGCAAAAAATTAAATTAAAACGTATTCTTCAATCAAGTAAAATAAATAACATTAATTTATATACTTCGCTTATAAATGTGGTTGAAAGGATCCATGGGATTATGAAAATATAAAAATAAATAACATTTCTTTTAAGTAACAGATAATAAATAATATAAAAATAACAAATATATAAAATTATTTATAATAAATTCGAATAAGTAACCACTTAAAAAAATATATTTTAAAGTAAAAATAAAACAAGACTTCTTGAATGTCTCTTTTCTTCGTGCTTGTATTCGGAATCTTCTCTAAAAGCCTTGAGTTGTACGGGGCGTTATCCATGACTATAACGCTATTCTTTTCTACATTCGGTAGTCAATTATTCTTAAACCACTCCTCAAAAATGTCAGAATTCATATTTTTGTGGTAGTCAATGCTTGAATCCTCCAATTTTATTCCACTGAGATTTAGGCAATTAGGAACCCATCCATTATTAATACCACAATGTAGAATTAATAATCGTTTTCCTCTATTTGGAGGCATATCTACTTTGCATCTGTCGGAGTCATCTGTCCAGCTTCTTTTGACGGTATCATGTGTGTCGTACCAGGTTTCGTTCCAAGTAATAAATCGGTCGTTGTTCTTTTCGAAATTTGGTTATGATTTCCCAATATTCCAATTGCCACAAAACAATTCTACGACATTCCATTATCTTCGCCCTTTTATTGATGATTTGCTAAGTCATCACCATAACGTTCGTTGCTAATTTGCAACCGACTGCTCGAAGTCAATTCCAATAGTAATGAATCGACAGTTGAATTTCAATTTTCCTATATTTATAATACATTGTGCCTCGTAGTAACTTCACATGTGATGTGTCAATTTCCTTTTCTAAAATGTGTCAATGTGATGTGGTTTTCCTGCGTCAAATCGTACCTTTCGTTCAGTAACTCATTTTTTGAGTATTCTGTAGATATTCGATTTGTATATTTGTATAAGTATACTTACCCAATATGCCTATAATACGTCGCGTCGTACTTATACTCCATGAGATGTCTACAATTCTAGAATATCCCTACCGAAATGAAATACTTCCATGGACAGTCATAACCTAGGATAATATGCGTCCGATTGTAGCCAGATAGTGAAGTATATCCGTGGTCTTTGCCGTTTACATGCTTTTCTAATGGAACGTACCTCGATACTGGATGTTTGACAAGTCTCTCTTCACACGTGCTACCGCATTTTCATATTACGGATCCATTTTACACGTTCCTTAGCCGTGTCACAACGGCATGATTGGCTTTCATTCGGATGACTAAATTGCCTAATACAATCGAACGTTTTGTGGTAAAGTGGGGGTCAACAATAATTCTTGAAATAGAAGTAATACAGTTATTCTTTAATTTAGTGTATTATTTTGATGGTTTTGTGTTAAAATTGATTAGTTATTAGTATTCTATCAAAACATAACTTGTTGAATGAAAGCGCCTTTATAGTGACGATTTTAGCTTGCTGTAAGAAAAGTTATACTGCCCCGATCTTCCATTGCGGCAATTGTGGGTATCCTTTGAAACATTTTTATGCCTCATATTTCGATGTTACAAACAGTACATACAAACAAACATTTTTTACACATTACATTTTTTATACATTGAATATGTAGCTATGGGAGAAACAATAGCAACATATGAATTTCATAAGAAAGTATAACATAATAAAATCATATTTCTAGATAATTTAAAATCGTTTAAGCCCTAACATTATGTAGGTGTTAAGCAATTTGAAATGAAATCGGAATGCAGTTATATAACAGAATGAAAGAACGCACAACTATTTATTAACAATGCATAACTGACTAATGTAAGAGTAACGTTTTAAATTTATATACACTGAATACCTAATTTCAAGCCATTCCGACAAGTCGTTTAATCTCAATTTGGTGTTACATACAATAAATATTAGCACATATCTACGTTTAATGGTACATTTACCTACTATTAATGATCACGCGGTAAAATTTAATATAAAAGAAAAGCAAGCATTTGCTCTCACACGGTCTTGATACCTCCTAAAAAAAGAACATTATATTGACATTAACAAAGAACCGTTACACAGGTGAATGTATGTGTTACTTCAGTTAAAATTTTGATATAAATTGTTTTACATGCGATTCGTATACCTACTTATTTGGAATCGGCACTTCTTTAATTATTATATGACATATTTAATGACATCTTTGAATGTCTTTTAACGATTTTACATTATTCATCTGGATGTAACACCTTTCTATATAAATAGATTCCTATATATATATATATATATATATATATATATATATATATATATATATATATATATATATATATATATATATATATATATATATATATATATATATATATATATATATATATATATATATATATATATATATATATATATATATATATATATATATATATATGTATATATATGTTATGTTTGAATTTATGAAGCTTTTATATATAATTGCCTAAATGGTATATATGTTTGAAGGTTTTTCTGTAATAAAAATATTTCATATTGAAACAATATGATGGAGAGACATTTAATCTAATTATAGGATACTTACTCTATTTTCTTCCGTATTGAATCCTTCTCTTTTTTATGGGCGCCAGTTCTATGAACACTAATTTTTATTTTAATTGAAGGATCCCTATAGTCATGAGTACTCTATAGTCTTAGAGGGGATCCAGACCATCGAGATCCAGACCATCGAGTAAAATGTCAACCATTTGAGTGAACATAACCCAATAATTTTTTGTGGGGATTATTGGTAATACCCTCCATATTACTAGAAATATTCGAAATCAACAGCACAACGAATTTCGCGGTTGAAGATACCACATACCACAGTTGAGTAGGTGTAGGAATAATGTGAAGATACGATATGGATACGTAGAGAACAACTTTAACTAATTTTTTCTCAGTATCGTAGGCCGATACGATACGGATACCGATACGATACGTACCAATTTTTTAGGCTCTGCTTTAAGTCCCTATTAAGATATCAAAAAATCAGTGATTTAGGTATATCATTTAATTTTGAAAGTAACCACAATAAAGAAATGGAAGAAATAAAAAAAAAATCATAATAACTCAAAAACAGTTGAGACACAAGATATGGTTGTATTATTAAACTTGCCCTTAATATTGATGAAGAATCCAAAAGCGTGAAAAAATGGGGTTGTTACATTTAAAACAACAACGTTGATATCAACTTCCGGTATAACTGGAAGTGATATAAACTCAGAAATATTTAAAATGATAGATCTTTTGCGGATACCCTTACGACCCTAATTTGAAAGCGATATTCCTATTCAATCCGGATGTATAGAATTTCATGGCTGGGTTTAGGAGTTTTTACGTTGTCAAATAAAATTATTATGTAATTATTTTTAATTATTTAGTTCCATGGAAATACGTGAATGCATTGTATACGTCATTGTGAACTATAATTTTTTATAATTTCAATGGACGATGTAGTGAAATCAGTTAAGTAAAATTAATTCTTCCTCTGAATATTCCTATCTAAACAAAATCTAAAAACTTGTTCAAATTGTTAGCTAACCACTGTTATATTTTTTATGCTCTCGAGCATTTATTAATGTTTGTCTGATCAATAGGACCATATGAAAATGATTATGAAATTATAAAGAAAACATAATTTGTAAGTTTTAGAGGCCACGTTGGAATGTTGGAACCAACATTCCACCAACCACAGCATGACTAAACTATATCAAATTTCCAATCAACATCAATAATTAAACTCTCAAATTAAAAATCGTTCAGATGTATACGCTTAGGACATCGGTATGGAAGGAATATGATACTCAAGGAAATAATTATGTAAAAATTCCTATTCTTCTATATGAACAAAATTATTTACAACAACCAGGTCGTTCCCTTAATTAAAAAATACACCTAAGTCCACCTGTCGTACCTAATTTTATCAGATTATCCTTGTTTCACACGAGAACAACTAGATGATAGTAAATTAATTAGTTTCTTGCTATTTAATTAAAAAAATCTCGACATGGTCAAATAATTATTAGCTTGATTTTATCAAACCTACTATAATAGTATACAATTGCATTAATTGGGGAAATATTTTGGGAACAATCTGCCTCATATTTCAGATAATAACATTAATAATAATAATAATAATATACTTATATAATAATAATAATAATCTATCCATCTAGGTGTCCATCAGCTCCGGTTTTATTCGCTTCCTGGGAAATATAGAAGTAATATAGAAGCAAGTGGCAATAAAATGGCCACTTGCACCCATTGAAGCAACTATAGTCACATTAACTCCTCTTTCGACACTTATTAAACGTCCAACTTGCTTTTTGCCTTTCTGAGCTAGAGCTTTAGATTCTGGACGGTGGTCATGCCGGTCTCATCAAGGTTCTATATGTTGTCTGGGGTGAGTTGATGGATGTTCTTCATAAATGTGTTCAGAAACTTTGAACTGCATTTTAGTTGAAGCCCGTCGCACTAGAGTAAGAGGTTTCTTCTGGTTTTCTAAGAGAAATATTTCTATGTCGACCCAAAACTCCGTAAATCCATTTCTTGGAGGCCATTCTTTTATCTTTCTTAAAATTGTAAGCAATTTTATTGCCCTGGGTAAAATAAAAGGCCAACTGACGACGTTCTTTATAGGTAATTCAAAAAAACGCTTTTTCATTTTAACGTAGGTGTTCCGTAATCTCATTTTCTTGTTCATACCTTTTTCTATCGCCCAAAATATGTTTCATTTTCTGTCACAATTTTATTTTTATTTGTGTTTGCAACGTACTTTTGGGAATATTATGCTGTTCAGCAGCATCTCGAACCGATAGTTTCTGGTTTCTAACCTTTTCTTATAACTATTCTCATATCTTCAACGGGTCATTTTACACGCTCAGTTTTTCTATTACATTAGGAACCTTTTTTGAAACTCTGTTAAGGCGAAATAAAACTTAAGAGCACCATATTTTGCTTTCCAATATGGGACGGACTTGGGAATATTTACAAAGTCCTATCTTAGGAAATCGCACCACTGTGTAAAAAAACACATTCTCTATTTAATAAAAATGTTAAAAGGTAAGTTTTTTATATACAAATTTCACAGTACTTACCGTTGTTGATTTATTAAGTATATTATTGGAAACGAATATATAAAAACAATATGCAAACGCTAACAAATTGTCCTGACCGACGTTACCAGTGAAACTGCCACGTGTTATTAAAATGGGAACACGGCCTAACCGAGAGGTTCTAATACCCCAATATAGATTTCGCTACTGGGCACAATTTTTCTATAATGGCTACTGTTCCGACTTGGGATTGGGAACCGTCCCATCTTGGGTTACTCTCCCCTATATAATTTATTATATGGAGGTTATTATTACCGCTGGATTTAACGACACCAGAGATTTAAAGAGGGGAATAAATGTTTGCCTATCGAGTATCGAATCTACTCTGGCACTTTCTGTAATTTTTGGGGGGAAAGAAAAATAAGACACACAGTATACTTATTACTAGGTTTACTTTACAAAGTTACTCTGGAAAGTTAGAAATGGTGATACAAAAAAAATAATTCAAAAATTTTCCAAAAATGTGGTATTATACCTGGAAACGCAGCATAAAATACATAAACAGCTTATACAGAAAACGGTTTAAATGTCGGAAGTGCACGACGACCTTTCCCCAATTAATATATATAAAAAAGTAAGGCAGTGCCTACCTAAACAGCGGGAGTACCCAGGTGGATACATATTCAAACGTTAGCTAAGGGCTCATAATAATTTTATAAGTCTTTATATCAAGTCTAGGTGGATCACTCCTGTAACTCTACATGGGTCGATAGACTTCAACAAGGTGGTCCTAAAGGTGGTTCCAAAGGTGATTCAAAAAAGATGTTCCAAAAAAGGTGGTGTAAAAGGTGGCGTGACTTACACTCTCCGAAAGACAAGAAAGCCCTGTAACACAGACCGATAAGCGTGTCTCGTTACAAGTAAAAGAGTTAGGTTAAGTCAATATATATCTGGTAAAACTTACTAAGTAGTTGGAAAATGGCTTCGAAAAGAGAGCTTAGTTGTGTCCCTCATTAAAACTCTAGGGAGTTCGACGCAACGCAGGCTCTAGAGAACACAAAGTAGGCAAAATAAAATATGAACACGCGGCTTCAAGAAAACAAAATGTCTTACCTAAATGTGTTGATGAAAAGTTATTTGATCCCACTAATGTGATATGTGTAGATTCATCCAAAATCTCAACACATGAACAATGATTTCCTTGTTAATACAAGGAAATCATATGATGGGATAATTCTCATTATATCGGAACGTACATAATACGTTATTTAACCAAGAAAATCACTCGTAATACATTGAAAAACTAGTATGCCATTCACCCGTTCAACGAAAAAGAAAGGGTCGAGGCCAACGCCCCAGGAAATTAAACTATATATCTCGGACCTAGTCTATCGTCACAGAACTGCCAATGTTCAACTCACAAAACAATAAACCGACACAGATATGTAACACTCGGAGTAGTTTCCACAAACACCAAAACACTTTCACTTCGCTCGACGCGCGTTTCGCCAACCAAGTTGGCATCATCCGGAGACGATTAAAACTAATCTTAAATTACAAAATCTACCATATTTATACTATTTTTCCGGTGACGTCACTAATGATATCACCGTGAAATTTACGCGTGACTAATCACGCTTCAATGATCGGTTGCTAAGCAACGCGTAAAGCGGGCTACGGTATGATATCACCGTCAAATTTACGCGTGACTAATCACGCTTCAATCATCGGTTGCTAAGCAACGCGTAAAGCGGGCTATACGGGATAGGTCCCTTGTCGCTATTCATACTACTATTACACTTTACAATTTCTATGCTCTCAAATGCATCCAACTGTCTATTATTGGTCACATTTCTAACTAATCTTAAATTACTAATATATATTCTATGATTATTGTCAAAAGCATGTTGTGCAACACTAGACTTATCTGTTCTTCCATATTTTAGATGAGCCATATGTTCTTTAAATCTGGTGTTAATTGACCGTCTCGTTTGTCCAATATATTTTCGATCACAATCATTACAACTAATTTCGTAAATCCCAGACCTTTCATTTGGAACAATTTTATCCTTTGGATTGTCTAAAAGTTGTTGTAATTTGTTGCTCGACGAATGAATCGCTGTTATACCCACGTTTTTGAAAACCTTACTCAAACCATGAGTAAACCGGGGTTCGTACGGGATGGATACATATTTTGGAGCCTCTATGTCCTTTTGAAAGGTCGTAGAATTACGAAGTGTGTTTTTAAATTTACGCTTTCTAATTAGTTTTTCAACTATATCTCTAGGATAACCATTACTCACAGCTATATCTTTAATTAATACTTTTTCTTTTTCAAATCTCTCATTACTGAGAGGGAAACTTAGTAAACGATGGACAAGAAAATTGAAACTTGCCATTTTATGTTGATAGCAGTGGTGAGAGTCATTAGGGATATATCTGATCGTACTGGTATCTTTTCTATATATATCAAATTGTAACCTATTATCACTATTTTTAATTACTAATACATCTAAAAATGAAAGTTTTCCATTATTTCCTAGTTCATATGTAAACTTTACAGAAGTGAAACGATTATTTAATTTGGAAATGAAGTTTTCTACATCCGCAATCTTAGTGTCAAACACGGCAAAAATGTCATCCACATACCTAAGCCAAATCCTAGGAAAATACTCGAATTCTTCTTTTGCTTCAGTTTCAAAACGACTCATGAAGACATTAGCAATGAAAGGCGATAAACAGTTACCCATTGCGGTTCCTTCATGTTGTTCATAAAACTTGTCATTGAAACGGAAGCAATTTTGTTTCCTACAAAGTTTTGTAAGGTTTATATATTCTTCTATTACTTCTCTTCTATAGTTGTTTAATTCGAGTAAATCCTCAAGATAGTCCAAGGTATGTGGAATTGGTACACTAGGAAATAATGAACAAACATCAAAGGAAATCAAAATTTCACCCTCTTGCAATTGAATATTCTTGACCTTATCAATGAAATCGTTCGAATTTTTAACTGAAAAACTAGGCTGTGCAATAGGCAAACTTTCAAATTCCTTAGTCAACCATTTTGATAAGTGGTAAGTCGGAGATCCAATAAACGATACTATTGGACACACCGACAGATATGTACTAAGATATTTGTTGTAAATCTATGACAAAGAATATATTAAATGCACTGTGGCAACTTTACAGAATGTAATCGACTAATGAAAGTAATATGGCCACCTGAATTTGCTTTGCTGAACACATGCTAAAGGGAACGCGTAGTCACTGCTTAAAATCAATTTACCCGTCAAATATGCCTACAATAAATTTCAGATTCTCAAATTGTTAATTACTAAAAGTAAACGTAACATTATAATCATATCAACATAATTCAAAGGACATAATTCAAAGTAATAATAATTTACTGTCACTTTAGTCTTTGCAACTAAAAATAATATACCTAATATAATTTCTCTGATATGTTCATCATATCCAGACATACACAATATATATACCTTTTTCGATACGACTTCATTTGACTTTCCACCGTGCTGAATTTGACCAGTGCAAGTACTGATACGATTATTTAGTTGCAATTAAACGTTCTAATTAACTGGATTACTAAAACACTATTTGGTCCCATTCAAGAACATAATAAGCAATAATTCAGAGAGCGCCGTAAAGTTAACGAAGCCAACACATGTGGACGCAGATTAGCTATTTAATATTGCAGGAAGTTTCATCAAAGTCTAATAAAGGAGCAGGCAGCAACCAGTTGTGCCACATGGGCGCACTTAAACTTACTGCCTGTTAAAACTAATGTTTAACCCTTATTGATATGCATGATCTTATTCCGGATTATACGTGACGACCGGTTTTAACAGCATTTTGGTAATTCTCATTACATGAATGGTGCAAGTTTTGCTTTAATAATTGCAACATATTCTTAGTATGCTTCTTATTTTTGCTCTTGAATTTAGGAATCCCATTAATCAGTGGCGGCTGTAGTTTGCGCAACCCCAAAAACGGTAATCAAAGAAGTAGAAATAACAAGGAAATATTTTTGTTTAATTATGTCCATGTCACTACCATTCGGCAACGCCGTCACCAGAGAGTTGATTAAATTTTGTCCATCGCACTGCGTTGCTACCATCTGACAGAGCTGTTTGGTTTGCCTTCGGTTGCCATTGCGTTTGCGGTATGAATGTAATAAAGACGTCGTACCTGTCTGACCTTTCAGATGCCTAGAATAAAGCACTGAATTTCCTAGAATATGAATAGCCTAGAATTTCCACGAACATCAAAACACTTATATTTTGCTGGACGCGCATTTCGCCAACCAAGTGGGCATCATCCGGAGATGCACATAACATCTGTGCCTACTATACGACGTAATAATACAAAAAAGTCATAAATTAAGGTCTACCGGATATTTGGTATAATTCTAAATCTATTATACTTACTGAAGAATGTATTGGATGTAACAATCTGGCGTGTTAATGTTAGGGAAAGTATGTGAAGACGTTTGAACAGCTTCATTTCTAGCCCACAAGATGTTCCGAAGCCATTGTCGTGGAATAACAAATTACGACAATTATTTTTTTAGGCCACCCATGGCTTCGAATTAGAGTTGATTTTAAAAACTACCTGGCAATTACACTAATCGTTATAGTGGTTGTAGCCCATAAAAAATCATAATGTAATTGTGTAAATTTAGCTGTCCGTGGATCATATTTTATACCAGACTTTCCAAAACATTTAAAATGAACTGCACGATAATTGATTTTCTTGGTTTCGGAGTTCGGTCTTTCAAAATTACCTGCAAGTAAGGCATACTTCGTAAATAAGAAATTGTGAGGTACCGAAAATTATGAGTTAGGTCTCATTCGATTCGGAATGACATCTAGAAATAAGTATATTAATATGTATTAAATAAATATATTAAATAAATTGGAAGTATAAACAATTTATTGAAAAGGGAGGGGTTTAGTTTTATGCAAGTATCTCAAAAACTATTGCAGATATCAGAAATCGAAAAAAAGATCATTAATGACCACCTCCACCTGTGAGCACCGCAGAATGTGACAGACGTCACATTCTGCGCGCGCCGACCGATTCGGACACTTGAACAATAAAAATTATTTAAACCCATTAAATATGAATATTAAGAAATAAAAGAAGATTTTTATTCGATATGCTTTCGTTAATTAACTTATTTTCTCAAGGTTTAATTTAACATAAAAACTCTGATAATTGTCTAAACTAAAAACCTTCGAGTTTTTTCACTTCTTGGAGCTATTCTTGAAAAACAAGATCCTCGTTGGAAAAAATTTGATTTTCCTCTTCGTTATTAACAATCGAAAGCATTAAAAAATGGAAAACTTAAATAAAGCAATGAAAAAATTATGGTTTAGATCGTTTTCTTATTATTGAAAGATACAAAAAAAATATTTTTTATAATTTTTTACTCCTATTGTTTAAATAATTGTTATAAACAAATGCTTTGTTTATAAGATAATCCATTTTTTTTATTCTAATCGTAATTAAATCGTTATTTTTTTAAAAAAATCGTTTCTTAAAAAAAATATTTATTGCTTAAAAACGCATTTGTTAAATAACAATTTTTTGTTACTAAATAATAATATTAAAAGTTTCTAGATGTCATTCCGAATCGAATGAGCCCTAAATCATTATTTTCGGTAAAGACTAAGAGACTCACCAAAATGGCACTTCTTGACTAGATTATTTAATCCGGTCAATCTAGACATAAAAATAGTGGTCCAATAACAAAAACTCCTGGAAAGCTGAAATTTCGTGGAGAGTTTGGGTTAACCATGAGAAAGTTTTAAAAGTCCCCATTAATCCCATGTGCGCTACAAAAGTTATGCGTGGTAAAAGGTCAAAATTTAAGGTTATTTGGATTTTTTTCGAAAACGGTAAGTTTTATCGAAAAAGTACCTCAGACCAAAGTTGTAGATATAAAAATTGTCTCCAAAGTGATTTTTTGTAAGAGTCACCATTTCTGAGATATCGCGATTGTAAAAGTCACGTTATATATGATTTTCACATATATGGCACGTATGTACATTGTCAGGCACTTCACACAAATAAAAATGCCTATTTGTGTCTCTTTTATGTATACTATACTATAAACTATTCAATTCTGAAAATATACACTCAAAAGAAAGTCAGTCCCAAACTGAATCCCCTTACCTGCAAGGCCTTGATTAACATCTGGAATAGTCCGTGTGGTATCGATCATATACCTGCTTCTTTTAGTGTTAAATGTTCTGCTCGAGTAAATATATGTATCTATTACAAGCGTCTAAATTTTAGGTTATCTATGCTGTTCAATATCTTAAAAAAATGTCACAATTTTGCTTTTTTTGCAATAAACTTTTGACCGAAGATGAAACAGTTGTGGTTAGTCGTGGAATGCCAACTTTAATCGATGCAGGTGTCGCGAGATGTGATGAGTTTGCTGATTACTAAAGAAGTCAAAAGTCCATTACAATTCACGTGGATTGAAGAAAATCCTACACCCGAAAAAGTTCCATCACAGCAGTGAAAAGACAACATGAGGACGAACAAGACAGTACTTCAAAAGTTCATCTGTTTATCCAAAAACCCAAAAGCGTATTTTATTTTTACATGCAATAACCGGCTGCGATTCTACATCAGCAATGTATAGAAGGGGCAAAACTAACATTATTCGAAAAAAATATATATATATATTTGATCGACTGCGCAAAAGTATTTAAATAATCACAGCAGGAATTCGCTTTCTCCTTGCTGTTTACGGAGATCCAAAAAAAATTGATTGTCTAGATAAATACCGATATTTAACCTTTGTCAAAAATACTCGACAAAAGAAGCAAGTACAATTATCATGTCTCCCCCCGACATCGGCATCTGCTATTCAACACTTGTATCGAGTACTCTATCAAGTTCAGACATGGCTAGGCAATCAACTTAACCCAGACGACGGATTGGAAATTCATAGATAATACTTTGGAACCGATTCAAATTTTACTGTCATCCGCTCCAGAAAAGAAAAACTCCTTTATTCTATTTTTTGCAATTGCAAAAAAGGTTGCAGTGGAAAATATGGCTGCAAAAAAGTAGGATTACTGTTCATGCTGGATTCTCCAGCATGTACCAATTGCCAAGGTCAGTCTTGCTCAAATGTCCAATTAAATACGACCGAGGAAGATTCATGTGATTTTGATGAAGAGACAACTGATTCATCTTCATTTGAGGAATTGATGAACATCCAGCAAGAGGAAGGATAAGAAGAAGAAAAAGAAATCTAACAAGACATTACTGTTAGTTGACGTTAAAGAGTATGAATCAGATTAAAATATCAAAAAAAAAATCAAAACTACAATTAAAGTCAATATCCAATATCAATATCAATATTCATTATGCATTTAAAAAATATTGTCGATACCTCACAAGTGGTCTGGAAATGTGGGCATATTATGTATAACGTGACTTTTACAATCGCGATATCTCAGAAATGGTGTCTCTTAGAAAAAAAATCATAAGAACCATTTTTGTAGATAATTTTAAGATATACAACTTTGGTACTTTTTCTATAAAACTTACTGTTTGTGAAAAAATCCAAAAAACCTCAAATTTTGACCTTTGACCCCGAAGAACTTTTGTAGCGCACATGGGATTACTGGGCACTTTCAAAACTACCCAAGCTCTCCACGAAATTTCAGCTTTCCGGGAGTTTTTGTTATTTCAAAAGTCTAAATTGACCGGACTAATTATTATGCTAGTTGCCGCTGAAATAAATAAATAAATGTTAAAAAAGTTGCCGCTGAAATAAATGTTAATAAGGACCCATAATACATGCCCTATTATATATATATATATCTACATTTAATAAATTATTCAAATTTACGGAAAAAATCCGGACCTCTTATTTTTTCCGTAAATTTGAATAATTTATTAAATGTAGATATATAATAGGGCATGTATTATGGGTCCTTATTAACATTTATTTCAGTAAAGGTAATACACACTGAACTTAATAATAAAATATATACCTACTTTGCTCTAAATATAAGATTTAAAAATATATGCTCTTCCTTATCAATTTGGAGATAACGGCCTATTGTGCCGTTAACATATTAAACATGGATATCATAAAAATATAGTTTTACATAATATACGAGTATAAGATACAGACAACTTATAGAATCGAGTCAATTTGTATGATTTGCCAGACATATGTTATTAAAGTAAAAAATTGTAATATCTTTAATTAAAGCTAACATATTATTTACCTAATGATTTTAAAAACCGAACCAGCCTTAGCCTGGGTTCAAATTTTAAAAATAATATATAGTTATGTAGCTGAAAGCTGAATAAAAGTAATGTAGATGCTATAAAATGCTGCTTTAAAATGCTAATGCATCACCTAGTCAACACAGTTAAGAGTTTGTCTCTACTAAGATAATTAGCATTAACTAATTAAAAAAATGCCACTTTGTAACGAGACTAATACCAATATTGTTTGCGTCTGTAGCAGGCAAAAGTAATGCATTTATAATTCATATAAATATATTCATGTCATCAGCAAGTAAGAGTATTGGCTGTCACAAACAATATTAATATTAGTAACCAGTTATAAGAAGCTGGACTACAGAGGAATCCAAGGACTAGGAAAAAGCGCATTAGATTTGACACCTTCGCATTCTACTAATTAAGTATTATTATTATTATTATTTCACATGTTTCATGTTAGAACATGTATTCGTATATTCATGTAAGTCTGGATGTCAGATTTTTTTTCGAAATATTTCAAAACTGAAAAATCTTGTTGAATTCTATTGTGTCAGTGAAGTACAAGAAGAGATAACTAACGAGAGCATGATGTAACAAAATGGTAAAGTCCAGGCCTATAAATTTCTCGGAAAGTATGATAACGACCCAAAATTCGTTTGTCTTTAGTTTATTATTTAAAGAATTCTTAGGAGGTCCACCTTAAGTGGGTAATTTATTTGTGTTATCTGCCAAGCTTAAACTTCATTTTAAAACTTAAATAGTGAAAACATGTCGTACGGCGCTAAAAGTACGGGTTCTTTTTCAAGTAAGACATCTCAAATCCATTATCCTCTTGTAAATAAACAGTGTCTACTCATAAAGCGGCAAGAAACTCATAAACTAAAAGATTCTACCATAAAATCATAAATCGTTATTCCTTGGGTCAAAATGGCCAACCATTACTCCGAAGATAATATTAGATTAATACTTTCATAAAACGCATGAGCACCTAACTAATTAATGCAGGAGTATCTCAGGAATATCATAATTGTATTGTTTTGGAGAATGAAGGATCTAAGCCTAATAAGAGTATTTCTGTGGGGTTTTCTCTTAATTTGTGTATAATGGGCCAACCCACAAACACCACAAATATTGTTATTACTTATCCATGTCATGTAAAATGTTTAGTTCTTATTTTGGCAACCAGATGTCGTTAGCGTACGGGAATAGTTTCCTGAGATTATGTAAGGGGTAAAGTAGATCCCGTAGGATTGGTTGAGATTTTACCCCCGTTAAGTGGTATTACTTAAAGGGGATGAAATGTCATCCTTGGTCCCGCCCAACAGGGCTAGAGCGACAATCTTAAGCCAAAAGTATTGAGTTTCCGGCAGCTTTTCATACAGTAATTTCTGGTTCAAAATCAAATAGTTTAGTAAGCGGAAAGTTAGTCAAAATTGTTCTATTAGAGTCAGGTCTACTTAACCCTAGTGATTAGCTTTGTGTCTCATATTTATAGATATGTTTATTATTTGCGCGACGCATCTGGTTTAGTATCCAAATTTTTAGCTTGTTTGGTGTAAATGTTTTATCTTAATTTATTCTGTTAAACGTTAAATCTCTTGATCAACGAGGTTAGGTATTATCCCACAAAGTTAGTTTGTGAATCCTACTGGTTATGTGAGGGTTTAGCCATTACAGGATTAACCCCGACAACATGAGAGTATATGAGGGAAGATAATTCCAAATGTATCAATATCAAGATATCCCCGTCTAACTTTAGAGCATACGCGCCGAAACCCAGGACTATGAGATCATGTGTATATATGTGTATATATATGTATACATATTCCTGCCAACCCAAGACGCCCTCTTTCATTTTGACATCGTCCAATACGATACGTTAACAAACATATATAATTTTATAAGTTTTATATACTTTTCATAACAGTAGCAATTTTTTGTGGCCGCGATGGCGCCACCAGCGATACTTGCGTAGCGTATTAGATATTATCATATGTGTGTGCCGTAATGAATCACATTGACGCAATACATCAGTCACAGTTTTGGAAGCGCTGCCTTAAAGAGGTAACGAATTCACCTACTCAAATAAGACACATGTCTTATTTGACTCCAGTCCATTTCTATCATTCCATCTCTAGTCATTATGCCATTAGGCAGATCTGATAACAAATCAAAAACATAATACCATCTCACACGGTATCCTCGTAATATGAGACATGACCCGACTACATCTCGGTAACTTCATCCTCGAAGATTGACGTCGAGATTGGATGAGACAAGTGAAGAAGTCGTAACGAACACCGCTGGTCAACCATTGTACACATATAAATCCTTTTAATTCACTACTTGTACCTGTCGGCCTCTTTTGATGTCTTTGTATAAGTGCAATAATCTCCCGGGAGCAGGTTTATACTTATATCGCTACAACCTCTAAGGTCCTTCCAGATAATCAGTTATGCCACCAGAATTATGGCTAATACATAAGAGATTGTTTACTTTTTCACACGCTATGTAGAATAATGTATACCTAGTACGTATAGTCCGTGCACTGTATTACTAAAACACAATATGCCAGGCGGAATCTGTTTTTGGTTGGGTGAACCGCATATGATCGCGATTTTTTGCTTTAATGGCTTCGAAATATTAGTAATGATAAATTCACTACTATGCGTCAGTTTGAAAACATGGGCTGATTTTTTTATTAAACAAATAGTTAAAATCGCAAAAAATTACCATTTTTTCCTTTTCGCCCATATAACTGGAAAGCTATGCATTTTAGAAAAAAATCGAGAAGGAGAAAAGGTTTTTTTATCAAATATTACACGTGGTAGAGCTGGTTGCGAATCAAAAATGTTATTATTATTGTAAATATAACAAAAACAACTTAAAAAGGGGAAAAAACACGAGTTTTTTACCGAATTTTTATCAAATAATACTTATTTTATATGTAGGAACTTCATATTTGCCCAAATAAAACTATTATGTATGGTAAACCATCACACTAAATTTCAGCAAAATCGGTCCTATAGTTTTTGGACAATATTGTCATAATTCAGATTTTTTAAAGAAAAATTGAATTTTTTGCAAATTTAACAGGGTAAAAACTAGACCCTCTAGATACTTGAAAATTTGTTCAATTATAAAATGGCCCTCAGACTTTGAAAAGTAATGCAATTTGAAAAATTGGAATCCGTTATTTTTTTACGTATTCAAATAAAAAATCCATAGAACTGATGGAAAAAAATATTTTAAATTTTCTAGTCCGCGTCTTTTATACATTGGACTTAATTCATTTGTATCATCAATATTTTCGTCCTCTACTTCTTCATCATTAAACTGAAATGAGTTTTATTCTGCCTCCTGTAAAGCCTCCTCGATTTATTTCTCAGGAGTTCTTTCTTCATTGTTATCATCTTCCACGTCGATGTACACAGGTGTCGATGCACACAAGAATTGCTGCATTTTTACTTAATTGCCCTTGACAAATAGAACAATAAATAATCGGAACATTTTAAACCATGCTTAACTACAATTTCGTTTGTGCATTTGCTGCTAATAGTTTTTAATAAATTTTCCGGAAGTAACGGTTCGGTCAACTGAATAGGTTCTAATCCATTTTTCTTAAGCTCTGTTTCTCGTTTAATAATTAACTACTAACGATTTTATTAATTTCAAAAAAAAGAAGCGTCTTTCCGAGTTCGGTACTTTCATTTCCTATTTTTGAAAAAAAATCCTTAAAATTTCTGTTATTTAATTTTTTTTTGAGCGAAAAAGTTTAAAATTTATTTAAACAATCACTACGGCTTTCCTAATTAACAGATTGCAATTTTCCAAAATGCATTTAAAAGTTTCAGTGCCCTTTCATAGGTGAAAAAAACTTCAGATATCTAGAGGCTCTTTTTACCTAATCAAATTTGCAAAAATTTCAATTTTTTCTGAAAATCTGAATTGTAACAATGTGCAAAAACTATATAACCGATTTTGATCAAACATGGTGTTCCTTTATATAAAATAAGTCCTACATATAAAACAACACCAACGAGAACAATGGAGGTAATGCTGTGTCTTCCACCGCTAGATCTACATCTAGAAGAAGTGGCTTTGACTACCATGACTCGCCTCAAATCTATTGGCATACTACCAAACGCAAGCTGTGGCCAAACCAGAACCCGCCTGTGGACTGAGGTTGTTAAAACGATACCCCTTTTACAGGCATGTGCAGATGGTATTCCGCCTCGGCTTGTCTTTGATAAACCTTACACCATACAAACTACTGGTGAATATGAGACCGGCCTTGAAGGTGTAAACTATGTCTTCACAGATGGATCAAAGAAGACGGGAGGCGCTGTGCCAGATCTCGCAGATCGCATATGTCTGGAATATATACCAGAAATCTGCGATTCCGATGCAACTGGACTATGGATAAAAATGTCAGTGTAGACAAGTGTAGTGTAAACAGAACTCGCAGGTATAATCATAGCCACACAAGAGATTGCTCGCAGAGAAATAACGGGCATGACAATCAGAATCTGCACATATAGTAGACAATCACTACTGGCCCTGAAAAACTATAAAATAATCAAAGGGTCAACATGGGAATGTCACCAAGCACTTCTGAGATCCTGTCAGATGAATAACATCTGCCTATGTTGGGTCAAAGGCCACTCACAATGCAACGGCAATAAAGAAGCTAACAAACTGGCCAAAAAGGTAGCCAGCCTGAGAATCCTTGGGCCTGGTCTTTCAAGTACACTACCAATTGCAAAGAAACTCCAAATAATAAAGGATAACACCCATAAGAAATTTAAGACGGTGTGGGATGAAGCAAGCCAGCTGTCAGCTGGGCAGAAATCTCCTGAGATATCCCAGTGAAGAGATGGCGAGAAATTATCTGACAATGTCTAGGGGAAAACTACGATTTGTAACATGAATCCTAACCGGACACTCCCGGGTAAGGAAGCACCTCTATAACATCAGACTAAGTGATCTACAGAGGATGTGAACAAGAAGATGAATTGGTCGAGCATGTACTTTGTGAATGTCCCGCCGCGTCATCGACCAGAGAATCCATGATTCACACTTCGAGCGAATTACAGATATGAAATAGGTATTTGAAAAAAAATCGATAAGGCTCGTTCTTTTCTCCCTTTTTTTAGTTGTTTTTTTTATATTTGCAATACATAATAATACTTCTTTTGATTTGCAAGCTCTATTATGTGTAAAATGTAATTCTAAAACTTTTTTCCTTTTTTTCTATTACGAATAGCTTCCGAGTTATTTGAGCCAACCTTGTAAATTTTTTGGGTTTTGTTTCAGTAAGTTTATTTTAGGAAGTACCTATGTTAGTCAATTTTAGTAGGTAGTTATTATCTGTATTTGTAATACTAAATAGAATTTAGTATGAACTGGGTATGTAGGCATAATGTTTTATGTTATGTATATCATTACATTATTACATTACATTACATTACATAATATTATAACACAATATTACATTACATTACATACAATCTACTTCTTTTATAAAATCATCAGCCCCTTATTTACATAATAAAATGGTTTATCGGACCCAGGTTCACAATAATCTAAAGGGGCAATTAATCTGAATATTCGAAGAAAACATTTTATAACAATCCCTACTCTCCATAAAGAAATATTTAAACGCTCCATTTCTTTTAATATATAGCTTCTTACATCAGGAAATTTAAAATAACTGACTTCTCTCCCATTTTAGGTTTTTAAGGAGGAGCATAATCAAAACCCATAATACCTATTTAGATACATTTTTTATAAAATTTCCTAAAAATCCTGTAACGCAACTGAAAGTCTTTTGCGACCCTGATTTATTTATATATCAAACTAACATCAAAAAAACATCATTATATACTTCCTATAATATTCTAATCTAATCTTTCTTTTATTCTGAATTAACTCATTATTTTTATTTTATTAAATGAATAAATGAATATCAAATTTATATAACTAAAAGTTTTGTGTTCTTATTTAAAAATTCTTGCCAACTTCGAGCCCTTAACTATACCTTAGTTTATCCGTGCTGTTTCAGATAAAACTAAATCAAATAAATCAGAATAATAGTCAGCAAAGTTTACAGAGGTAGTACCTGATTGTGTCGCAAGGGGAGCATATTTGCTGTACGTGTTTGCACGTAGTAAACATAGATTCTGCAGTGAATGTTTACTTAGATAATTTATCCCAATATAAACCTCACTACGAGTAGCACAGCATTTCAACATGCGATTTTATTGCAAAGGAAAATAGAATAGGTAAGGAAATATAGACAAACATATACTTACTTTTATTCATACAAGTCTTTTCATCGGAGATATTTAGAAAATAATAAATACAGAATTAATATCATACCAGGAGCATGATTGTAAGTACCTATTAATTTTTATGTGGAGAAAGGTGTATATATTAGTTTAATTTACCATTATACAATTTACCATTATACAAACTACATTAATTAGATTATAAATAGTACAATCATTGCGAAAACTAATTATAATTACAATGATTCGTAAAAAATATTTGCACATGCAAATACCAGGACGACGTGAATCAGTAGTTCAATCAGTTAAAAATGTTAATTAAACATAAATACAAAAAACTATCGGCTCTTTAGATGGGAATGATGAATGCTTGCAGTTTAATTAATTGCTAGTTTTTTGCATATGCTAAAAGTAGGAATGTAGTTCATAAGCAATTATACATGTACCTACCACTTATACTATAATGTTATATTACAAATAATTAGAATAACATATTTGCGTTACTTCCTAGACTTTCAAATAATTACTCTCAGAATTATTTACGAATTTAATTTTTATGTAGTACGTTGGTCGTTCTTTAAACGACGGCGATGGGAGAACTACAATAATAATTTGATTGACTTAGACAACAATCACTAATCCTGAGGAGGGTTGAGACCTTTAATGTGAAACTAACACAGAAGTGGTTTTCCACAAACACTAAAACACTCCATTAATGTGTTTCAATATTTATAATACATTCCCCATTCAAATCTATTTTGCATTTCAAAAAATACTACCTCAATTAGTGACAGTAAATAACAGATTTACTGTTAATTTAGATGTATCATAAAAGTATCATTAAAGTTCAAGCAAACAAACTTTAGTTTATAATTTCGGTATTTAGCTAAGACATAAAGAATAATATGGCAATATTGTTCAAAGTCAAGCATATACACACTTTTAAGAGAAGAAAAGGTGCATGGAAATGTATAGGCACCGAAACTAGAAAGCGGTCGAAATGAAAATAATGATATTAGTGATTATAGTATTATTAAATAGTGACAGAAAATAGTGGTATTAATTACACGTTTTTAAGGTAAGTATTAAGGTATTAAAGTGTAAGATATTAAGGTATTTTTATTTTTTGTTGAGAATTTTTTGCTTTATTTTAGAATATAGGTGATTTATTTTATTTGTCTTATTGTTACTGGATAGGTTACTGGATTGTCTTATTGTTTTTATTTTTTGTTGAGAATGTTTTGCTTTATTTTGCTTATATTTATTTTATTGTTTTTATTTTTGTTGAAAATGTTTTGCTCTATTTTGGAATATATATATTATATATTTATTTTATTGTTTTTATTTTCTGTTGAGAACTTTTGCTCTATTTTGGAATATATATATTTTATTTCTCCGTTTTAAAGTTCCGTTTTTCACAGCTACTTAGCTATTTTGTACATATTTACTTTTGTTTCTTCTGGGAAATATGGCAACTGCCGAACCACCCACTAAAAATGGTAACACGTTGAAAGCAATACTTCATGACTGGTATGGAAACTTGCATTAAATATCAGCTGTGGTGTTGAAAATATGCATATAAAAACCTTTCAACCCCCTAAGAAAAAAATACCTACGCCCATGATAAACATTGTGTAGGTCAGGGTTGCCGGTCGTTGAACTACACATACTTATTAGACAGACTGTATGTAAATAAATTGCGTCATGGATTGTGATAAAACTACTGCCTTGTTTCCTGAAAAAAACTTTATCAAAACAGTATTGCCCATATTTTTGGTAGTAGATATATATTATCCATATAACCATTTAAATACGGCAAGTATTCTCAGTTGCATATAAAATACAATATAATTGCGCAAACAAAAGCATGGAGATATATAGCCCATACGTTCATTAGCACTTGATACATAGTGCCAATAAAACTGAAGCTGAAAATAATAATTAAACCTATGAAATCCCTCATAAGAGCTTATAGACATAACACGACAGGCAATCTAACTTTAATGGCCATCCAACGGGGATAGATATCGTAAAAATTTAATGAAGGTCGAATCTATGCCGCAAATGCAAGATGAAAATAATCTTCGGATGCAGAAAAAATATAAATTGCAATCACATACCAGTCGGATGATTCAAATATATTTGATTATCTGCATTAATAACTCTAATCTAAAGTAATTGCGTCTAGTCTAAGTTAGATTTATTTCAGGAAAAATTGGAACTTATTATGACACTTAACAATACTAAAGATACTTATTATTTATGAAAATAAAAAACAAATATATGTATACGGTTATAATTTTTAGATTTCTAGTATTAAAAAATTATATGATACATGTGTATAATATGGGATTAACTCTAGATTGTCAACTTACCTAAAATTTACCTGTCGTTGTCGTTTAGACGGCAGCCATTTTGTAAACTTTACATTCAGTTGTATATGCCGCTAGGAGTTCTCTTTCCACTCCTAAGAGCATTATATGGTGACCACCAATTTAAAATGTCAATACATTTTTTTCTCACAAACAATAAAAATCGTAAAAAGTAACAGGTTTATTAGAAAATCTAAAAGATAAAACAGTGTCCATAGATATCCATAATCAGAAACTATTTTACAATATACAGAGTGTTTACTAAATAATGCGCCATACTTCAAGAATAGCTTCCTTGGACGAAAATAAAGTGATTTAAGTCAACTTACCTTAGTACAATTTGGTTTGCTTAAGGTACTATTGTCACTAGAATCAACATTTATTTTTCGATCATTTATTTATTACTAGCGCAAGTATGCTATAATTTTGGAAAATCAGAGGTGTTCGTATTGTAGACATGTTGCTTGTTTTTGCGATAAATATTCATGACAAATTCTCAAAATTTTAGAATTCTCTTGTGTTAACTTAATTCATTAATGAGCGATGTAGTGTAATGTTAATAAATTTTGGACATAAAATCCATTATATGTATCTCCTCTAGAAATGCAAGGCTACTTTACACGTGTTTTATTTCTAAAACAAAACACGTGCAAATTAATAGCATATAATTTAGAAGAATATACCTAAGTGCTTGTGCTTTTATCTAAAAAAGTTGATTGGCCTGGGGATCGCAAATGTGATATTAGTAATCAGAAGCTTTATAGTAACCAGATTGCAGTGCCTGTAATTTAATAATCATTTGCATAATCAAGATTGTCAAATAATATTCATCATCGTAACCATCGTTATCGATATCTGATTAAGAACAGATAATTTCAGCAACAGGCCTTCTTAATATAAAAAGTAGAAACCTGATTTTTGCATGCAGGTGCTATAATTTCCGTTAACAATTCCCCAGAACGCTATCTATTTTGTAATAAAGTTCATTCATGTGCTTTCGAATGTAAAAATTCTTCCGGAATACACAGCAATGCAAAATGCAGTTTTCTGTGTCAACAAACATGCTAATAAGATAACAAAGAAAATTTTCTCGGTCCCCTATTATAGGTATTTGGCAAGAGAATCGACAGAATCTCACACAAAAATTACAAAATTAAAATTCTGTAAAAAGGCATAAGCGCCATTGCTCATTTTTTTCAGGAGACAAGAAAACTGACCATACATCGAAATTAATAACTTTTTGCAGCATTTTTTTTACGTTATTGCATTGTGAAAGTTAGGTGCTTTTCTAAACCATTTCTTTACTTTGAAATATGCACTTATTAATTAGATATTTAACATTATTTACTTACGCCTTTTTTCTAATATTCTATGGCGTTTACGCCTTCTCGAAAGGCGTTTAGTCTTGTACTGTATTATTATTTTCATCCTAATATGTCGGTTAGCACCTCTTATGCCTCTTAATTCCACGGAAAGAAAATAAAAAACGGTGGTTACGTCTTTTTCTTTTAAAATAACTGTTATTTTTACAACATATACAAACCTCTAAATAAAAAATAAACGTTTCTTATAATATAATAAAAAAAATAATATTTAAATGTAAAACACTACAACATATTAATAATGTTGGATCAGGTATCTATAGGCTATTACAACTTTAAAAAAATAATTAGCTAAACAAAACGAAATTTAAAACTACAGCGTAATGCACAATCGTGTTGACAAAATTAAAATAATAAATATATTAGTAAAGTAGAATATCTGATTCTATTTGATTTAGGACTTGACTTAGAGAAGCTTCTGAGACTATTTTTATAAAATATGTCTTTTACAACACAAAACACAAAGAATAATAATATATATATATATATATATATATATATATATATATATATATATATATATATATATATATATATATATATATATATATATATATATATATATATATATATATATATATATATTCTCCTAATTGTTTTAACTCTTAATTAACTCCTAATTGTTTTGTTTTGTTACATTTTTTGCGGTCAACAGTTTAAATAAGTAAAAGAAGTTCTTATTTAAATACATAAATAGTATCAGCTTTTTTTAAAATTAGTTTATCTGTTTAGGGAGACATGCTGTGAACCTATTAAGCATTATCTTCTATATCAGTTTCTGGTAAAACATTAGGTATATTATTGTTTGCACTAAGAGCCAAATACTCAGTGTGATACTGTTGTTTTTTGTGTTACATAAGACTGTTAAGTGTTACATAGATCTAAAAGATTTCTCAATTTTTCCTTTATTGATAGGTAGCACAGAGTTGTATTCTCGAGGAACGTGCTCATTTCATCTCTATCCATTGGTTTTCATTATTTCATAGTTGTTTCCATGTTGTATCCAATATGGATAATAATTGTGTTGGTATTATTTTTAGAAAACTTAGCTCTCGTAATATCAGTTATTTTGATTTGTAATCCGTTGACTGTCTTAAGTTTTTCAGACAGTGTAAGCGATTTCCAATCTAAAATGTCCCCATAGTGAACCGGAATTACTTCATAAGGTTTTGGACGCCGCGCCGTCTTGCGTTTCTAATTATCGTTGCCCATTCTAATGGTGCTTCAATGTTCATATTTGATATATATTTTTCAATTACCCCATGAATACTGATATATGTTACTGATATATGTTACTGATATATGTTACTGATATATGTTACTGATATATGTTACTGATATATGTTACTGATATATGTTACTGATATATGATATAAGCAATCGAAAATGCTTGAAAATCCACCCGAAAATGTTTTTTCCGCTTGAAAATGTTTTTTTGATATCACCAGCCATCATATCTATACGTCGAACAACAGTACGTCGCGATAAGCTCACTTTCTCGAACTCTTTCTTCTTTTCTGTGCACAGAAGTTCTGCAGCATCAACTAGGCACTCTTTAACAAACTGTCCCTCAGAAAATGACTTCCATGTTTTCGCTATTTTGGAACTAATTATGGAACTAGCTTTAACAGCACTGTCTAGATTTGATTTTTGTAAATGGAACATTTGTTTCCCTAAATCGGTAATGAGTTTTTTAATTTTATTTTTGCTTAACTGGCCCGTGAGTAAATCATATTGAGCGAAATGCTAGCTGGAGTAATGCCGCTTCATATTGTATTCTTTTAAAACAGAATTGTTTCATTGCACAACAAACACATAACTTTACCACTGGGCAAGATAAAAAAATTATTCAACAGTCCATTTGTCGTGGAATTGACGACATTATATGTCCACTTTCCGCTTTTTTAAACCAGATATTATGTTGATATAATTTGCTTGAATATTTCCCGCGTCGTACTCTTTACCGTACGCGAATATGCGATGCGAACTTTGTTGGTTGTTAAGAAGTAATAAGATGACACGCGCGCTGAGCGGGTTTTATATTTCCCCAATAAGCAACTAGAATACTCTCGATCGTACGAGAGTGATTCAAGTGCACGAGCGGCTACCCGAATGTTTATCTGTTTGTCTCTTTCTATCGACTATTTCTGACTCGATCTGTGGCATTCCAATGCGTACCCTTAATAATATTATTTATCTATTTGAATTGATAACGTTACTTGAAGTGTACAGTAACCATAACAATAATTCTGACATAAATATCTAAACTAATGGCTAGATAAGTAACGTAATTATTTTTAATTTCTATTAAAACCAATTTGGAAAAAGGATCATAATCCTGCAACTGTTCATGATAGGGTAAAAATCAAATACTAGCATGTAAGTAAATCTTTATTCTTTTATTCTCTCAATTTAGCTGAAAATCTTCAGCTAATCAGACGACTGTCGCCTACTTGGCATACTTCAAATAAAAATCCCATAGCAACCCCTATTTCCTCTATTTAACCCTATATTATCAAATTGCGTCATAATAAAATGTTCTGCTGTTAATAATTTAAAAGGCTAGAGATTTATGTATCTGAAAACAATATATAAAAAATCGGCCAATCAGTTTTTAAACGGAATTTCAGTCAGAAGGGAAAAATGTATAACCTTTAATGTTTCGTTGCAGTATATATTGTTTAGTATCATACACAACCTAGCTATAAATTAGGTTCCCGTATGCACAGCGCTAATAGAAGTATTCAAATGCTAATAAAGACGTGATGAGTTTCCGGAATTGAAGTGTGACTGGTTTCTACACCGTGTAATTTATATAATTATAGCTCTGAGATATTGTTTAACTGTGCTTCGGTACTACATTCCTTTCAGTTGCTTGCTTTCCCCAAAACTACAAGATGTAGGAACGAGCTGTCACCTGTGTTTACAGGGACATGCCTCGAACGCTAAACATGAGAATAATTAGTCAGTAGTACTAAATTGTTCCAATTACTTTAACAAAATCAACTCTATTGTAATGCATAATATTGTAAACGCAAAATAATACAAACTGCTTTTCTGATTTTGAAGGAAAATTATTTTCAGAAATTGCAGATGATTCATTAGCACATATTAATAAACTTAGTCCTTAATGACAAATGCTCTTCTTATATACGAAACCAATACTTGTGAAATTATAAACGAAGGAGTGCCGAATACATTCGTACTGTTAAAGCCATTAATTTAATTGAATGAATAAATCGCATATAGCAAATAACAGTAAGCCTGGTACATTGTATACAACAATGGTGTTCGCATTACATTTAAAGTTCACATTTCTATAGGTTAAAGTAAATAATGTATTAACAAATGAAATAATTGGCATGATTCAAAAGACTTTTGTAATTGCAAACGTCCAAATATTCAACCCAATTCCTACTATGATGGGGGTATTTTCGCAGTTTTTTTAATAAATGACAGCAGAAAGTAAATGGAAAAAGAAGACATCCATATTTTTTATTTTTTTGTTTAGGTCTAAAACTAGCTGTAAAAAATTAATAAAATCATGTGATGTCACGAAGCGCAAATTCAAATAGTGTATTCTGTCTGTAAGTTGGCGGCTGCGACACCGCACTGCATCCTGTCGGCCATTTCTGTTGTTATTATAATTGATATATACATATATAACATATATATCTAGTGATTTATCTATTTTTGCTTAGTGACGTCATAGAAATCAAACTGCATCTCTCAATATTGCACATTATTTCTTATGTCAAAAATTACGAAAGAAATTTCGATCGAACGAAAATATCCCATTGGCAAAATTTAAGGGTGTTCAAGATTTACGCTGCAAAACCGTCAATTTTTTTTGGATTTTTAGCGTTTTAAAGGATATTTTATTGACTTCTATCTCACTAATTTAAATTTTAAGACAAAGTTAGAAAGTAATGCTTATACCTGTAAGGTGTTAAAGAAACTCTTCTTCTTTCAGTCAACTTTTATCTTGTGCACAGCGTTAACCAAACATTCTGTATTTTCCGTCCGTCCGTCCGTCTGTATGTAGAAAGAATCCCAATATATTTATACATTCTGTATTTTAGATTTTAAATAAATTTGTTTATCTGTGTCTGCTTTAATACCCTTTTTCAATTTTGCTCCTATGTTATTTGAAGGAGATGCCGTACGGAAATGTTTTTTAAAGTAAGGCTTCCGAAAACAAAAGATTTGAAAATACCGCGATATAAAAAAAGAAAAAATATATTTTTCCTTCGAGTGTGCGGTAGGAAGTACTTTATCCCACGTGTACGGTACCGTATTTTTACCGTATGCGGTAAAAATATATATTATCATGTTTGTTTGTCCTTCTGTCTATCGGTCCGTCTGGATGCTGCGTTATTTATGAACACGCTATCCCAACAACGAAATATTCAAACGACGACGTAAGATTTATCTGAAAAATTGTTCTTTGGTGAAGAAAGTGTTCTTGTGTGAAAAATTCCATTATTTTTGAACACCTTGTATTTTAGTATTTTATAAAATTTGTTTTTACTGGATAGGGGTGGAACCTTTGATGTAACTGTAACACTCGGAGTAGTTTCCACAAACACCAAAACACTTTCACTTCGCTCGACGCGCGTTTCGCCAACCAAGTTGGCATCATCCGGAGACGATTAAAACTCGGTTTTAATCGTCTCCGGATTGATGCCAACTTGGTTGGAGAAACGCGCGTCGAGCGAAGTGAAAGTGTTTTGGTGTTTGTGGAAACTACTCCGAGTGTTAAAATTTGTTTGTCTATGTGTCTGCTTTAAAACCATTGAAATTACTTTACCGCACGTGTGCGGTAAAAATATAATGCGTGCGGGAAGAAGTACATTACCACATTTTTACCATGTGCGGAAATTATACAGATGGAGAGTTTGACTTTTTTATTTTTATAATTTTTTTATTGTTTAGTCAACCCTCGTAGGAAAAATATTGTACCTAACACGAGCAGGGTATCTCTCTCGCTCCCGATTGCTGACCGATCCGTTGCGCGTCGACCGGTCACGTGCAAGCAGCGCAGCGTGAAGAAAAGTAAATAACTAGTGCCGAAAGTGATACATTTCGGCACGCCGACAACCGATGGCAGCTATCCAAAAAGACTATTGTTCCAAAACTTTTAGAACATTCATTAGTTTGGAATTTTATACATGTAGTTTGAAAACTCTTGCCAAGGCCTTTGCCAAGAGCGTTGAGTGAGAAATTATAAGGAGACGCAATGCTTTCGGCGAAATGCATATCCAATAGGTCTGCCCACAAAAAATACAATATACACTAAAAGTAGTGAGGAATGAAGCTTTTGATCTAATAATAGTAATATTAGAACTGTGCCTGAGAAAAATCAATCCGAACCACAACAGCGTCCATAGAAAGTGCTTGCTTTATTTGAATCGGATAAACGCATTGTCATTGGTTCGACGTCACATGCTTGCTAGCTCTGCAGGCGCCATAGATCAACCGTACTCCGTACTGTGCAGCGTTAGGTTTATTCCGTGACTTTCTCGTTAGAACGAAGTCTGCATATTATTCACAATATTATCTAGTTAGAACGTCAAATATAATTTGTTTATTGCTTGTTGTCAAATATGGAGGAGGGTTTCCAGAAAGGAGATTCACATAATTTGTCGAACGTAGACGTGATTATGGTATCCTATTTTCTCGCGTCAAATACCGACTACAACCAGCCCTAATCCAGTGGTGTGAAAGCCTAGTCGACATAATAACTATCAGCAATAACAAAACCTATCGGCACAAATAACCGGCTCGTCCTAGCTCATAATAGTCAGTATAGTCACTGACCTTAGTATAACATCCAGTCTGACGTATACAGCTGGCATGTGATGTCATCCGCCTAGTCTCGCTCACGGGAGCATTTTCCTAGCCTCGCTGCATTGGGGTAATTGCTATTACGAATAACGCAGAAAGTAAATAACAATTTTTTTTTACTTTATAGGGGTTTATAATATCTATACCTAGATCTATCATTTTTAGTTGAAAGCAAAATTTTGTGGACAGATCTATTCTGTATCCAAGATATATTGGCTCACAGCAGCTCGTTGGATCCGAAATTTGTCAATCAATCAAGAACCTATTGTTTGCGAAGGTTTTCTTTATCTGTCGATCCATTGAGTCACAAAAGAAGCAAACCGAACCGACGGCGACTTTGTACAGTAACAACAGACTGATCTGACAAATTATGAAAGCCAATCCAAAGGAACCAAAAAGTAACTTAACTGAAGGTAAAACATGAGGGACTCAATTACTTATCTGAACATAAGAATATTTTTCCCTATAAGAATTTTTTATTAAGGCCTTAATTTACAAGATACAGGGCGTTAAGCATGTAGATTAGACACGCATTGCGCATTTTTTTAAAATTTTTATTTTGCCTCTTTATACGAGTAATTTCAACGCCAAGGGTAATTATTTGTATTTGTCCAAGAAAATTGGCGATTTTGTATATTTTAATATATTTGTTTCTAAAATAGCTAATATCGAATAGTTCAATATTTAAGTACCTAATTGTTCTTATTGTATTTTTATTTATTTCAGGTAAGATCCATTAGCATCAATTCCAGCCACTCCTTACCACCACAGAGACTAAGGTAATTCTCTTAATACCAGTTCCATCCATCAGGTGTCGTTTCTACACATAAATCGTTATATAACAGATAATTAATTAGTTCACTGATGAAAGTAAACGTGTTTAACAGCTCCTTTTAAAACTCAAAAACACTCAGGACTGATGAATTAACATAAAAAACGGTGTCATTATAAGTATTATTCTATAGCGGCCTGTCGTGAATACCAAATGGAGAGGCATTCCATGTAGACATACCAAATCAGAATGCTGAACAAATATTGATTCTAAAATAAAAAGCATAAATAAAAGATGTTATAATAATTCTTGGAATCCAAATTTATTTTATGGCTCAACTGACAACTGTTCGAGGTATATTATCTGAAACATGAAGTAAGTAAATACGTCATGGGATACGGTTAGGGTTGGGTGTAATTAGAATTGCATACAGATGCATTCGTTGTCTTACAAGTTGTCCATTTTAATAGCGCCAAAAGCGAACTTTAAGTGTAATGTCGCAACTATACTAAAATATCGTTTTAACAAACAGTATTCTTGTCATGGGAGCTTACTTAAAATAAATTTACGTAGCGTAACGTGATCAGATTGAAGATACTTTCGGGAATACTCTACATTATTAGAACACTCATAGTCGTGGGCTACCCGCACCCCACATTGGGCGCCAATTTTATGTAACGAGGTACAAAATTCGTTCCATCTAAAATTTACCAAAAACTCATTTGAAAATATTTTCCTAACTATAGGTTCGATTTACATGATTTTCTTTTGAAATTGTAGGTTTGTTCGTGCGGAATGCAGATATGCTACTGAATTTCAGCTCAATTTTAAATTTTGATCATATACAAGGTGTACCAATTACATTGGATTTTTGCACAAAGTTTGCAGCACTCTGTGGTAAGTGCAAGTAATAAAAATATGAAAATTGGTACAGAACTTTAGCGTAGTCTCTTCTTAATAATTCATTTTTTAATTCATGTCAATATCTCTATTAATAGGGAAGATATGATTAATTAAAATAATGACGTATTTTTTCAATTTATAATTAACATTAACTTTTAACTTCACAAACAAAGAACCAACATACAAAATTTCTCGATAATGAATGTCACAATATTTTAATATTGCCCCCGAGCAAGAATTACAGCTTCCATACATCTTGGCATCCCCTCAAATAAATGACGAATGGCACCTTGGTCACATTCATCCCATGCTTGTACGACAGCTGCACTAAGCTCCCTCAGGTTCACAGGAGCAGGAACTTGGGCTCGAACACGTCTTCCTACCATGTCCCAAACATGTTCGATAGGGTTAAGATCTGCGCTTCTTGCAGGCCACACCATACGGTTAACATCAACCTGATCGACTCGGAAACAATTCCTGCCACATGTGAACAGGCATTATCATGCATTAGCATGGCATTGTTTCCAATAAATGGGACAAAAGGCACAACATGTGGTTCTAAAATGTCAAATGGTTGAGCCACCACCAATACTAAGCCTTGGCACAATATTGCACTCTGCAAACCTTTCGCCACCTCTTCGCCATACTCTGTGACGGCTATCTGGAGATAACATACAAAATCTCGGTTCATCAGTAAACAGGATTTTATCCCATTCCTTAATTCCCCAATTTTGGTGTTCACGGGCGAAAAGAAGGTGCTGTCTACGATGTTCTCTAGTCATCAATAGGTCATTGGCAGGTCTTCTTGCCTTTAAGCCAACTTCATTTAGCCTTCTTCTCACAGTTCGTACACTAATATCTACACCACGTACATGTTGTAAAGCATTCCGCTCACTAACTGAAGTAGAGTCCCTGTTTCGTAGTATTCTTAGGGCTAAAAAACGGTCGTCCTGCTGAGTTGTACATCTTTTCATTCCTGATCCCATTCTTCTTGTGTATTCTCCAGTTTCTCGAAACTATTCCATGGCTCTTTGAATACTACATTTCGAAACACCTAGAATTTGTGCCGCATAGTATTGTGACCGCCCTTCCTGTATTAAAGTTATGGCTCTGGCGGCACCAGTTGCAGTTAAGACCATTATTACTTTTTATTGTTTACTGTTACTTTGTTATAATTCAGACCAAATCGCAACAATTAACTTAGAAACACTAACGACACTTGCAAAAAAAAACAAACGAAAATGCTAAAGCAACTTTGCAAAAACCCGTTGGCAATTCCATTGAAAATTACCATGACACATAGTCATTATTTTAATTAATCATATCTTCTTGCAAAAGTCCAATGTAATTGGTACACCTTGTATCTGGTCAAGCTGAAATTCAGTAGCACATCTGTATACCGCACGAACAAAACTACAATTTCAAAAAAAATCACGTAAATCGACCTATAGTTTTCAAATGAATTTTTGGTAAATTTTAGATGGATCGAATTTTGTGCCGCTGAGTGTATATGAAGTAATAATCAAACTATAGTAAATAGTAATTAAATGTTGACTATGTACGACATTAGCAGATATTTGGCCATTTACTCCCATATATTGTAGCCGACCGCGATAACATAATATTTCTAAGTGTACTAATAAGGTGTTGCTGTCAAATCTTAATCTCAAGGTACACCGTCAACAAAAGTTTCTAGCCATCAAAAATGTTATCTAATGAGAAAATGCATTTATTAATGTTATAACGGAATATGATTAGTAGTTAACACACCGTTTATAATTTTTTATTCGGTAATACTTCTTTAATCGTCCTAAAAATGCCGCTAATGTGCAGGCTCGTTTTTGTAATTATTGTTTATCGTATCTTGACGTGGTAGGTACATCATAAATTGTTAATAGACCATTATTACAGAATAAATGTTATAAAGGATTATAAGACTTTCTCTTTGTTCGGCCTTTAAAAGAATATCCTGGGTAAGCTTTGATAACCGTGGTCCACCATGATGTTTCACTTTAATAATAATTTTAAAATACCTGTTCACATGCTTTGAGGAGGCCTGTACACGGTATTCATATGTTCTTCATTATTATACTCTTCGTTGCGAAAGTCGGAGAGTAGATACTGAATTTGATCGGGAGAAACTAAAATCGTCAATTTCAACAAAACTTTTGCAAAAAACACAGTAACAATAAAATATTTTATACCGTTATTTTTATTTAATATTAAACAATTCTTAAAATGTCCTTCTGTCCGTCCATCTAATCATGCGTCGGTTCGTCTGGATTTTGCGTTTTTTATGGACAAGCTATCTCAACAACGAAATATTCAAACGACGGCGACGTAAGATTTGCCTGAAAAAAGGGTATTGGACGAAGAAAGAGTACCCATATTTTTGCACGAAATTCGATAATAAATGCCACAATAAATGGTGCCTCGAAAAATATAAAATACACATATATAACATACCGTACAGTTCTAAAACTTTTCTGCTACATTAAGATGGCCACCCAGCATAACATACCAAAATTTCATAAAATCTATTAATAAATAGCTGTCGTGCGGTATTTGAAAGCTATATGCCCGCGTGTTTAATACTTTGATATCATTCATTAAGAATTAAAAGTGTGTTAATTTAGCGTGTATGCAAGTAGATCTACTACCGAAAGGGGACGGGTTCGATTCTTGCCAATACTGCACTTTTTAACATTGGAAATGTTTATGTTTTTATATGGGGGCCAAGTTAGAAGTTTTCGTTCAAGGCCAAAAGACAGCGGTGTCGCGAATGTTGACAAAAATTATGTTTATTATATGGAGTGGTCAAAAATTACAAAATCTTAAAATTCGGTAAGAGGTTTGTACTTTTTGATCACCACGTATAAAAAACTTATGATGATTTTACCACAATTATGTTTTTATACGAGGTGATCAAAAATCACAAAGTTTACTCTTCGACAAAAATCATATTTTTTATACGGAGTGGTCACAAATTACATAATCACAAAAAATGTTTAGTTTTCGGGAAAAAGCTATTATTTTTAAAAGTATTTGCTTGCCTAAAAAATTACAAAATCTTAAAATTCGGTAAGAGTAAAGTTTGTACTTTTCGATCACCATGTATAAAAAACTAATGATGATTTTGCCACAATTATGTTTTATACGGGGTAATAAAAAATCACAAAGTTTACTGTTATCAAATTTTAAGATTTTGTAATTCTTAACATTCTTAACCACCCTGTATATACAACACAATTTTTGACAAATCCATCACTATTTTTAGGTAAACTAAAACTTTCTTAAAAAATAGAATTCATTCGAAAACAAAAAGAAAATGAGACTGTAATTTTAGACCACCCCATGCAAGATAACCCGTTTAAAACGACAAGACCTTCAGGGTTAAACGAACAAAAAAATCGTAACACAACTGCTTTTTATTTTTATTCAATTCACTTAAGAAAATTTTACCAGTTGTGTCTGGTATTTTCAATACGCTTGCGATACTTGCGTAATATGCAAGATTTGTGATTTTTTTTAAGTTTAACTGCAAATCCAATATAAGTTGGTTATTTAAAAATTATGTTTATTTCTTACTACATACCTAACTCGTAAATTGAGATGTGTATTATATTAGTAATGCTTAAGTTTTTTAAAAATAAAATGCTAAAAAATTATGTTTATATTTATATATAACCTTGTGTGTATAATAAACAGTTAATATACCTATCCAGTTAGAGCAAGCGAGTAAGATAAATACAACGCAACTTATTGAATGAGACAACAACTCGGTGCGTAGTACGTTCTGCGCATTCTTGTGGCAATGTATGACAGTATCCATACTCAATATTCTATTAAATTATTAACTAACGTGTTATTCTAAATTTATAAAATACTATGAACCCAATAGTATGCCAAACATTACTAATAAACACGTAATAAACACTAAATAAACATAAGCATGGTAAAGCCAATCTGGAAATTGCCACAAGCATGCACGCGCACAGTATTTGACGTATTCGAAACAATTCAAAAGGATCGGTATATTATGTTTCATATATTTTGTTATCATTTTCAATGTCTCCGATAGTTGCAAGGATTGCGAAATCTGTGATTTTTTACTTCTATTTAACTTTCATTGCCATTTTTTTTAAATATCCACTTAATTTCGTATTTTCTATAAATTATTTTAAGATTCATATTCCGTTTCCGTGTATTCCGCGCCATATATGTGGGTTTCGCCTATAAAGTGCTACACAGTAATACTGATTTTTCAAAATGGCGGATGAATATTGCCATTATGGTCCGAAGCGACTCAGCTTCTCGGAGTTTTTGAGGCAACAGATGAAGTATGTCTTGTCAAAATTAAATGGAAATTCAAGATGCCGGCTCCCAGACATTTTTGCCATTTAAGGTCTAAATCGACCCAAAATTTTGGGGTTGCTGTTCACGAATTTTTTGGTCAAAACAAATATTTAATAAGGAGGATTGATGTCAAAATAAACAACATGGGAATTTTATAATTTAACTAGTTTATGCGGGTGAAGGTGTTACAGGAGCATAAAACAATGCCAAAAATTTATTGATATATTCTTCAACTTAATATATTTTTTTTGAAATCGACAAGATCGTTGAAATCGGCAGTAAAGAACTAGAAGTATTAAATTAATCCATTCTTTTTCCATTTTTCAAGTAGGCGGAGTGGTAGATAAACGTCAAATTAACAAACACGTGCAGTATTTGTGGCATAATAATCTTCAAAAAATTATATTTTTTTTAATTTAATGAGTTCTTGATTTTAAAAAAAATTCTAGGTACACATTATCTTTTTTTTGAAATCGAAATTACTAATGTTTCATAGTATCCCTCATGTGGTTTATTTGACACGTTCATACGGGCCTTTGCAAATAAAATTCACATAAAAAGCTGGTTTGCACGCCGTGATAAAAAGTTCAACTTTAGTGTCATGGTACACAAGTGTTATTTTGTACCAAGACACTAAAGTTTAACTTTTTATTTTTCAAATAAACCACATGTGGGGTACAAAGAGACTTTTTTCGACATCCAGAAGTCAAAAAATTCTAAAAAATATTTAATTGCCATATTTTTGAATCCTACAGATCCCAACAAAATCCCAGATCTAATTGATTTTTTCATAACTCGAAATGTATCAGTAAACTATATACATGTGGAAGAAGCTTGGGATTTGAACTCTGACCATTCTCCCATATTACTTACGCTCAGTGACAGCATTATACAAAGTGAATTAGCCCATAGATTAGTAAATAAACTAACAGATTGGAAAAGCTTCAGATTAGAACTTGAAGAGAGTATCAATTTGTCAGTGCCTCTAAGAAATGAAGAACAACTAGATAATGAAACAGAATCATTTGTTAATGTTATCCAACAAGCTGCATGGGATAATACTCCAGATATTACTCCAAGAATTAAAGGTAACAACTACCCCAAAGAAATCAGAGCTCTTATTTCCGAGAAAAGAAGGCTCAGAAGAATCTGGCATCAATCTAGATCACCAGCCGATAAAACCATATTAAATAATGCCACACAACAACTCAAAAGAGAGATTAAAAAAATCAAAGATAAGTCTATTACTGACTACCTAAGTGAACTGTCAACTGACTATTCACTTTGGAGAGCTACCAAGAGACTAAAGAGACCAATTCAGCAGAACCCACCAATTAAAGATACAGATGGTACGTGGGCAAAAAGTAATATGCAAAAAGCCAACAGGTACGCTGAATATCTTGAAGAGACTCTCCAGCCGAATGAGGGAGAAAACACTATTGACTGGGATAATCTTATCCAGGAAGAAGGTGCAATCAGACTCGCTACCCCGAAAGAAATAGCAAAAGAAATTAAAGAAAACATTAACCCGAAAAAAGCCCCAGGATTTGACCTAATTACGGGGGAAATTCTAAAACATCTCCCACGTAAAGCCATTCTAAAACTTACCTATATTATTAATGCATCTTTTAGATTAAAATATGTACCGAAGACATGGAAAGTAGCAGAAATGATAATGATCCTGAAACCCGGAAAACCACCAAATGAAGCTTCGTCCTACAGGCCAATCTCCTTGCTCCCTGTAATATCAAAACTGTTCGAAAGAATATTTCTTAAAAGATAACCAATCATTGAAGACAAACACATAATTCCAGACCATCAGTTTGGATTCAGAGAGAGTCATTCAACTATAGATCAGGTCCATAGGATCACAGATGTAATTAAAAAGTCGCTGGAGGAAAGAAAAGTTTGTTCTACCGTCTTTCTTGATGTAGCACAGGCTTTTGATAAAGTATGGCATGAGGGACTGCAGTATAAATTAAGCAAGCTCCTGCCTAATCAGTTCTCACAATTAATGAAATCTTATATTCAGAGATTATTAGAATTAAGCAGGAAGACGCTTATTCTGAACTTAAAGAAATCAAGGCGGGAGTACCACAAGGGAGTGTATTAGGGCCAGTCCTTTATCTACTATACACCAGTGATATTCCTGAATTAGAATATGACACGATAGCCACCTTTGCTGATGACACTGCTATAATGGCTGTGGGAAAGGATCACCAAGAAGCGGCAATAAATCTGCAAAAATCAGTTAACAAAATCAACACCTGGACTAAGCAATGGAGAATTAAACTAAATGAGAGTAAATCTGCCCATGTTAATTTCACTAACAAGAGAGACCGACATATCCCTGTTAGCATAAACAATATCCAAGTACCATATGCTGATACAGCAAAATATTTGGGTATAACACTGGACGCTAAGCTACGCTGGAGAGCACATGTCAACAAGAAAAAAGAAGAATTAGATGTCAGATTTAAAAAAATGTATTGGCTGCTTGGACGAAATTCCACACTGTCAATATATAACAAAGTACTTTTGTACAAACAAATTCTCAAGCCCGTATGGACATATGGCATCCAGCTGTGGGGTTGTGCCAGTAAGAGCAATCTAGATATAATCCAGCGATTCCAAAACAAAGTGTTAAGGAGCATTGTTAATGCCCCCTGGTATTGCAGAAATAGTGACCTCCATAGGGACATGGGAATGGACACCGTTATCCAGACCATCAGCGAATTCGCCAAAAGTCACGAACAGCGACTTCATCGTCACGTCAATGTCGAAGTCATCCAGCTCCTCGACAATACAAACCAGCTTCGAAGGCTCAGGAGGATCAAACCCTTCGAGCTAATATAATTTTGTGTTAGTGCAAAAGCAGAGAACAGTGCCTGTGTACACATTAATATTAGTGTAATTAAGTAATGTTGCCCCCTGCATTGGCCAGAAGAGTTACAGAGCTTCTCCTGAAACAGTGACCTGTGTAGCTCTTATAAATGTCTTTTCCAAGCCATTTTGCAATCAAGCTGGGAATTTCTCCTATTTTATTTATCCCCACATGTGGGTTAATACATTTTCCTCTCGAATATTTAAAAAATAATCTGTTACTTTTTGTATGAGGCGGCCATAGTGCTCTATACTTGCAGTATATCTCAATATATCAGAATTTGAAACATTAAACGTTCTTGCGCAATAGGTATTCGTATCAGGTATTTTAACAATCAATATAGATCTAGCACCTTCAATGGCATCAATAGATATATGTAATAATTTTTCACGGCGACAAGCACCGCTGAGACCCAAAATTAGGACAACCTACAAATAAAAAATATTGAAATTACTATTAATTTTACAAAATCATGATTATATCTGTACCTTATAAAGTAAATTTGTTTCGGTATCAGCATTTAGAATAAATTTATTGATATCATCCCTTGATAAAACTTTGGATTTCTTTCCTCGGTATCCGACGCTTTTGTTCTTAATGAGCGTTTCTTAATGAGCGTGACGATTGTTCTTCTATTCAATGTACTTTTCAACATTGAGTAGACACTCAATAACGTAGGAGGTTTTATAATTTTTGATTTTTCCTCATAATAGTATGCTATAAGCACATTTTCAAGAACCTTTTTTACATGTTTCTTGTCGCACCGTTCACGAAATTGGTCATATGTTTTCTCATATACTAACTTGGATTTGGCCGGTAACATATTAGATACTATTGCATTTGCTTTCTTAGATTTATCTGATGAGGTATCTTCTTGGAAATAATTTGAAATTGAAGCAACTACGAGCAAACACAGTCAAACAGTCAAACACGCGGCGTGCCAACAAACCGTTTCTATAGTAACGACACAGAAAGACCACTGGATGGTGTGAAATTGTATTGGAAGTATTAATAACATTAAGGATAACATGTATGGAAAAGAGAAGTATTATTTAGTTATTTTGGACTTATTTTTTTCAGACAGGAAAAATTTTTGAATACGATTTTACTGAAAACATTGAATAATATTTTCAAGACAACAGTCGTTTAAAAGCGATAACTTATCGGGACAAAAAACCACGTCAAGATGTGTTGGAAGTATTTATTTTTAATATATTTCAGACGATGTAAATTCCATTAACAGTTGTGCAAAAAATATTGTTTATATTTCGTGTATAAAATTCGTGTTTTCATGGCACATTCGAGATAATTAACATTCTCATGTGCCATTAAAAAACACTCATTTTACGTACTTAATACAAAAATAACTATTATGAGAAAATAATAATTAAAAAGTGCTTTTGTATTACACTTCATACCTCGTGACTGCTGAAAGATTATAGATTCCTAGGATTGCATCCTGAGGGTAAATTATATTTGCTACAGCATCCACTTTTTGGAATATAAACATTCCATTTATATGAGATACAATTAATGGTCTATATCTCCTCAGCCATTACATAAGTAACTATAGTAATTGATAGATGTACTTGTTTGTACAAACTATTAAATATATTATAGTCTCAGAGTTTAATTTCCTGTAGATTTAAATTCTTCTCGCTTAATGAATGCCATGCCTCATGTTAAGCTGGTTCAATTTATATTGTAATTTATCTATAAGTTCTGTGTTTAACGACTAACTTGTAAATTATGGGAAATGTGTTAACCACCGTCGTTTGAATGTATAATTTGATAAAAGAGTAATTATAATAAATTAGTATTAATTGTAATTGAGTTATGACTTATGAATAGGTACATATACATTATTTAAATTATTATTGCAAATGTTACTAGTCTGTATCGTTGTAACAATCTGTGACACGTAGGAAAATAGCTCAATATAAACGTAAAATTTCATTGGAATACATAGTACCTACATAAATATTGCTTATCGAAAATGACAATGAGTCAGATAAAGAAAATCACGAACAAATATCGTAGTGCATAAAACAAAGACAGACAATCGAGATGCTGCTGTGATTGGTCAGTCATATATAATATTATAGCACAGTAAATAACAGTCACAAAAATATTACCATAAAATCGGTGAGGACAAGTGATATTAATAATTATCAAGTATCAAGGGATGCGAGATTATATTGTCTGTTTAATCTCGAAGAAAAATCTAAAAGCCAAGCGAGACAACCGGTGTGTTTAATGGAAGCAAGAGAAACCGACAGCCGAAAAGTGATTTTAAAAGGTATATCTTGGATATATACATTAAATAATACCATCAGTCCGTATTTGTTGTGACTTAAGTAGAATCAAAATTAGAAAATGTTTACGATTGGTCAAATCAAAAGTTACAAAGCTGGTAACTAGGAAATTGTGCTTTTGTTTTTAAAAACCGATATCCTTAGTGATAGAAAATAATGCAAAAAGAGGGGGAAAACGTAAATAGGCATTCAACGAGATAGGGACGAAAATTGTTATGTCCACAAAAAGTATAAAATCTATAATATAAAATTAAGTAAAATTTGTATATTTGAAAGTTAAACGTAGTATAAAGTGTATCGAAGTATATGTAACATTTGCATCGAGATTCAAGAGAATTACTGTGAGTTTTTACCAAGATATAGATGAAGTCCTATGAAGTCATAGATCTATATGCTTCTAAATATCCGTGTAGGATAAATTTTTCTGAAGAAAAGGAACCAGGGCTGGAATTTACAAAGTGCTGTGGCAGATTAAAAGAATTTGGTATTCTGGTTTCGTGATACGCGAGTTGGGTGAGTCCAAGACCATCCATAATCCTGTAAAGTGGGTAGCAGCTGTGAGACACCATCTTAGATTCTAGTTGTAGTTTGCAGCATCATCACGAGAGGGAGAGACTGTTGTGCAGTGAAGTATTTTTCTGTGCTTGCAAGGAATTATTTTGGATTAACATTGATAACAAAAAGGTAGTAATCAGCCTAACCATTTATTGTAATCTTTGCTCACCCTAGATTTGCTTGTGTATGTATATACACAAATTTTATATTTCTTGTTTATATATTATAGTAATAGAACTCTGAATGTTCTAGATATTTAACTAATTTTAAGATAATTACGTGTAGGTTTTTAGATATAGTTTCTATTTCATAAATTTCATGATAGAAGTGTTAATTTGCAGGGTGTAACCCATTTCCACCAATCAGTGTATATTCGTATAATTGCGCCAATAACTATACATATCAAAATTAACTTCTTATTGACATCTACCAGAAATTAAAGGCCATCTAATTTTGAACTCTACTCTAGAGAAAATATTGTTTTATGCACTATTTAAAATAAAAATAAACTAGAATTAAAAATTTTCAAAAACAAAAGAATATTTCAATATTTCGTGAAAATTTTTAATAGAATTAACAGTGATAACTAAGCGGTTATTGATTTCGCAAGTGTTCAGATATATTGTGTACTGGCGCCCACAACAACAATATGTACCAGAAATAATCTAAACAAAGTAAGTAAACAACTAAGACATATTCTATTTCAAACAAAATTTTACCTAATATATGATATCCAAATAAATTAACTATAAAACTCAAATAAATAAAATAACATAGAAGTTCCCAATTAACAACCATATATATATATATATATATATATATATATATATATATATATATATATATATATATATATATATATATATATATATATATATATATATATTGTTATAAACTTAATTTATTTTTAGATTTTTTCATAAAAAATTATAGTTAGAAAATATGGCTTGATTATGCTCATATATTATGTCAAAACAGATATGTAGATGTTTACTTACTTTATTTTATGTTTATTGTCTGAAGATATTATTATTATGGGCGCCAGTTCACAGTCTTCGTGAACACTTGTAAAGTTAATAATTATAAATATTTTATTCTCGTTTGTTTTGATTTTAGTTATTTTGAATATTGGAATTTTATTTATTTGAATTTTTTTATTTTATAAAAGCAGCATGAAATTATATACTCACGGGTAGAGTTCAAAATTTAGATAAGTTTTATGCAAATGAATATAAAATATGGAACTTTTTGTACAATTATCTTACACCTTGATTTTGCCTATCAGTGCACTATCACTATAAAAAAGAAAATATTGTTTGGTAAAGATTTGCTAATATTTATTTAATGAAAATCATGTTTTGTGGAGAAGAAGTTTATACGATTTTTTTATAAAAATAAGACGCTATATTACCCTACGACACCTTGCTATGTTAAACTAGTAAAAATATAGGACATTCAGAGTCCTAATAAATACATAAACAAGAAACAGAAATATTGTGCATACATATACACAAGAAATAAACATATACAGTCAACAAAAGTTATTAAAAAAATGGTTTTGTTGTTTATTACCTTATGGTCACCAAAGTAAATCCAACATAAATAAACCCTTGCTCAAACACACTCGCACCACACTGCACTATCACGAGACTTTTCCCTATGGCGGTGGTATGCTGCAATCTGCAAACTCGAACTCCAAAATGGCGTGTCTCATCTGTTGTGGCGTTTATCTGATACTGGACCTCTTCAGAATCACCAAATCAGGATATCTCGAACCACTGAATATGAAATTCTTACTCTCTGCTAGTCAGCTTTTTTTATACGTACAATTTATAGTTCCTCTTCTTTAGTTAATATAGAATCCTCATAGCAATCTACTTTTTTTGAAAAACTTGCTGTAATCACCTGGATTCAGCATAAACTTGATACACACATTGACAAACTCTTTGGGTTACTTTTTATATCTTACTTTTAACAACTTACTCTTAATTTTCTACTTTAAACTTAATATTTTTACAGACACAACAATTATGTGGCGATCTCCTTGAATGCCTTTTACGTTTTCCTCTTTTCCCTATTATGTATTGCTCAGGAAATGGTTTTATGAAACAAAATATAATTTCCTTGGTTACCAAGCATGGTAACTCTTGGTCGACCAATCACAAGCCTTTACCAATTTTGATTTTTGCTATTTCACGATAAATATGCCCTGAAAGTACTTTTCAAAAAGTATACCTAGGATATTTTCCCTGTTACTTTACGGTTGTTATTTTCGGTTGTTTCCATTTGGGATACTGGTAAGCTCACTTGACAGTTATATCTTTCTTCGAGATTAAGTAACTAATATAATTTGGTACCCAAGCGTCGGTGTTAGTTATTAGTTAATATTTTCGTTTACACTGCAAGTTTATGTAAGTTATATATACACTGGCGGACAAAATTAATGAAACAAAAAATTTTGCCCAACTTTGGAATACATTATTTTTTTAACCCGTCGCCTAATTTAGATCATCTTTTTTTAAATTGTAGGAAATTTTTTATTGAATTCGCTGAACTTTTTAAATTTGTTGTTTAATCAAAAAATTACATACATACAGGCTGTACCAATGACGATAGTTTTTTTCTCAAATATTGAAACACTCTATGGGGCATATCAGTTTACAAATACTGTAAACCATAATTGATTATTGCATAGCCTAATGCTTTCTTAACATTTCCTATTTTTATTCGCTTTGATATCTCCATTTTTAATGAAAATAGAGAGATTTTAAAATCATCATGTTTGGAAGCATTTTAATTAAAAAAAGACTTAAGTAGGCCAGAAAACTAGCGCCGGAAATAAAGTTGGATTTTACGTTTTTATTTTAAATTAACCCATTAACATCTAAAATAGCAACTTGTATTTAAAGAAAGAAAAAGAACAAAAACAAACAAATTAATGTTATTAACAAAAAACTAATAACGAGTATTTCTCACTACTACTTCACATCGTCGCCTCATGCTTAAAAATAATCGCCTAATTTCCTCCTGGTACAAAGCGTTCCACAATTGGATTAGTGCCTTTTGTACTTCTCCAAGGGTCATAGGGGGTGGTCGTGTTTTTCTCAACTGCCTACCGAGTACATCCCATATATGCTCAATAGGATTGATATCAGGACTTCGTACTGGCCAATTTAGTGTCTCAACAACTACTTCCTCGAGATACTCACCGACAATATGAGCAACATGAGGTCTTGCATTGTCTTGTATTAACAAGAAATTGTCACCGATGTAAGGTACGAATGGGACAACATGTTCTGATACAATCTCTCTAATGTACCTTTCGCTATTTAGTGCACCTCCATGTACTGGTAACAATTATGTACGTGCATTTAATGAAATTCCTCCCCACACCATCACGGAACCTCCATTGAAGAGAGTGGTTTGACGTATGTTACATTGTGCGTAACGTTCTTTTGGCATTCTTATAACTCTTTGTCGAGGATCAGCACTGTAGAGTCAAAACCTAGATTCATCAGTAAATAGCACTCTTCCCCAGTCTTCAATATTCCACTCATAAATGCTCCCTAGCAAATTGTAACCTAGCTCTTCTGTGCTCTGCATTAAGAGTGGGTCCTGTAGCTGTTCCTATTCGTATATGAAGATTACATTCTTTGAGTCCCCTTATTACTAACTGTCTTAGTACTAATTTCAACATCGTGGACGGCACTTCGCTGTGCCTGAAGGTTTGTGTTCAAATCGTTCTCGCAGAGCGCGAACTCTAATAAAACGACCTTGAATCGCTGTCGTAACACGAGGTCTTCCTTGTCCTCGCGTAGTCTACGAGGTCTTCCTGTCGTAACTCTGTGTTTCTCGAAAAACCGCTGTACGGCTCTTGATATGATTGAAACAGAAACTCCTAGTCTATCAGCTACTACCCGCATACTCAACCCTTCATTTATTAATGTCACTGCTTTAACACAATCATCATGGTTAAGATTTCTTCTACCTTGTTTCATATTCAAAACATAAATTCTGTATATCAACGTTTTGACAACTTATTAATTTTCATTGTTTTCACTCTAAGCCTACTTTTAATTTTCTAACAAATTTTTTTCCAGAGGCCAAAGCTTTGATAAACTTGAGAACATTATTATTTTAAAATCTCTATATTTTCATTAAAAATGGAGATATCAAAGCGAATAAAAAAAGGAAATGTTAAGAAAGCATTAGGCTATGCAATAATCAGTTATGGTTTACAGTATTTGTGTCTGATATGTCCCATAGAGTGTTTCAATGTTTGAAGAAAAAACTATCGTCATTCGTACAGCCTGTATGTATGTAATTTTTTGACTAAACAACAAATTTATAAAGTTCAGCGAATTCACTATAAAATTTCCTACAATTTAAAAAAGAGATGATCTAAATTAGGCTACGCCGACGGGTTAAAAAAATAATGTATTCCATTTTTGGGTAAAATTTTTTGTGTTGCGTTAATTTTGTCCGCCAGTGTATATCATGGTTAATAAAATCACATGTCTTGACGATTTTGCAGTACTACGTATTTTGTTGCGTTATTTTATTACGCTATGATATTAAACATGAATGACCAATCACAGCGTAGATATTTTATACCCATGACGATTGCCTTTCCTTATTTAATGCCTGCGATTTTGTTCCTCAGATCTCCTTGTCCGATACATTATTATTTACTATATGCAGTTTGTTGGTAGGTATTTAATGTATTCTTAGGCAGGCAATTTTATGTTTATTTTTAAGCTATTGCCTTACTTATCTCAATATATCAGGTCTCCTCTGCTGTGTCATATTCTAAGCGACTTGGAATGTAACAAATTTTATCATCGTTAAAAGTTCCTTCTATAACTTTCTATGTGTATAGACGCCAACGTCAATATGTATAGAAAATTAATCAACGGCTAATATCGATGCCTCAAAGGACCCCTTGCACCACTTCATATAATAATAATTAATGTGCATGTAATTGCAACAATTATTTCGAGATGGACGTATATAGCTCGTATATGTTAAACCACGAAATTAATTTTAGTTGATACATGCCACTACCGAATCAGCGTGAAGCTAAAAAATAATTAAAAGTTGATAGATGTCGGCTCATACCAAGGAATAAAGAATGCCGAAGATGGTGCATACATGTTTGCTAGGGCACCTTTAAACGGGGTATATGTTTAATATTTATTAACTTTCAATATTTATTAATTAACATAGTGAATTGCAGCTGAAATGTGGTGCAAATTCTGACGGAATGTAGAAGCTGGAGAGATATACCTTAAGATATACAGCGATTTACTGTTAAGGAACAAGTTGTTTCACCAATGTATATGCCATTATTTTTCCAATACGTAAGATGGCATTACATGACCCATGCTTATCAAGTTCAATTATTAACTCATATAATATTCGCAAAAATAATAACTATTATTATAATAGTACACGGTCTTTATCCACTTCATTTACAAGAACAGTGTATGTTAAATAACGTATACCTGCATAACAAAAAGAAAAATTCATATATGATATGACATAAGTACATTATTAAAGAAAATGAAGTGAAAGGCTATCAGCTTGGAGCTGTTTTTCAACTCAACCTAAATGTTATAATAATGAATATTAAAAAATATATTTGATATAATGGTTTACCATTGTGACACTAAATAGGTGTTGCAGGCAATGTCACAGAGGCCGGCTGCTCGTCTTTACGGAAGCGGTCGTGAGTTCGGAATTCGTATTTAAAGTAAACTCCGGACAATTTAATTCTTCTCTGCGCATAAGTAAACCAGCCCAGGCGCCATCCGATTTTAGTGAAATCGGCAAAACCAAATTGATAAATGAATACACAGCTGGCAAGATGTGTGGCAGGTGCAAATAAAACACACTGTATCCGAATTCAAGTATAATAATATATAAATGTAAAAATATGTAAATGGGTATAGAGATATATGAATAAAGGTAAATGTAACACGGACAAATAATGTGTCACAGCACTGTGTGACACAGCGAAATCACAATTTGGAACAACCAAGACAGTGTGTGAAGACCTATGGTGACAGATGAGTTTGACACTAATATTAACCTACAAATGCCTACAAGTCGCGCTCTTTTGCAATGTACAACAGAGACAAGTTGAAATCTAATATAAATGGTGATCTTACTTGTAATAATGAAACCTACAATACTAATACAATATACTACCTAGGAAAGTAGGTAATGATCAGGCCACCGATCAACAAATGACCAAATAAAGAAGCTAAAGGCACACCATCTAAATTGTAGTTTTTACAGGTATAATGCCCTTACGAACAGAACAGCTGTCCCTAAGTTTACAAAATCAAAAAATTATGAAATAATCACAAACGCAAAGCTTACGGTAAGAGGTATGACTAAAGTTACAAGGATTTTATCACCACCCATACACTTTGTCCTGGAAGTGTCGTGACCATAACGTGAGACAAAGGTGTCCTCCACAACGCTATCATAAATAAAGAAAGTGGTACTCACAGTTGGGACTACGTACACAAACCGTCTTTGACCGCTCTCGGATATCACTCTAGAGAATACTGCTAGCGAACTAATGTCCAACTTTGAGGGGCTCCGATACACTCTGTGAAGGGTAAAGGTGGCTTACAGGCTTCTCTGACCCACCGCAGCTCTCTTCAGGTATAACTAAAGGCTGCGCCTCATGGACCTCAAACTTTATAACAAGCTGCTCGAAATAGCAAAGATAGATGAAACCAGTGGTTGAGTGCACCGTACAATGCTCGCTGCTTTTGTCAAGTGTTACTAGAGTCAATTTTGGCGTGAAGAAAGTAAGGACAAACAGTAAGAGACGAGAGGCCTGAAAATGTTCCGTTTTTCAGTCTCTCACATATGAAATTTATATCAAAACAAAGAAAAAAATATTAGTTACCTTAGCTCTTATTAGGCCTCCTTACAGTTTGAGCCAGGATAATGTAGAAAATAGCTGTTAAAATTCACTATCCTGTCATGGCTTCCAATTATACACAAAAAAAGGACTTCTTTTTGTCTCCTTGATAAAACTGATCTGATTAGCCAAATTGAAATAATTAAAATTACTAGATTTGAATTAGAATATAAAATGTTATCTCTTACTTCAAGCAGTTGTTAATAAAGTAAATTCTCAAACAACCCTCTCTCTTATTTATTGTTATAATTTGTGTACTTAGTCTGTCTGTGTGAATAAATACCACTCCTTAAATTAATAGCTGTAAAATATGCTAAAACCAAATACAGTGGCCTTGAGGGTATTTACCGGCATGACAAAGGCAATTAATATATATAGGTAAGTGTATACAGGGTGCTGAAATTATTACTGTTACACCATGTGGAGGTTTAGAACTGCAGATTTTCTCTTATGAATTGTTTTATTTTTTTTTAAATTATTATGGATATATTTTTAAGTTCGTGCGGAAGCTGGTTATATTGTTTAGGGGCAAAATAAAAAAAGCCACGTAGCGCTGTCGTGATTTTGTTATTAAGAAGTCGTTTCTATTTCTTGAAGATCAATTTGAATTTCAATGCTTAACTAATTTATTGTATTCATAGTTGAGATTGTTGACTATTAGCAACTTACGGGTGAAACACAGAAAGGGATATCTATGCATATAAGAGATTCTCATCCAACCAGATTCCTGGAATTTATGACTCATATGATCAAACTTCGTAGTACCGTACGAGAAAGGTATACAAAAATTTTGAATTATCTGAAGTCGATATTGTCTGTGTTATACAAATATGAATCAAACACTACTTCCCCATATAACAGTTTTGTTATATGGGAACAACTTTAGTTTAAAGTTCTGATTAATAATATGCCTTTAAGTAAATCATTCTTTTAAGGTGGTGTAACTGGTTTCCAGTACCTGATTTATGTGTTTTGTAGAATCGTGAATTTGAGTACAACCAGATACCTACATAAGTTTGTACACTCCTTACCATCTTTAGATTAACGTCGCTCAGTGAAATATTAATAAAGTTACTTGCAATGAAATCCTTTTATTTTTAGGTTCATGACTTGAGATTTAATTAGATTTAATTTTAAGTTACGTAGAAGGTATAAGCCAGTGAGAGGGAATTTTAAATCTTCACTCTTTGTATTCTTTGGGATAATTAGACATTCAATAGTGAAGCTATGATATATATATATATGAATACCGTCAGCGTAATGGTGAACATTGTATGCTGTAATAAAGTAAAAATCCGATATATCAATTGGAAACAACAAAGGGCCGAGAATGGAACCTTGTAGAACACCAAGCTTAACAGAAAGTGAAGTGGATACATTGGATTCCAAACAAACCCATTGCAATCGATAACTAAGATAATTCCGATTAAAGTGCACTGAATGTATATAAATACCCAAATAAATTAGTTTAACAAAACTGAAAAAATACGCTTTAATGGGAAAGCGAAAAAAAAGAGATTATAAAAATTCCAATAACTCAATATAATGAAACGGTTTCTACTTTAAGTAGTTTAAAATAAGAACTGTGTAATTGAAAAAAAAAGTATTATTGCAAAAACGCGTGGGGTGCATGATATCAGTTGTTATAAATTATTCATACCACAACTTTGTCCTAGTCATCGGTTTTTGATTCGGGTGCAAAATTTCAGTTTAATCTGAAGTTTTGAAGTTGGTGAAAATATTGTTGGAAGATTCTCTTACAAACAAACAAACAAACAAATAAACATATAAGTGAAGCTAATATAGAAGCGTGAAAGAGAGCTGTTAAATACTAAATGTACACATCTCTTTCAGTTTGCAATGGATCACAGAATTTCTTAGTGTGCAAATTTGTGTACTCTCTATAGAAATCATGGGCAGAACTACCGCTCTCATTGGTGAGTTTCAGGCGGTTCTAAATTAAATAAAATTTCATTGGTCAGAGGTAAAGACGCGAGATTTCCTTGGATATATTGACGCATGCATGTATGTTTTGGCGCGACAGTGGCGTTGCATTGTGTCTTATGTACGGTTGATTCGCGATATAAATTAATTATAATATTGTGTTATACGCGAGTGTTTAGTGTTTTTATGCGATGGAAGCGACGAATGCGTAGTCGTGGTTCTAAAACCAATAATTTCAATCGTAAGCGACCGATTTTGACAGGAGGAGAACTGAAAATGATCAAAAATGTATACGAAGGAATTATTCTTAAGATAATAAAAAAAACCATCACAAGTACACCTAAAAACAATGTTAATAACTTGGATATTTTATTTAATTTTTTTTATTCTGCCCCCTCTAAAATGATACACCTATGGAATTTCGTTCCCTTCGCCCCTCATCTCCCTTAGCCGTCCATATGCTGATGATGAATCCCTCCACACTATTTCGGAACCAGGGTATACGTATGTGAAGATAAAATTTTAGCTAAAAGGTAAAATTTTTCACAAAATCTTTGTTCCCAAATTTTTGCGAAATTTTTAAATATCTAAATTTTTTTGACATGTGAAACAATTATTTTTCAATATTTTTACAATTCAAATTATTTCTAAAATTTTTTAATCAAAATTTTATTTTTTTTTATATTTTATGAAACAATTTTTTTTTTTAAATTTTTCAAATTTATTTTTTTACAAAATTTTTGTAGTCAAATTTAAAATAGTATAATGTTGACCAGTAAGTGATTTTGAACTAGTTCTGAGACCTATACTATTATATGAAAATAAAATATTTAGTTCCAGCTCGTATATTAGAGTGATCATTCACCTGTAGAATCCGCTATCGATGGCATGCGCTCTCCAGTCAAATTAACGACCCTGTCAAACACTTTGAAATGGATTAATTGCTCGCAGCCATCATGAGGCAGACTAGGAGCATTAAAGCTCATAAGCTGGATGCACTTTCTTAATCGCCCGACTTTAATTAACATTAAGTATCTTGTAGTGTTTCTTTTAAAATTTACTGACTAAACAGCAAGTCTCGTTAAAATCCATGTAAGCTCTGCCTTGTGTATCACGATTATTAACGTTTTTCATTAACAAGAGAACAATTTCATACTAAGTGATACTTTAAGGCAGGATATATCATTTTTATGTACATATACCTGTGTACTCATACAGTGTGGTTGAAAAGACAGAGAACTTTTTCATATGTCATTTGTCATATGTCAAAAAAATATACTTGTGTTTAAACCCAGAAAATCTAAATATACAGTTTTTTGAGTTTACATATACAGGGTATCCGTTACTGCCAACTAAGTAAGAATGAGATCTTTTTTCTGCAAAATTTAGTAAAACACTACACTTTTTTATAATAAGCAAAATAAAAAATATTTTAATGACTAATTCTGTTCTACAAACAAAAATTTAACGTTTCGGGTGGTATTTTTCATGACCTGGTTAGTGGGCATACTTCATGGAAGAAAATTTAGACCAACATGAATAAATATATAAATATCTTTGAAAACCTTGAAACATAGCCTTAATCCTGAACAGAGACAACAAATGTACTAGCAGCAAGATGGTTGCCCAGAACATTCAACATGAGTGTTAAAGCACTGGTTCAATGAGCAGTTTGGAGACAGATCGGTTGGACGATATGGTCCAATTGAATGGCCTGCTAGGTCACCTCACTTATCACCTATGCTCTTCATACCGAGCATTTTGAAACAACAAGTGTACTATGCCTTCCACACAATTTAGTTGTTTTGAAACGAGGAATAACAGACGTCTATTCCCATTCACATCCGTTAAAATTAATCAGCCGTTCATATTTTAATTTTTAACACCCCGTTATGTTAAAATATAGAAAGTGATATTCGGAAAAGACACTATCGGATCTGTTAAAATTCCTCATAAATAACGGATCTGTTTATTCGGATATAGCAATAGACTATTGAAATTCGGTACAATGGAAATTCGATGTAGTTAATTCTACAAGTTATCTGTGATTTTACGCATATGTTCAATGTCTAGTCTATGTCTATGAAGAGCGGCATCTTTTATCTACAGAAGAGCAGGCCAATGAAATGTTCGGATTGTTTTGAGTGAACGTTTTTTGCATTTCAAATCCGTTCATAGGTTGATAACAAAGTTAAAGAAGGGTGAATTTGGGGTGGCGCGCCCTGTACTTAGAATATTTATTATTCTTTCTGACTATTTATTATTTACTTATTTTTCTAATCTATGCTATTCACTATTAGTAGGTAGGTACCTTTCGTTACATCTTTATATGTATAATATATTTGGTGTTCATTTCTTTTAGAAATAATGTGATTTTGTTTTGTAGAATAAAATACTTACTTGCGATAATAATGATGATTAATGGTGATAGGTACTATTTAAGGAATAAAGTACATGTTTTGTCAAATTATATTTTATTTTATATATAAAATACAACGATAAAGTACACAAATATTTAATAATCAAATACAAAAATAATCACTTTTAAAAAAGAATGATTTCTATAATTTCTCAAACCACTTCAGGTATTCAAGTAAAGAGGTGAATTATAATAAGTGTAAAAAATGTCCCGGCACTGATTAAAAATACAAAAAAATATAAGACTAATGTTTTAGACCCCGAACTACACTCCCCGGCACAAAATTCCGTCACCCTAAAATTTTGCCCAATTTTGATGTTTTATAACTTTTTTATTTTTCATCTGATTTTCATAAATTTTTTACCAGTCTGTAGATCAGTTCATTGTGTGTCTTTTTAATTATTGTAATAAGTCATATTTTTCGTCCAGGCAATATTATACAGGGGTAAATCAAAGTGTTGTTTTTTGTCGTAAACTCAAAACACCCTGTGGAAAAATTGAGGCGAATAATTTTGTTTACAAACTGTTTGCTGCCATCTTAGACGTATTGTAAACATTTTGTTTTTTGATTCATCCCATTATCTCATTTCTTCTGCGAGCAGCAAAATTTTAAATGAAACGCTGATTTCAAGCTTATTTTTATTAACAAAAACATCCACTAGGTATATCACAAAATTAATTAACAAAGACAAATTTTAATAACGTGTATGTCCTCCTCTCGCAGCAATGACAGCTTGCATTCTTCGTGGCATCGAATTAATAAGATTACTTATTCTGTCTTGAGGAATAGCCTGATATTCTTCTGTCAGCGCAAGCCGTCTTGCAAGGTTAGTGGTTGCACAGGACGGCGACGGAGTGCTCTTTTAAGAACATCCCAAAGATGTTCGATTGGGTTGAGATCTGGGCTACATGCGGGCCAGTCCAATCTCATCCAGATATTCGCTCACTACCCGTGCAACGTGAGGTCTAGCATTATCATGCATTAATGTAAATTGGTTCCCAATGAAAGGAGCAAATGGAACAACAATTTCTTGGAGGATTTCCTCAATGTAACGGTGGGCGGTTAGTGCTCCATTTTCAACAAATACAAGGTCAGTACGTGCATCGGTAGAAATACCCGCCCAAACCATGACTGAACCACCGTAATATTGCAGTCGCTCAGATATGGTGCAGTCTGCATATCTTTCATTTCTACGTCTGTATACCCGTTCACGACCATCCGGCGACCTTAAACAAACCCTGGATTCATCTGTGAATAGTACGTTTCCCCACTGTTCTACAGTCCAGTCAGCATGCGCTCTTGCAAATCTCAGTCGGTGTTGTCGATGCCGAGGAAGCAATTTTGGACATACTGCTGGCCTTCGTGAATGCAATCCTGCTTCTAACAATCTTCTACGTATCGTTCTTTCACTTACACTTACTCGACGTACCATTTGCAAGCCATTTTTTAGATACACAGCAGTAGCTCTTCGATCTCTTAAAGAACTCATAATGACAAAGTGATCATCAGCTTGAGTGGTCATTCTCCTTCTGCCAGAGCCTTGCCGCCTAATAAAGTTTCCCGTCTGTAGATACCTATTCCAAACATCACAAACTGTAGACCGCGCAATTCCCAGAGTACGGGAGACATAACTCTTATTGCGGCCATCCTCTATTAAGGCAACAATTCTACCTACGTCTGCTGTAATTACCATGATGACAACACACTGAATTAACTGTACAGTCAAATATTCTGTCACAATAACCGCGTATTTAGCCAACGTCGATGTTTTTTAATTAAAAATGATAAAATTAACAGCGTTTCATTTAAAATTTTGCTGCTCGCAGAAGAAATGAGATAATGGGATGAATCAAAAAACAAAATGTTTACAATACATCTAAGATGGCAGCAAACAGTTTGTAAACAAAATTATTCGCCTCAATTTTTCCACAGGGTGTTTTGAGTTTACGACAAAAAACAACACTTTGATTTACCCCTGTATAATATTGCCTGGACGAAAAATATGACTTATTACAATAATTAAAAAGACACACAATGAACTGATCTACAGACTGGTAAAAAATTTATGAAAATCAGATGAAAAATAAAAAAGTTATAAAACATCAAAATTGGGCAAAATTTTAGGGTGACGGAATTTTGTCCACAGAGAAAAATCCAAGGAGTTTAAGTCAGGAGACTTAGGAGGCAAGCAAAAGTAAATTCACTGTTCAGGAAAATCTGTGAAACTACAGGAAAATACTCTTAAAAGAGCCAGGAAATTTAATGTGGAATGTTTAAGGGTTCTTAACCCAGTTAAATATGTTGTAGTTTTGTAAAGTTTTGTAGTTGTAGTAAAAATATGACATACTAATATATAATATATTTCTTAAAATAATTTACGAACATGCCAGCATACAGATAAACATGATGTACAATGTAAATACACCAGGCCGTGTATGAAGCGACGAGGCAGAGAATTCATGCCCATGACAAATAAAGAAATTGTCATTATCTCAGCGACTACACGGTGATTGGTTACAAATTGTTTTGTTAGTAACTAAATTAAAATTCGATAGGACATTAAAAAGACTATATAAATAGCTTCGACATCTCATATCATTCACTATCGACCATAGAAACGTATTAAACTATGCCTCATTTATAAATATTGTAAATAAAAACGTGCCTAAAATCGGGGTGCGAGATTATAATGGTTTCTATATTCTCCGCGTAAAATCACTAGTTGAAAGTAAGGATATATACATAGCACGTATAAAGTGCAAATATCTGTGCAAAGTCTATAAATGTGTGTAGTGAAAAGTTTTAAATAATATCTGTTGTGAAATTCTAAAAACAATAAATTATGATTATATGTAATTGGCCAGAAAGGAAGTGTTGTTTTATAAATTGGGCAGGTAACTAAGGAAGTTTTGATTTATTTAAGATAATAGAGTTCCTTCCCTACAAATAACAATGCTTAAGAGTTCTAGCTACGGCACTAAATGGTAGCCACGTTTGTAATTGTCTCTTTGATAAATTAATAATTTTTATTTCAAAATCAAGAAAATCTTAAGAGTTTAAGTATAATAATAATCGCCAGTATTTATAGAGTAGTCTCAAGTAAAAATTTGGTGAATTTCAAGAAATAATAGTTGTGTATAAGCAGTAAACCAGTATCTAGGGTGTCCTAGATTCGTCTTCAGTAGTTTTATCATATCCAAACGAGGATTGCAAGGCTGTATACTGTATAGTGTTTCTAAAGGGTCCGCCAATAGGGACGCTCGATCTTTGACAGCTCATGGCGGCCATGTTGTTTGTGGTAGAGTTGGCAAACGTAGTTGTTATTATTCAGTGTATCTTCACAAATCACCATGAACCAATTCAGCCTCAAGCAACATGTGCAAATCGTTAAAACTTATTACGAAAATCATTCATCGGTTCGAGCAACGTTCCGCGCGCTCCGCCAATTTTACGGTGCAATTGATCGTCCTGCTGAGTCGACTATCCGTCGTTTGATTAACAAATTCGAGGCAACCGGTTCGGTGAACAATCAGCCAACACCGACGCGTCGTCGAAACGTCCGATCTGCCCAGAATGTCGCCGCTGTGCGCGATAGTGTGCGTGAAAATCCGCGACAATCAATTTCACGTCGCGCACAGGAACTCCGCCTTTCGGAAACATCACTTCGCCGAATCTTGCATCTGGATTTGGGCATGCATCCGTACAAGATCCAGCTGACACAAGAGCTCAAAATAAACGACCATAGACAGCGCCGTATCTTCGCTGATTGGGCTTTAGAGCAGTTGGAAGTCGACCCCGATTTTGGTCGCAAAATCATCTTCAGCGATGAGGCACATTTTTGGTTAAATGGGAATGTCAACAAGCAGAATTGCCGTTATTGGGCCGAGAACAATCCACAGGAGGTCCACCAGGTCGCAATGCACCCAGCAAAGGTAACTGTTTGGTGTGGATTTTGGGCCGGAGGCATCATCGGGCCGTATTTCTTCGAGAACGACGATGGTGTGTCCATCACGGTAAACGGCGAACGATACAGATCCATGATAACGAACTTTTTCTGGCATGAAATCGACAATATGGATGTCGAGGATATGTGGTTTCAGCAGGACGGCGCTACGAGCCACACAGCGCGCGCCACAATGGATCTTCTGCACGAGCGCTTCGGAGGAATGGTTATCTCGCGCGGAGGCGACATCAACTGGCCACCGAGATCGTGCGATTTAACCCCACTAGACTATTTCTTGTGGGGTTTTCTTAAATCACAGGTCTACGCAAACCAACCACAAAACACTGATGCCCTCAAAGTCAACATACGCCACGCCATCGATGAAATACAGCCCGATTTGTGCGCCAGAGTCATTGAAAATTGGACTTCTCGTATGCGCGCCACCCAGCGAAGCCGAGGTGGACATTTGACCGATATTATTTTCCATACATAATGCCTTCGAATACTCTTTCAAACAAAAAATAAATTTCATTTATACCTCTCACACAACTTGCTTTATTTCATTTTAAAGATCGAGCGCGCTTATTGGCGGACCCTTTATAACAAGGTAATAATATTTCAAAGAATTTATCTCATAAATCACATGAGAAGTGTTGCTGTTTCTTCGCTGTAAATTGTTCTGAGCTGTTCCAACAAGAAGGGGATCGCAGTTTTGGAGTTGCCGCATTCCACCGGTAGGGGTCTACAAATCTGAGTGCAGCAGTGCTTTATCCGACTGCTAGTTTTTTTTTGTGTTTAAAAGGACTAATTTTGACAACAAGGTCATAACCAAACACCATTCCCGTCATATTTGTAAAATAACAAATAAAAAGTTTTGCTTCTTTTCAACCACATCCGCGGACACACTGTATATATAAAAATTAAACATTGCCTTGTATTACTGTGTAACGTATTGTACTAAATAACGAATTGTTCTCATTGGAAAATGTTACTAATCATGATTTGCAACTCGCAGCTTACATGGGGTACAAATTGTTTTCGATTATGGTTCTGGGTGTTCTGGAACAATAAATTGCAGTTATGCGCTTCGTACATGTTAACAGCGGGATGTCGTGTTTTTAATTAACTGTATTAGTGTTTATTTAATTAGGTAATATTGATGAGAGATGGTGAATATATATTATATATATATATATATATATTAGCTTTGAAGTTCTTTGCTATTCATATTTGTTTTGTGAAAAGTAATCTTGGGTTTGTAGCATTTCATTACATAGATAAATAAGCAAATAGACGAATAATAAAGATGATACACTTACCAGTGCTATACCTGGACATACACACGGAAGCGCTTAGAAGTTGAGATACTCTCTAAGTGGGGACCCATATGGCATCAAGCATGAAGAATATTCCACGAATCATTTAATAACGACTTTTTTAGGTTATCTATGCAACAAAAGTAAAACATTATGTAGGAAAATACATATCACTACTAGAGTGAGTGGAACTAATTGAGTGGAATTGAGTGGAAATTAAATCACTTTACCTTGCTTTTATTTGTCAGCTTTGTTAAAACCATCAAAACACTAAGAACGTAAATAATTATTATAATTAAGAGAATAAGAATTTAAGAATTCCTTGTATACTAAATCAAGTGTGAATACGAACTGCGAATACGCGACAACCACCAATGTGTCCGTTTTGAGAAGTTTTCGACATTCCCACAAGATGGTATACAGACCGCTATCTTAAATTGGTGCTTTTCGTCTAGATATGAAATATAAAGTATGTTATCATTATTTAATAAAAAATGTTATAAACGCGGATCTGACAATTAAGTCTGTAGATAGCTTGAAATACGTGCTTTGTCGTATGTGTATATCCAAAGACGCAGATAAGTAATTTTATAATTCGGAAATTACATTAAAAAGGTCGCACAGCATATTCCATGATATTTCGGCTTTACATTCTATTTATGTTAAAACTGAGCCAAATTAGGTAAAATATAGAAGGCGAGGTTAAAAATGCAAGATAATGATCAGGTAAGAAATTTAAATCAACCTGGTTTCCTTCGCAGCGAAATGCATGTTTAAATGGCAAAATGTTGGCTGAAAAAAGGATCGGTAGCCGAGAACTTAAAATGTCTTTTATTGCCTTTTTCGTCGACCGGACGCCGAGATTGCAGGAGAATAAATTAGTTATAATTAGGTAGCAAGTTATCAATGTAGGATGCATTATTCACTTATCACAAATTAATAATTGACGAACGCACCGGAGGAAATCAACATTTCTAATAGAAATATTTTCCTGAGAATAAGTAAACAGATATACCTACGTGTTTCGGGATAAAACTAAATTTTAATATTTTGCGAAGAATTTGTGTTTTGTAGAGAAGAATCGTTATATTTATTAAGTGTAGTGGTGTAAAATTTCCAAAATTTATTTTTTGTTCCGGATATTTCCGTATTCGGAATTTATTGAATATTCGTAATTTATTGAAATTTTATGGATTTGATTGAATTAATCTTGGGTTTGAGCATTTCATTACATAGAGAAATAAGCAAATAGACGAATAATACGGAAGACACATTTATCAATTGTATATCTGGACATACACACGGAAACGAACCACTGTTATTTGTAGAAGTTGTACAAGTTCTTTCACCTTCATTGAGGATCATCAGAGTGATGAAGTTTGTTGAAAGTCTTATGTTTTTACTTAATGCACTTTTTTAATGCACTTTTACATTTCAAAAAAAGTATCTCAAATTTCATGCCTTTTATTATATAACCCATTGTAGCTGTTAATATACCTAATAGGAATATAATTAATTAGCTATCAGTTAAATAATAGGCATATTATTATGCCTATTGTTTATGATAAAATACTAGAAAATTCACGTACGTGTATGTAGAGGAATCATATATAAGGCATGTCTTTACCCCGTTTTATTTATAATGATCATCCGGCTATTATATCAGGTACGCAAGATTTTACGAAAATTATAGGTTATAAAGCCAGGTAGAAAGAAGGTAGACATGGAAGTCTTTGTTGACGCCGAAAATATGAGAGCAGAATTGGAAATATTTATATTCGATATCAAATTAGTTATATTCTATGAATATTTATAGAGCATTAAAATTGTTTTTTTTCTTATATAATTTATTGACTCTATCATTCACTATCGAGAAGAGTCAAAAGGGTAAAAGGTAAAAGTAAAGGTAAAAGTTTTTCCCTTCCAGAATGGACAATAAAAATGGATAAATCAGTCACATCCTTTTTTTTATTTCTCTGGGATACCCTGTATGTCACCAGTACTTGAAAATCTATACAGTCCTGTTCAAATTGGTATTCCCAATCAACATTTGGTTTTTCTGATTATTGGTTTTTCTTAAAAATTTATGAAATAATAGCATATATACTGGACTCGCATATTTTTGAATATCAATTATATTCAGAAAAAAACAAAATTAACCAATCAACAAAATCAATAAAACGAATAGCTAATCTAAGTATCTGGTATTGCCACCATTAGCCACTCTAAGAGCTTCTAATCTACGTGGCATGCTGGAAATTAAATTGGTTATCCTCTGCTGTGGTATATTATCCCATTTTTCAGTCATAATGCATCAGCCATTTCTTGTAAAGTCACTGGATGCCTTTCGCGAGAACGTGCGTCCTAACTCATCCCATAGATGCTCGACGGGGTTCATATATCGGCTTTGAGTAGGCCACTGTATTGTGGTGATATCAGTAGTTTTATATTTGCAGGGAATCATCATTTAACTAAAATCGTTTAAAAAACTTCTGGGTTTCAACATAAATAAAATGTTCAATACCTTTATCTTCCACAAATTTATGAATTTGGATTTCTGTTATTTCTATTTCCTTCATACCTCCATTATGTAATGATTCTTCCTCCATATGCACTTACTTCTTATAGTATAGACTTATAGTCGACTTCAGTGGTAAGTGGTGCTTAAAACCAGGCATGTTGAAGGCTTTATAATGAATTATTATAAAATTTGGGCTATGTAACTCAGCAAGAGGTCTAACATATGGTGTAAGATGTCATCTATATAATTTCACGCTGTCATTTCCACCCCATGCCGTGACCGAGCCCCAATTAAAATTCTCGCATTCTATCACCAAATCTTGATGCCTTTCTCTCGTTCTTCGCCATACTCACTTTCAGTCATATATTATATTGAAACATAATAATTCATGACCATGATTCGTCTATGAGTAAGACGTCAGACCATTCTTGAATGTTGACCATTGCTCATAATTTTGAATTTTGCAGGTCTGGCATTTTGCAGGTCTTGTTTTCAAATTTAATTATTGCAGCCGTTTTTTTGCCTATGTTAACCACTAAGGACCCATTATATACGTTATTAAAGTAGGTACACTAAATTTGCAACAAAACGAGACCCGTAAAATGGGTCCTTGGAAGATTTATTTTTATCTTAGAAACTATTTGGGCTACCGAGACCAAATTATTTTAATTTTCTTGAAAATTTAGTCTAGTTAAAAAGTGTACATAATGACTTTTGCCGTAACACAGGTCCTTCGTTTTAAAAATTGACAAAAACTGAAACAAGTCCGAAAATTCCTTAAAAAAGTGGGTTTTGAAGTTTTTAGCGATAAATCGGACAGCTTTCGAACTGGAAAACTTGGATTTATCGTTACCACTTCATCACATACAACATATAAAAAATCAGAACTACCTCATCTGATGCAAAGGAAAATGTACCAATTCCATAGACTATGGGTGCAATAGGCATTTTTTAATTTTTTTTAGTAGCTACTGTTGTCCTTACACTGTTCATAGCTGACGTCATAGCTGACGATCGTAGCTGTCGTTAATAGCTGACGGTTTATAGCTGACATTCGATTATATTATAGTGTTTTCGTTGGATCTACAAACTAGAGCAAAAAATTGTGCGGCACTTTACAAAGAAAACCCGTACCAATTACTACAGAAGCGGTAAATCATATCACTATGCAATACAAAAGGATATTTAGTATAAAATTTTATACCGCTACAATTTCTTGTGAATAGAACTAGGATCTCCAGTCCGCGGCTTACCATATCGGTCGCTATCCCTCTTCAACTCATATAAATCCCCTTTCCCTTCTCACTCACTTAGAAGATACCTGCATGAACAAGCCGACGATTTACTGGCTTTTCTGCTCAGTGGCGCTTCATTATGCGCACCCAAGGCGAAGTGACTTCAAAAGATGTCTTATTATGTCAAATTCATATATGTGCAAAACTTCAAAAAATTATTTAGTTTTGAATGTATTTAAAATATATTGAAAAAATTTTGCATGCTGCGTGCACAACTTGGTGCCCAATTCAACCAATAACAATTCAAAATAAAAAAAACAATTTAAATTGCTATTGCCCAGCAAGGACCACGGGGAGGTGAGAGCGCCCCTTGCTATGATAGAACGTGATCCAGATATCCAGTGCGCCGCATTTACTTCTTTGATTGCACCATTGATAAGTTTTTTCACGTCAGCTTTCACATTCCCTTCTATTTGCGCCCAAATAAGCGCAATTGGATTCAGTTCGCAGTGATATGGAGGCAATTGAATTACCTCCACTCCTCTTGCTTTGGCCATTGCATCCACTACATACTTCTTGGAAGTTGGAAAATATCAACAATTCAGCTTCAAGTAGTGAATTATCGTGTTCAGTGTTTGTTTCTTCCAGCCGGTCTTTAATAATTTGCCCTTTCCGACATGCAGTTGTGTGGAAGCAGTTCTGTTCTACGAGAATGATAAGATGATTGTTTTTTATTTTATTTCCTGTATTAGGATAATTGCGCGTGCCACTGAACACCTCATTCCATTAGCTGTAATATCAAAGGAAAGCACTTCTAGATTCTCTCTTTTTTATGAATATTTTTTCTTGGAGAATTTTTTATAATTTACGTACCCAAACAAAAATCAATTTTTTAATAATTTGATAACAATTTTGGGTATTCAAAAACCCAAAAAATTTTTTTGAATGCTTCAGTATCCTTTGAAATATTGATATAGAAATCATATATCTATAATGTCAATTCAGTATTCTTCTTTATAAATGTCTATTAAAGTTTACCGTATATATATATATATATTAATAGATGCATAGAGTTAACAAGACATTACCCGTCAGTCTAAAGAATATATATTTACTTCAAAATAAGCTGCAGTAAACAACCGTATATGGGCAAAATGAAATGCGTTGAGACCATGTAATTTATTTTGCAATAAAATCATAATAATTTACTCGAATAAGGACATGATCATGTTTATTGGTGTAGATGGGAGGTATTGTCTATCTTTTACGGGAGTATAAAATAGTATATTAATTATTATTATAATACTAAATAAGCACTGAAACTGTATCACATTTGCTTCGGTTCGGTGCGATATTGACAAAGTATTACAAAAACGTTATAGATTGTAAGATGGACGAAATAATTGAAGTGTAGCAATTGACTTGCCTATAGACTTCTTTGTGGATATACCTACTTCCATAATGTATATAATAAGTTTCAAATCATGGTTTTTATAAAACTTTATTATAATAACATTCAAGGTTAATATGTACGTAATATGGTGACTATAAAAATAGTTGTAGGTATTATTATATAATATACTTATTCTTATTTACTTGGGGGTACCTAGAGCATTTTGGGTAGATACTTTAGGTAATTGACACAAACCATTAAGATATGCCTGCATGAATCACTGGAAATTTATTATTAATCCGATGGAAAATAAAAGTTAATTCAAAATGGAAATCATCAGTAATGGATTTATGAAAGGGAAGTCAACTGTTACCAACTTATTCTACATTCTGCTGGCCTTCAAACAGATATCATATATACTGACTTTTCGTAAGCTTTCGCAGGCTGGATCATAGTATTTTACTCTGAAAGATGCAGCAGTATGGATTCTCTCAAGAGCTGGTAAATTGATTTTAGTCATACTTACATGATAGAGTGCCAGTGGTGCAGTGTTGTGGTGTCCAAGTCTGTCGAGATTAAACCTACATCTGGAGTGTCGTAGGGATCAAATCTGGGGCCTTTACTTTTCAACACATTCATCAATGATGTTAACAATTTGAATCGCAAATATTTGTTGTATGCAGATGGCCTAAAAGTCTATTCAGTTATTAATGGTCCTATAAATACAGCAGTTCACTTGAAAAATATTTATTCTATTGTATTACTTAGAAAGTCTATTAACATTTGGTGTCACAAAACTAACAGACCTAAATATTTCTAAATGTAATGTCATGACATTTTCTAATAGAATCCAACCACTAAATCAAAATAATTTTTAAATTATACATTAAATAATATCGTAGATCAACAACGTTTAGAGATGTTAGTGCAGTTTTTGACAGTAAACTCTCTTTCACAGATCATATCAATATTATATCAGCCAATGGTTTCAAAATGTTCATTATCAGAATTTGCCGAGACTTTGGCTAAATACAGACGCTTTAAATAATATATTATACCTTTGTAATATCACGGCTGGAATATGGTGCTAACATAATGATGTCCTTCTTATAATACGTATATAAATACCATAGAAAAAGTGAAAGGCGGTTTTTAAAATATGCAAACCAATTAAAATACTAAAAATAAAAAACTTTAAAATACTTCAAAGAGGATGGAGTTTATCTTGGTGCAGGTTTTCTAGATTATGATCGGCTGACAAGATCTCGATAAAAGACGCAAAATCTCGTGCAAAATATTCCTGCAAAAAATTGTATGTAACCACGGCGACTTTTATGACCTTTGAGCATAAAAAATATAGAGGGATAATGTCCCGTTCAAATGTATGTGGATGCTTTGTCTAAGCATTAAGAGAAGAACATTAGAGTGGGAAAAAGACGGAACACAAATTAGTAAGCAAATCGTACCTTGGTTTCGCCAAAATGAATGCTGAGATCCCTTTTCAAATGGATTTTTGCAAGCCTCGCACTTTTTCACCATTATTTTCAAGGAATATTAAACCACTACAAACTAAATTCGATTACTTCTCACAAATAACTACAGTTTGACGCCACGCAAATATAACGACTGCTTCAGAACATATTGAACTTTGCCAGGTCTCAAAATAAATACAAGTAACAAAACAGCTACTATTTGGAACATGTAATGAAAACAAGAATTAATCTCACTTTTGCAGCTGATATTTAACACAAATTAATATCAGTGTCTATTATTAAACAAGACCATGATCAATGTGGATAGCATAAATTCAACTTCATCTCTTAGAGTAAATCTGGGTACCTTGTAATAATAACTAATAAATACTTGTATAGGTAACCTATATAAGTATATCCATTGAAATGAATATACTTGTATAGGTTATCTACACTGCAAAAAGCACTTGTGTAAAATTACACAGAAAATCATACGCAACTTCGTAACCCATGATTTTCAGTGTAAAATTACATACCATTTTATGGTTACCAAAAGCATGTATTATTATATTTCCTGTCGAAAATAATACATAGTGTTTACGAATATATCTACATTTTACTTATGTAAATTTACATATCACAAATGTTAATTTATATATTGTGGATGTAATTTTACAGATTATTTATGTAAAATACTAATCTCACATTATATTTTCAAATACGTGCTTTGTGTATTATCGTTTATATTTTGTGAATTTACATTCAATATCAGTATTTTGTAGTAAAGGGTTAATATGGGGTTTTTGTTATAATTTAAATGAAACAACCTTGCCCCTTTAGAATCAATCTTAATCTGTTTTATTTATTAAGCCATGCATATAATTAACAAATGCTTATTCAGCAAGACAATAACCTTAGTGCTAACTTATTATAAATAACCTAGTTTAATTTGCTTACGTCTATAATTGTTTATTTTAAACATGTATACCTACCATAATACAGGGTAATTCCATTTTACCTACACTACACCTCCTACGGCAATTAAAAAAACCAAAAAAAAAAATGTTTAGTGTTCCCACTCTAGCTATCTTTATTATACAGTTTAACTCCATTTTTGTGAATTTCCTTAATTTTATTCCCTAAAGAAATTACAATATTTGGTGACTTATCTTATATTAACTGAGAATCGTTTACTTTTCCACTAAAATTGTCTCTAATGGTCTCTAACTCTAATGTATAATTCTTAAATTTAGCTAGCTTACGTAGATTATATTCCTCCTTTTGTCTTCTTTCTAAACTGTCATTTACTAAATTCCTTTTGAATACTTTGACATCATCGAGTAAATATATAAATTCCTTGGGCACCGACATTCCATTTTCTATCCATCATTGCAACCATCATTTATTTTAACAATAATTCATTAATACCTAAAATAAAAGTACTGCCAGGCGGGTTCTTAACAAATGCATATAATTAACAAATGCTTATTCAGCAAGACAATAACATTAGTGCTAACTTATTATAAATAACCTAGTTTAATTTGCTTACGTCTATAATTGTTTATTTTAAACATGTATACCTACCATAATACAGGGTGTTTCCATTTTCCCTACACTACAATTTGTACAAAGGAGAATAGTACTGAAATATACATTTCACATGTCTCTAACTCTAATGTATAATTCTTAAATTTAGCTAGCTTACGTAGATTATATCCCTCCTTTTGTCTTCTTTCTAAACTGTTATTTACTAAATTCCTTTTGAATACTTTGACATCATCGAGTAAATATATAAATTCCTTGGGCACCGACATTCCATTTTGTATCCATCATTGCAACTATCATTTATTTTAACAATAATTCATTAATACCTAAAATAAAAGTACTGCCAGGCGGGTTCTTCCCACCAATTGGATATTTCACGTATTTAACCATTTCCATTATTATTGTTTTGCCATTTTTTACTACCATTATATGTTTTACCTTATTTTATACCATATTCCATTATTATATTTAGAATATTATACCATTTTTACAATTATATACACCATTAATAATACTTTATTCCCAATAGTCCATAATTATCTTAAATACCATACATTCTGATCCATCATCTATATTTGCCATGGGTTGGCAGGGCCATATTTCCATAATTTCACTATATACCATGTTCGCCCTAAATTGCCCTGCGTCGGCAATGCAGTGGCAGGATCGCCATGTAGTAAAGGGTGAATATGGGGTTTACTTATAATTAAAATCAAACAACCTTGCCCCTTTAGAATCAATCTCAATCTGTTTTATTTATTAAGCCATGCATATAATTAACAAATGCTTATTCAGCAAGACAATAACCTTAGTGCTAACTTATTATAAATAACCTAGTTTAATTTGCTTACGTCTATAATTGTTTATTTTAAACATGTATACCTACCATAATACAGGGTGATTCCATTCTACCTACACTACACCTCCTACGGCAATTAAAAAAACCAAAAAAAAATGTTTAGTGTTCCTACTCTAGCTATCTTTATTATAGAGTTTAACTCCATTTTTGTGAATTTCCTTAATCTTATTCGCTAAAGAAATTACAATATTTGGTGACTTATCTTATATTAACTGAGAATCGTTTACTTTTGCACTAAAACTGTCTCTAATGGTCTCTAACTCTAATGTATAATTCTTAAATTTAGCTAGCTTACGTAGATTATATTCCTCCTTTTGTCTTCTTTCTAAACTGTCATTTACTAAATTCCTTTTGAATACTTTCACATCATCGAGTAAATATATAAATTCCTTGGGCACCGACATTCCATTTTCTATCCATCATTGCAACCATCATTTATTTTAACAATAATTCATTAATACCTAAAATAAAAGTTGAGCTGCGTCACGGGCTGGATGGTGCCCGTACTGCCAGGCGGGTTCTTCCCACCAATTGGATATTTCACGTATTTAACCATTTCCATGATTATTGTTTTGCCATTTTTTACTACCATTATATGTTTTACCTTATTTTATACCATATTCCATTATTATATTTACAATATTATACCATTTTTACAATTATATACACCTTTAATAATACTTTATTCCCAATAGTCCATAATTATCTTAAATACCATACATTCTGATCCATCATCTATATTTGCCATGGGTTGGCAGGGCCATCTTTCCATAATTTCACTATATACCATGTTCGCCCTACATTGCCCTGCGTCGGCAATGCAGTGGCAGGATCGCCATGTAGTAAAGGGTGAATATGGGGTTTTCTTATAATTAAAATGAAACAAAATGATTAATTACAAAATTAAAATGAAACCCCTTTAGAATCAATCTCAATCTGTTTTATTTATTAAGCCATGCATATAATTAACAAATGCTTATTCAGCAAGACAATAACCTTAGTGCTAACTTATTATAAATAACCTAGTTTAATTTGCTTACGTCTATAATTGTTTATTTTAAACATGTATACCTACCATAATACAGGGTGTTTCCAATTTCCCTACACTACAATTTGTACAAAGGAGAATAGTACTGAAATATACATTTCACATGTAAATTTTCATATTACAGATGTTAATTTATAGGTATATTGTGAATGTAATTTTGGAGATTATTTAGGTGAAATACCAATCTCACATTGTATTTTTACATACGTTCTTTTTGTATTATTGTTTCTATTATGTGAATTTACATTGAATATCAGTATGTGTACTGGGAAGAAATCTACATTTACTTATCTAAATTTACGTATCACAAATTTTAATTAAGATATTGTGGATCTAATTTTACAGATCATTTAGGTAAAATACCAATTTCACATATATTTTCACATACGTGATTTGTATGTTTTCTATATTTTCTATTATGTGAATTTACATTTACTATCAGTATTTGTACAAGAGGTAGCAATCAATATTATTATGAATTAAGGATTTTTTATAATGCAGACAGATACAAAACCGGAACGGCAAAGTTACTTTTCCGGTTTAGGACCGACAAAAAAATTATTATGATATGGAATAAGAACCGACGCGGGAAAGTTAGTTCCCCGTTTTAGAACCGATACTTAGGTATTTGTTTGTATTGCAGCAGAATCAGCGTTTATAAAATGCCTCTATTAAATGTAATATTTAGGTAAGATCTTTTATAGAATATTACGTATTTGCGCTGAAATACAGTAAATTCGTTTTTAGCGTTTGTAAAATCCCTCTGCTAAAATGTAATATGTAAGACTTTTTGTGGAACTATAAAAAAGTTTGCATCGAATTACAGTAAATTCGCAATCAGCGTTTGTAAAATGCCTCTGCTAAATGTGAACTTACTTAATCATGACAGAACATTTGCAGAAGACTAATAATTTAAGTAAGTGTAAATTTACATAAAAACCAAGTATATTTTACATGATTTGGGAAATTTCAGGCTAGTCCATGTATATTTACATTATTATCAATGTAGATACAGATCCATTTTTTATAGTATTTATTTATTTTTTTTAAATTGCCACTGTTTCAGTTTTATAATAACGAAATGAAGCAAAGTAAACCGAATTTTAGACATAAAACGTAACGTTGTATATACACCTCGATTTGCCCGCACCTTACTTCCAGATCAGATATGGAAAACTGGGGTTGTAAATAAATATTAAGAGAATTGAATGCTAGATCAAGGTGGTAACGTCGACTCTCGCCGACCGGACACGATCCAGCGGCTGTCAACGGCCCGTTGCCGCAGTCTCGACCGGCATTTGTTACATGGCTGATGCTATTTATTTGTTCGCGCCCGCTAGAAGTCGTGCTTTACCAATTGCGATCCAGATACTTCTAAGGATTACTAGATATAGTGTGCGTGGTCGCGCTCCTAATTGCTCCCTAAGGATTAAAGTGTGACACGGTGCGTATCCAGTAAGTTGTGACAGTGTACAAGATTCACGAGTCAAACAAAAGTGCGGCAGGTGCTTTAAAAAACGCGTGTGGAATTTTAAAATGCTGTCAAAGAAATTCGCGGCACCGTTGTTGTAGATAGTATAGTGGATCATAAATTTCTGGTCCCGTTCAGTGGTTGTCAGTTTTTTATATGTAGTTTTTTTTACCTCGATGGCGATATTGGCTTATATCAAGGAGGCTCGTGGTAAATGGATGGTGTACATTTTAGAACAGATATGCATATATAACAGGTTATTTTGGAATATGTACTTATTTCGCAAGCATTTCCTTATTAAAAGCAACTTCGATAGCTGCACACATCACCAAATTTCTTGAATTACATTACGTATATGGGTAGGTATACTTATAGCAGGTACCTACCTGTGTTTAATTGTGCATTCTAGAAATGGCTACTTCGATAATATAGAGGTTCACATAGATTTTAAAAAGATATCAAATTCAATTCTATAAAAAAAGCAATGTTGAAGAAATGGGCATTTAACAAACATTAGGGATTTTTTACATCATATATTTACCAAATAACTAACAATTTTCAATTTTTTTTATATACCTAACAATCATGATTTAGAGATGTTTTCGAAGACAATATACCTCGCTTTGATTAACGTAAGAATTGGTAGGTACTAATCTTTATCTTTCAAGTATTAAAATTAAGACCAGCAAATTAATAGATATCTGTCTATATTGTAGAAAAGTAAACATAATTTTTTTACCAACATTGTCAGTGACACTCGATGCAAATTACCGATTGTAATATGTAAAGTACGTAATATGTGTACATTTTCCGAAATACATTTATTTTGATTAAGGATGGAGGTGTTATTACAGCTATAGATCGCTATCATCTTATCTTGATACACTGGTATATACACAACATATATGTAAAATAAGTAAAGTACACAGTTTCTTATACAATAGGTAAATCAAAGAAAATATACCTATTAATGACAGACATAGGTATAAAATATTATAAATACGCATTCAAGCAAATAAGCAACATCAACATTTTGTAAACACAAACTATCTTTTTTGACCTAATCTTTAAATGATGGAAAAGGCGCTTCAAGTAAAATACCCAACAAATATTACTTAAATCTTTTGATTTCTTCCCCATATCACCCACGGATTTGCTTTTGAGATATAACACCAATTTGCGAATCGCCACAGGGCAATATTTTCCTTTACGTTTAAGGTAGTTTTAAGCATGGAATAGGTGCTCCATAAGGTACCTATGTGATATTAAAACATTCGACTTTTCTTCCAAATAACACAGCAGAATATTTTCCTTTGCGTTTTTCACCTTCTTCGTAGTACACGATCCACGGAATTGAATCTGAAAGCGTAGATATTGTAATCATATTGAAACTTCCATTTTGGAGGCAAAAGGCAAAAGATTTTCTACTATGGCATTTTCTCTACCCGTTATTTCGTCACCTGTCTCACTACCATAAAATCATCGCAAATCGTAATGAAATAATTTAAATAAAATTCTAATAGCTCTGTTGCAGAACACATGAAAATATAAATCTGACATTTTATGACTTTCAGTATTATTAATTTCCATAGTAACGAAATGGATGGGTGGCCTGATATGCAACTAAATATAGTTCAATTAATTTTGAGCTTTTTTGCATGAACGTAGAAAAATATTATTTTGCTACGTTCGTGCAAAACAAAACTTTATTGAACTATATTTAGTTGAAGAACTGGTTCTTTATTGCACTAGTGCCATAAAATTTTTATTTATTACACTCATCAGTCATTCTACTAGAGTGTTTTGTGATCACGACAAACATAAACATAAAATTTCACATTTACTAATGCTAAATAAAATATTTTTTTGGATATTGCATTAACGTAGAGATATTGTATGCAACTCGTACAAAAAGTTTTTATTGCACTCCATGTGTTGTCCAACTCGGCCTGACGGCCTTGTTGGACAATTTCACGTCCCGTGGAATAAATACTTACTTTTTGCACTTGTTGCATAAATAACTATTAAATTTAATAATGCTGTTAAATTTGTCCCGAGTACAGTAGTAAGTACAATATTTTTTGTATTTCTTGCACGAAATTCGTGTTTAATAGGACATTAATTCACATACAAATGAAGTACAATTATTAAAAGAAATAAAAAAAATGAACCGCTATCTAACCCAGTAGTTAGATACCTACGTAAAAACCGAAAGAATAGTCAGTCTCAGACTACCATCATACTTAGTCCATTGGAATATATATTTAATAAATGTATGATGCATGGTACATGTTCCACGATATTTACAGAAGCATTAATCATACCTATGTAAAAATACAACAAAGAGGTAATAACAAATTACACACCAAGATCACTCATAACCCATTTATCTATACTATTTGAAAAAGTGATAAAAAAAGGATTATCATCATATATTAATAAATACAAACTGTTTTCAAGCAACCAATTTGGATTTTGAGAGAATATCCACACAAGATGCAATAATGGCACTAACCATCAAAATTTACTCCGCACTCGATAGAGGTAAACCCTGTTTGGGTAAGTTCCTAGATTTATCAAAGACATTTGATACAGTCAGCCATGAATTAGTGTTACAAATTCTTGAAGTAATTGGCCACAGAGAAAAATCCGAGGAAAAATCACTAAAATTATTCAAAAGCTGCATCACAGATATATATCAGCGAGTAAAAATAAATAACGAATACAGTGATTCCATGAAAATAAAATACGAAGTGCTACAAGGTGCAGTTCTAAGATCTATTTTATTTTTGATGTATATAAACGTACAGTTTTCATTAAGGAGCGGAGGAGAAATTATAGGTTCCGCTGATGTTACTGCCATCTTATATAGAGCAAACTACTGGGAAGAATTAAGAGTATAGTCTGAGAAAGACTTAACATAAAATAAAAAGTTGGTTTGATCATAAATTATTAACGATTATATCCGATGAAACACTCTACTTACCATTGAGTTGCAACGATTTACGAAAAACTACTTTAGAATATCTGAAAATAAATGACATAGGGACATCTTGCATTAATTTTTGCAATTAAAGATTCGCATTTAAGATGGGATGTATATATAAACTACTTAGTCAAAAAACTGCAAATCATTATCTACAAATTTAAATACGTAAAATTATCCTACAATTCTAACAACTAAAAATGCTATACATTATCTTGTAGAGAGCCACTTGAATTATTGCATACTTGGATGGAGAGGTGTTGTTAAAACTCTCTTGAAATCATCCAATAAGGAGTTCTGAAAATAATGTTGTCTAAAGACCCAAGGTACCCATCTGACTTATTAGTGTCTAACTACATGTTTTCTTTATATTCTATTTTTCCCTAAATATTTCGTCCGATTTTATCATTAAATGTCATGTACATTATTATGTTATTCTTGTAGTTATTAATGTTTTCATTATTGTAAAGTGCTAACCACATTTTAACCCAAATAATTGTTAAGTCATTTATTCTTGTGGCATATTTATGTACAATGTAATATACTGTGATAAACTTTCTGAATGTACAATAATTAGTTACGTAAATAGATATATTATCATTATAATTATTATTAGTATTATTATTATGCATTATTCTAGTGAATTTTTGATTATTTCGCGCACTTAATACAAATTTTCATATAAATTGTAGAGAAATATAAAGATGAATACTCATTCTTAATGATTCAATATATTTGTATATTTTCATATTTATAATGAGAAATACTCCATTCACTATTAACTGTCTTAAAATATTTCCCACCCAGTCTGAATTTCTCCAATGAATGTCACACTACATTAACAAGATGACTGCAGACGGAAAATCGACAGTAGTAACTCAGCTATTTATTTGTCTTACCAATGGAGCCGGTTAGGTTAATTAAGGTAAAAGACCATGTCTCGATGGTAGAATATGTGATGTGTCAACGATAATCTGTCGATATACAATGAGAACGTGTTTGACAATTGCGGCTCCTCAGGTATACCGAGAATCCACGATAATGGAAGGTATTGCAGCAAAACGCGACACCTCCTCATTCAGTTCTTGCTTAATTTATTGCCGTTTTGTTAGAGTTGGAGGTATCAGGTTAGTTTATTGCCACTTTCTCGAAATGGTTTTATTGCCGGGCTTGTTCTATTTCATTTAAAAATGCTGATACCGTGACACAGGAAATGTAAGTGTCGTGGTACACAACAGAGCCAGTTGATGGCGATCTTCACAAAATATGATATAGCTGCATGAGCAGAGATATTATATTGTCTATGAGCATGATTTCAGTACACGATATCTCGGCTATTGAACCACTCTTGGGGTATGAGAGGATATAACATTAACTTTCCAGATTTCCCAATGACATTTAATAGTAATAATTACCTATGTACATTCGCGTTCAATAAAGTGTTGTACAGCATTTTTGTGCTGTGTTATTTGGTATGTCGTTTCATGGAGTTCATAAAAGTGTTGTACAATAAATTTTTAAGCTCCTTGCAGTAACCATAGACAACAACTGATTTAATGAATTAAAATTGACGGTAGATAAGACGTTATGGGTTTTGTACTTCGAGTATATATAAAAAATAAAGACCGATGTTATAAATACTTATAATATTACAGAGCATTTAGTTAAGTAAGCTAGGGAACAAGACCAACTATGAAATAGGTAGAAAACAAAAATATAAAAATGTAGAGTTTAAAATAATTAAGCTATGGAACACGAACACCAACAACTATGAAATAGGTAACATAAAAAAGTAACAATAATCTAAAGTGTTAAAATTAGACATCACACTAGCATTATTTACACAAATTCAGATTTTTTCTTATAATTTACCAACTCTTCTGAAAACGGCTCTGTTGAGGTTAGCGAATATCTTAAGAATTTAACAGGTGCTTTAAAACAACCATCGGAATTATTCTTTGAAGTTTCTATTCAAGCCTATCAAATATTTAATGAGCTTATTTCAGATAAATACGAAAGGGAGGTAAACATAGGATCATTTTACGAGAGTTGATTATTTTAAAATTAAAAAAGCGTCTATTAGGGTCTATGGTGATGTGGAAATCCCCTTTCAAGTTATTTTTTCATAAGTAACAGTTTGTTTTGAAATATATTCTGTTTTACTCATAAAAACCTCTGTATGTTGTATATTACGTTATGCCGTGACCGGACTTGTGACAGTCACAAGTGACGTCACAAATTCTTGTATTCGGCCTGTCTTATGGAGGTCTCGACCCAGTATGTTCTAACGATTCTAAAGATGGCTCAAACTGCTTGCCATCGTTCTCTATACAACGCTCAAGTCTGTCGCGTGTTAATTGCACGGCAAAATCCACTTCCGCAGGGGATATGCTCTAGATTACATTTTCTATTCCAAAAACCATATCTTCCTTTGTCGTTGGTTGTTATTGTAACACAAAATCGTTCACCTTATCCCAAAGACAAAGATCCATACAGGTAATTGTAGGAAATGTCGTGTCCAGATATTTTACATCTCCTCAAGTGGATTGGAAGAGGCAGTTTATTTCCAGGCCCGCTATGTCACCTGACCTTACCTGTCTGGATTTTTTTCTTTTGTGTAGGATAAGTTCTTTAGAATTACAAATTGTTCTACGTAAGTTGTTTTCATTCACATTTTTTATTCAAATAATATAAAAGACCCATAATAAAACAAAATGCGATTAACTTTTAAAACGAATATGTAATTACTTAATTAGAAATTCATTAATTAATAATCGAAGATAATAAATTAATTTAATAATATTTTTTATGGTTTTTGAAAATATGATTTTTAAAATACATGTTTCATTATTAGACACTTTTGTTAGCAATTTTTTTTATACAGCTGGTACACTACACGCCGTGCCGTTATTTCTATATAAATACTGTCGTGGTTTCTTTCAACTAAGTAAAAAAGTTCAAACTGGGGAGAGTATCCGTATATAAAACTCTCGGCTTCGGCACGGCCCATATCGGCCTTTAATTTACTTAATGATTTTAATATTTTGTCGCTGCTCCATTCCTTTCCAAAATTTCGTTAAGTCAATTCGGCAATGACAAATAAAGTGCTTGTGATAAGTTCGCATCTTCGCTTACTTCGTCCCAGGCCAGCTCTATGGCATTTGACAAGTCATTCCTATTCTGAGGCCGAAAGTTTCCGTCGTATTTTTTTGCCAGTAAGCCCCATACGTTCTTAATAATATTGTTACGTTTCTCGAAACTTTTTGGGCTAGGGTTAGTTTTAATAAAACCACATTCTCTCACTACAACTAACTTATTTATTTATTCATACCTTTACTTTGACACCTTTGAGGAACACCTGTCACTATTTAACAAATTGATATTACTTACATTATTCCTTTCACTAAATCTCCCCCATGGCTTCAGGAGATATGTCAACTTGTCTATCTCAATTCTCATAATCCCACTAACTCCCTTCTTCCCAGCTTGCTATCTCCCCACAAAAACCTTCCATTTTCTATTTTCTTGTCACCCGGGGATAAAAGCAAGTCTAGCAGATTCACTATTCAATAAGTTCAATGTTTTCTACTTCCTTTAAAGTTCCCACGAAATATCTTTACTCAGCAAATAAACTGTACTTACTAGATAATGCCAATAAATGATATAAGATACCTTACATCCTTTATAGCATCCGGAATTTATTCATTATTAATATGGAACTTATTTGACTCTAAAATTTTACAATTATTATGCATTAATTTACTATACAGTGTGTTTTCTAATTTGTTGCCAAGGATTTTCCAATTTGTTGCTCTCTAATTATGCCTGCATTATGGATTGGACAATTATCTTGTTGAAATATATAATTATTACCAGGAAAGTGCTGTTCCACAGAAGGTAACATCACATTTTCTGGGATATTTGCATATGCTAGGGCATTTAACCTCTCTTTTATGCTCCAGCACACTCCAAGTGCATGAATGCTTCACCATGCCCGCATGTTTACAGCGAATCTTCTAGATCTATCGTAGTTATTTATATATTGTTCGTCGTTCTAGTATTGCGAGGTCTATACACTCTTATATGCCTATTAACGTGGACTGTAACTTCACTCAATTTTCGCGGTACAGATTATTTTTTTATTTGTTTGTCTCTTGTATAGCACATGTCACTACATCAAACGGATATTGTTCCAGGTGCTGTATGAGGGCATTAACTTGCTCTTGAGTAGAAACTTTCGGCCTTCTTGTGGACTTCTTCCTTTCAAGGGTTCCGTCTATTTCCCATCTCTGCTTAATTTTCAGCACAGTGTTTTTGCTTGTGTGCATTATATTGGCTACTTCCCTGATGGAGAGTCCATCAACTAAAAACGAAATGATGCGGGCTATTTCTGTAAGGTTCATTGCAGGTATTTTGCAGTTCTTACTGACAATAAATATTTCTTTCTACAATCGCCTCAATAGTAGGCTTTTGCGCTTTCAATTCTCAACGCAAAGTACGCCATTTCCGATGATGACATAATTGTCGCTTTAAAGCGGCAATAGTGTCAATTCCCGATCGCTTCTTTATTATAAATTCCTTAGCAGGCGCTTGTCAGTCAAAAATGACACATGAGAAATGTAGCTAACAAAAAAATTATAAAAATCGGTTCATATATAAACATATGTCAAATACATACACGAACACACTGTTTTAAGCGATTGTAGAAAAAATGTTGTATGTATTACGAGCACAAACTGACATTGCCGCTTTTGAAAGAATACCGCGCGACGCGAAGCGGCAATTTGGAATTGGAAATTTCATTCGCAAGCGGCAATGCAGTACTTTGCGCTCTTAATACACAAATAACTATTCTGTGACTTTAGTGACAGGCAAACAGTTGTCAATGTTAATTAAACACAACTGTATATTAATTTAAATATAGAAAATAACTTAATATACTTATTATTAGTTTTATTATGTTAGTACGTTAAGAACTATAGTTCATAGTGGCATCCTAAACGACTAAATAAAGAAATTGAAAATGAAAAGAAGAACTATTATGCCAAAAGATTAGTACATCAATTAATAAAACAAACACGCTCCGTCCATAACGAATCAAAAACTTAGTTAATCAAACCACAAATAAACATAATTATACATTATTTAAATTCCGGATAAAATTATAGCAGATAACAAAGAAATTAGGCATTTATTCGACGATTATTTTGCACACTCTGTCAAAAATCAAGTCAACCTTCCAGAAAATGTGTGCAGCACCCTGGATAAACGTAACTATACGTCAATGTTTTTTTATTCCAGTAACACAACTTGAAGTTGAAAATATAGTTCTACAGTTAAAAAGTAAAGCCAGTACTGGCATGGATGAAATATGTTAGCAAAAATACTAATAGTATGAGGTAATTAGATATATCATGTGATCTTACAGAATCATTAATGTGTCATGGACAATGCCCCACAGATATCAAAAGTTATACCTATTAAAAAAAAGAAGATTCGCTTTCTATAGAAAATTACAGGGGAATATGTCGCCTAAGTAGGTACACTTTCAAAAATTATAGAAGCGTTACGTTACGATAACATTATCAAGTATCTAAATATTAATAATATTCTATCTCCTATTCAGCATGGGTTCCGATAGAATTACTCAATAGAAACTGCATCTATAGATTTAGAACAATACATTTATGAAAATAGTGATCATAAAAAATACGTTCTGGGGATATTTTTCCCCAGAATTAAAATTTAAAAAATGGGATTCGAGGAGCTCCAAATCATTAGATATTATCATATATAACAACTCGTTCACTAAAAGTCAAAATAGATTATAAATATCTAAATAGTTATATCATAGAATAATCGGCCTATCACACCCCCTTGCGGGATTTCTAGCAAGAGGGTGTGGATCTAGGCTATCGTTCCTGTTGTATATTAATGATCTGCCTCTTATATAAAGGAGGAACTACGTACGCAGACGACCATTGTTGTCACAGCAAAATCACACACTGAAGTTAAACAGAAAGGTACTTATGTTATAGAGAGTTTTAACAAATGGGAATAATCACTTAATAAATAACCTACATAAAACAGTCCTAATTTAATTTAGAACATAATACAATCAACTTAGCAAGCTTGAATTTGACATCAATAATAATACTTTTAAAAACACGAGCTCTAGCACGAAATTTTGTATTACACCAGTCGACTACAAAATAGATTTTAATAAATATATGAATAATATAATATGCAATAAATTAAACAAAATATATTTTTCCTTTGCACCATTAAGATCACATTTTCACCAAAAATGTTTTATCAATATGTATTTGGTATTTCCATCATTATATGGAGCCAAGAACTGATATCAATAGAATATTTGTAACACAGAAATCAATTATGCGATTAATTTTTAACCATGGTTTTAATGATTCTTAAAGAGAAATTTAAATATAACAGCATACTGGCTGTTTTTTACATGTTACCCCTGACTTCGTTCGGCCGAATTTAACATAGCAATAGCCCGCGGAACAGGCAGCTTTTGTGATATTATGTCGTCGGATGGGGAAGCGGCGGAAGGCGTAAAAATTGTCGGGATATTTACGTTAATAATTAATTATTTATAAGTGTTCACATTGGATTATATTGGATGCATACTTCCCTATTTGAATCGGATGTTGTTCACAATTTCATGGATTTTAATTTTTTGCGCGGAACCGTAATTCTTTTTCTAAAATTAAAGTAGCCCAAGTTACTCCTTATAACATCAGTCAGTGAATGTCCCGTCAAAATCGGTCCGGCCGCTTCGGAGATTAACCGGAACAAACAGACAGAGACAGACAAACATTTTACAAATTGTTTTTTGTTTTGTTACTGTATAATCCTTCATACGCATTTAGTAAAAAGCTGTTATTTTGACATTACAAACAGACATTTCAATTTTATTTATTTGTGTACATTTTAATTTTTTGTGCAAAACCCTAATTCTTTTTTTAAAATAAAAGTTGCCTGTGTTACGCCTTATAACATCAGCTATCTGCGAGTGAAAGTCCCGTCAAAATCGGTTTAGCCGTTACAGAGATTAGCCGGAACAAACAGACACACAGACAGACAAAAAATTCAAAAATTGTTTTTTGCTATAAGTATCGTTTACACTTTCATATACATTTAATATAAAGCTGTTATTTTGACATTACAAAGAGACACTTCAAATGTATTTACTTGTATAGAGATTTTATTTTTTTACGGGGAACCCTATTTCTTTTTCTAAAATAAAAGTAGCCTAAGTTACTCCTACAAAATCAGCTATCTGTGAATGAAAGTCCTATCAAAATCGGTCTAGCCATTTCGAAGATTAGCCGGAACAAAGAGACATACAGAAAAAAAAATTAGGAAATAGGTTTTTTGTTATAAGTAGGTATCGTATGTACTTTCATATGCATTTAGTAAGAAGCTGTTATTTTGATAGTACAAACAGATACTTCAATTTAATTTATTTGTATATAGATTTTATTTTTTTATGCGGAACCCTATTTTTTCTAAAATAAAAGTAGCCTAACGTACTCCTTATAACATCAGCTATATGCCAGTGGAAGTCAGATGTCTGCGAGTGAAAGTCCCATCAAAATCGCTCTAGCCGTTTCGGACATTAGCCGGAATAAACACACACAGAAAAAAAAATTAAGAAATAGGTTTTTTTATAAGTAGGTACCGTATATACTTTCATATGTATTTAGTAAAAGCTATTATTTTGACACTACAAACAGACACATTAATTTTATTTATTTGTATAGATTACTTTGCTATCAATATACAACCCGCAAAATGAATATACACGTATAGATAAATTTAATCACATGCAGTTTAAATAATCACCAAAATAGGTATACTGGAAGCTTCCTGCCAATATAAAAAATTCAATGACATAAAAATTTTAAAACTAACCTAAAATAAGTAATTTCCTTACTGGACACTGTTTTTACTCACTAAATGAAAATATATGTGAACTAAACACTAAATGAATGTAAACAACAAAATAATTTGTAGTTTTAAATATTATTTGATTTAAGTCACTATTGCCTTAACATTATATAAATTAAACCAAAACACTTTTCATTCCTATCAGGTGAAAAGTAACCATACCTATACATTGCAATAAAATTGATCTAAAAAGATGTATTAGTTCATCACTATTTCCTGAATCTTCTCATTTCAGTGAAATACTAGTAAAAAGCAAGTAAATATAAATGCTTCATCTTAGGATACCAAATACTTACATAAGAACATAAGAAGCCCATAAATCTTCGCCTATAGAACTGTTTTCTGTTTAGAAATTAGCTACTTATATTGTTATGGGCCTAAACTAGCTGTCTGATCTCGATTTATAGTTATTGCACAGTTGATAACTTACTTTAGAAGGCAGATCTTTTACCATTAATCGCTTTTAATTGTTCGGAGAAAAACCAGATATATAAATATTTATTTTATGGATTAGTGAAAAAGTCATTTTGAATTACCGAATCGATCTTACTATATACTATACAGTCTCCTTTATCATTATAAGTGAACGAATATTGGACGTAATATTAGAAATTACTCCTTACAGTCTACGCATAAAATTACTGAAAATTTCATAAGTGTAGCACGGCGAATTACTGAATTCCATATCCTGTTATATTTTCTACTAGCTAGTTCATGCCTCAAACCACAGGAATGTGCGTAGCTTTATGTTAATTCCAAGCCTACGTTGTATTATGTATATATTATACTGTTATATTAATACCGCCATTTTCTCCTTTGTAGTTCTCCGCATATTATGATTATATTGTTTGCTAGCAATATTATTTACCGTTTTCAATCAAAATTGTTATTACAGAATAGTAACGAATATTGATATAAAATACTGATCGCACGAAAAAATAAATTACCTACTATTTGCTCAGATGAAACAATTAATTATTCTAAACCGTGCATTTGCGGTTTGGTATGATAAAAAATTATGAATTTCTAGTTTCATAGGTGCTTATAAATAATAGAATTAGGTTATTAGAACACATCAAATTCAAGCGAATACCATTTGTTGTTTCTTAAATCATACTTGGCATTAATAGGCCATTCATATTAGCATAAATAGAAAAAGAATTATAAAGTTTTACCACTTGGGGATTAAACTTGTCCAGGGATGTACTTTCAAAATAAAAGAGTTCTCATGCAACAAGTGGAAGCTTCATCCCTAAAATCGACCCCTAAAGTACAGTTCTGTAGTTTTTGCGATTTTCTGGAAAACCGTTTGTTCTACAAAAAAAATTATATTTACAAAAAAATGTTCCTAGTAAAATCTGTATAAAAAATTATTACTTAAATTATTTAGAAGAGAGGTATTCGAGAAATCAGCTTTTGAAGTTAGGGGATGCATTAACAGAGATACACAAACATGGTATAATCATGTATTTTAGGTATAATTTTGGAACTCTTGCAACTTATAATTGGAATAATTATATTGGAGAAGGAGTTCATAAAAAAGTGTTGCGATTTATACAAGAGTACTCGTTTCCACACCACCAATAAGGTAGAGTTATCGGCGCGTTTTTTAAGTGATATCTCTTTGAGACCTGATCTACTAAATCAAAATAAATTTATAATACATCTTTAGGAGTATCTAACTCATCTGTGGTATCTGTATTGGTAGTGCTTTGGCCACGGCTATTTCTGCAAACAGTTGTGCAATGTAAACTTGCCTTAGTACAGCTGTCTCTTTCCACAGCCTTGTTTGCAACTGCAGGTTATTAATATTAAAATAGGAGCTCGGGGGGTGGCTCAGTGGTATAGACAGGTGACAGGGCATAAAATTTTTTTTCCAGCCCCAAAGCTCAAGATGCATATTATATGTTCTCCACGCCATATTTGCCCTTGAAGGTAACTACGATGGGAATACTGTTGTGCTGCTGCACACGTGTGAGGTAATTTTGAAAGAACAACGACACTGCCTGCTTGGTCAACAAATTTATTAAAATAAGCATATCTTTGCTCACTAAGACTAATGATTTAGCTTTATAGAGCTCCAATATAAACCTTTCCCCAGCTTGCTCAATTTCTGTTTGAGACTTAGCATTATTCAAATTCTGAATTACACTATCAAAGTCTTTTCAGCGATTAAATACATGTACAAACTGTTGTTTGTCTTTTCCAAAGGATCCTGATGGCCGTGGTATCGCAGCCTGATGGATATGGTATACTAATAGCATGAATGAATAAGATAGATTCTTTACAATTGCGGACAATATTAGATGACTGTAAGTTCTTCGAACTATACAGCCGTTTCTTAACATTATCTTGAGTCACTTTTTGAGATATGATATCTGTGCTCACTGGGGTAAGTGCAATTAATAAAACAAGAAGATCGACGCATTAACCAACCACTACAATTTGTTCGTTTTCCTGAGATTTTGTGATAGCAGTGGCAACAATTTTGACATCAGCATCATCTACTGCGATATATGTGCCTACATTTTGGTTGTTAAGATATTCAGTAAGCTGTGAAATAAGTCATTCCTTATTGTTAAGATTATTTAAAAATATACTTTGCTACTCAACTAATCTGTTTTTTGTCAAAAAAAAATTAACAGCGTTTTAACAGTCGTCTTTGACGTTCGACACTTTTTGTACTGGCACTATTTTTGTCAAATAACCGCCGTCAAATTTCAACCCTTAACTGCAATAGCTGTTTTCTCGCAAACCTCTATTAGAAAAAATTTAAGTCACTTTTTTATGCAGAATTTCGCTTGGAATATTTTCTGTAAGTATAATTTTTTGTAGAACAAACGGTTTTCCAGAAAAACGCAAAATACTACCGAATTTTACTTTAGGAGTGAGTGGCTTCTTGGAATGAAGCTCCCACTTCGTTTAATTCCCAAGCGGAAATTTTTTTAAATTTTTTTCCTGTTCGGCTATTTTTAGGCTAATATGAATGGAGTATAAAAGTACCTCGCAAATGCAGGCTCGGGTAAAGAGTTCCTCGAGGTTTTATATTGAGGCCACCTGGTATTTGTAATATCATTAACGATATTTATAGATTTGCCAAGCAGTTACAATTGGCTTTATGCATATGCCCCAAGCATTATGTGCTCAAGAATTCAGAAGTTGATTATAACTACCTGCAATAAAACATTCTTGTCTGCATTATGTAGAAGAAATGAGATTACCTTGTTCAGCTGACATGTATATACATGCAGGATTATACAGGAAAATACAGAGACGTAAAAAAACCGCCGAGCCCCCTCGGTTGATCATTTGTATCCGCCATATTGGATTCAATATGGCCGATCTAACTTAATTTGTTTAAGCTCACTTCTGCAAGTAATGGTCCGATGGAAATATATATTTTTTTAGTTTTATAACTTTATAGGGCAATGTTTTTCGTTGATAGCTACTATATTTCTCGAAGTTATGAGATTTTATGTTTTTTTTCTTTTAATCCGCCTTGGTTTAGCCATCGTCAAATCTAAACTAAAAAATCAGCTATATCCCTGTCATTCAGGCTGCCATATTTCGGGTAAGAAGAATATCTTCAAATATTGCCAAAATTATTCGATATAAAATATTTTTAAATTCCTAATTTCGTCGCTAGGGGGCGCATTTGCTATGGTGTTTCAGTAAATCGTTAATTTCCCCAAATATCTTCGGTGCAATGTGGATAGGAAATAGGCCTTTTGGAATCTCTGTTCTGTCCTCCACAATTTTTTTTTCTAATTGACCATATTAGTTAGTTTATGAAAATCCCGGCGCGAAATTTGAAATGGGTTGCTAAACACACTCGGCAAATTTGACTACCATGTATTTCTTATGGAGATTCAAAAGACTGATTTTCAGACGGGAATTTCTCGGGTTTTAGGTATTTCTTAGTATTTAAACCTATTATACGTAGAACTTAAAACATATTTCTCTATAATTCAAACCCAAATTCTTTTTTTAGACCCATGAGTTAAATATACAAAAGATTTTAAATTAAAGTGACTGTTTTCCATGGACGTACGTCCCGTATTAGTGTAACATTTCTTACGCAAGAGCGCCAGGCCAGCTGAGTCAGGTTAAGGGTTATATTATGGATTGTCGGTGGATTGTTTATTTATTAGTTTATTATTATTTTGGTCAATGTTTATCGATTTTTTTATATTAATGATGTAATGATATACCTACTATGTACACTTTTATAAAAGAATAATGGAAAAAAGGGCCAAATGTAGATTTCTCCATATAAATAATAATCCGGTAAGTACCGGATTACTATTTATCTACCTAGATACCGGATTATTATTTATAGGAACATTTTTCATTAACTAACCGCACAGCAAACTTGATGAAACTGATGGAAAAGGCTCAGAAAACAATGATATTGTGCATTATACCTTTCGATCGAATAGATTTTCTGCACTTATTCCTTACATATGCATACTCTGAATAAGTACCAATCAAACTGTAGGACTACTGTTACTATGTAAGAAGCTGTTATTAAATAAGTTTATCCAAAACCTTATAGTACCTTTAATTATAGAGATTTCATTCTTATTAAAATATATTTTTATCTAAATTTTACAATCCTGTATAATAACTATCATAACTTACCATCCGACATCCGACCATCCAACATCGCAAAATTCAAACCCCTACCACTCTGAACTATATATTGGATCAAGCAACAACATACGTTTTTTAAACAAACATCGCATTCAAAAATTCGTACTATTTTTATTTTAATAATGTTTAATTAATTTTTGAACAGTCTCTCAGTCAACTAAAATATCAAAAAATGTTTTTATTCAACTTTTTTCACTAAGAGACTTTCTATATCACGTGTACAACGCTCTGAACTTGAGTCCCCATAAGACATCCAATTTGAGATCCTAACCTAACTAATATGGTAATTATCAAGGCAACGACGACGCGACGGTGTGAAGGGATACAATTTGGAATTTTGAAAATGCTGTAACTTGAGTTTGCCTTATCCAAATTTAACAAACGATACCTCAGCATAAATAGCTTTTCAACCCGATTTATAATTTTTAGAAACTCTTCAATTTAGTTTGTGTTCAAATGTAGAGGGCGCTATTCAAAGACATGTCATATTCAGCCCATTTAAAATAAAATTAAATACAAATTTATTATACATAAATGTTTTAAAAGAATATGGTAATCTATGTTTTAGCGCACACGTGGGGTAAAGTACTTATCAATGCATGCATTTGCGCGCGGTGTAGTGCACTTTATGGCACGCTCATAGGGACACAATAGTAAAGTAAAATAATAAGTAAGTAAAAATATATAAACACAACCTTTCTCAGCCATCCGTTTTCTACGCTACATTCAAGTGCGTAATAAGTTGCTTACTTAGTTTAGATGTCGTAAGTACAATAATATGAATTTACAGTGCTGACCGTCGAAAAATAATATATTACCAATATATTAGTATAACCAAATTTTAAAATTGAATATGTTCTGTAGACTCCATTCTGGAATTTTTTTATTACTTTCGATTTCATGGTTAAATATAAGAACTAATAAAAAGCGTGAAATCATTTAGGTACATGTAATTTTTTTTAAACAAAAATAGTAACACGAAAAAAACTACTCATTATATCATGTGATATATTAACTGCATATAGTTTGTTTTCTTTAAGAAACTTTAAAACAAATTAAGTTATATTCGCCATCTTTGATTCAAAATTGCAGATGACGCAAGCGGTGGACCGAGGGAACTTGCCGATTTATTTCTATGCTTGTATATACTAGCATTAGTTTTACAGCAAATAGGACCCATATCATATCAAATAATATAAAACTATTATATAAAAATTCTACACAAAAGATACATTGTCAGTACTAATAATTAGCTACCATCCACCATAATACGTGCTTAGGAGATTACATACGATTTTTCAGACAAACAGCTGTTACGTTATATAAGGATTATTGTAACGATACCGATGATCAACCGTAAAATCTGCCTAAAAAAGTGAAAGTGACGTTTGTAAATCATTAATCTTATAATTCCGCCTTAGAGATACCAAACCGAATACCATTTATAATATGGCTAAAGGTTATTTGAAATATGTTGCTTGTGGTCATTAGCGTTTAAAAATATTAATGTTGATAATTGTAGCTGGAAATCACGTTATTCCAGATAATAATTAGCAACTGTTGTGGTAACAGTGACCCAATTTCTAGAACAAATCTGATGCTGTTAACTATGTAGATGTTAATAATTTAGTTTATCTAGTGTGCTCGTAAAATTACGTAATATAAAGTGACTAATTTCGCTCTAACGTAATTTTCAATTTTGGCCTAAAAGAAGTCGATAGAAGATCTCCACTTTCATATTATTGTCCAACAAGTATCCAAATTCCAATATTTTAGACGGTCACATAACTTTTCATTATATCGGTAAAACAAGTTTGCCGGAAATATTCTACTAGCGGTTTGACAAATTGTTATGGCCATACTGATAAAACTAAACTGAATTTCTTTTCCCTAATAAAATGTGCAAATTTATTTCATTGGGTGATACATACATATATTAAGTATTATTAAACTTTACAGCATGGCCATAGTCAGTATGATGGTCGGTAATACGTACGTTTTTATATCATAACTATATAATTGTTGTATTACTATTGTAAGATATTTCTCATCCCAATTTCTCCTGTTTTGGGCCCTGTTCCTCTGATACAATTCTAATTCTGGACGATGCTCTCATTATTCCATTAATGCTATAATTTTGTTTCGTTTTATGAGGTTATATGAGAAGTAACCTTGTGTTAGTAGAAATAGATAATGCAGAGAAATTAAGTGAAACTACTTATTATTTGTACATTTAAATATACACAGAGACGAATTATTAGGAGGTTGTACAAGTTCTTTGGCCTTTATTCAGAATTCTAAATAATACGATTAACATTGCCTTCTTATTCCTTATGTCCTTATATATTTATGGCTCATTACGTGTTTGTTTCTTCTTCTAATCCATCCATATTCAGTTCTTTTTCTTCCAAATATTTTCCTCAGTATCTTTCTCTCCCCTATCTGCGGTTTCGCTTGTTCAGATTTATTTAAGGTCCATGTTTTAATAAGCTGACTTGAAGATACCTAGTTTATAATGCTTATACTCTTGAAGATGCTTTGTTGTTGAATAGACGCCAGTTCACAATGAACAATTATTTTTGAAATTTATATGTTTGTAGACCAATTTTACATGTAGACAAAAAACTTTTAGTTTTCTTATTTATGAATTTAAAGTAGAGCATGTAGATACTTTGCCTCAAAGGGAGTTCAAAATAGTATTCAAAAGTATTCTTAAGTATTCAAAATAGTATTATATACTTTCGAGATTTTAATGCAAACTCATGAAGATTTATATTTATTAATAAAATTATAACTTTTCAAAGATTGTCTTAATATGTTAAGTTTCTTACTGTTAAAGAATTTATTTTAGAAGGAAAAACTATTGGTTTGCATTTAACTAGGACATAAATTTATTTTAAATATATTTATACGTTATAGTGAATCAATAACATTGGAAAAGAAACTTTAAGAAACTATCCTGCGATAACCTAATATACCTTAGATTAATACAACATGGAATCTCAAATCCATTTGTAAACAAACATTCGCGCACATCACTACTGCACTTATGTGTTGACGTCTATTATTTGTGGTGTGATAAAACTGCAATGGCTTCCTCGCTGTGGAAACTTCAATGGCGTCCTCGCTGTATGAACTACTTCGAGAACCAGTCTTACGGCAAAAATCAGAAACTATGCCTCGTAGAACTACAGGAACTTCTTCTTAGATATTTACTCACTTTTTGATTTTGTACTGCTCTAAAATCTTTATCAAGGATATGACGAAAACTCTTGTAGAAAGATCTAGGAAACTGCCTAGTCCTTCTATTAGAATTTTAATAACCCCACTATCAGTTAAATTTATCTTCTTTACAGAATATCACGGAAATACGTGTAATTACTATAGCGTAAAATTTATAATAATTAACTGTGATATCAAATAAATATTTAATTTTCTTTCTTTTTTCATTATTAACTGATCAGGCATTATTGTTTGTAGTAAAGGAAGTACCATTCTCAGCAACAAAGTACTTCCTAGGTTACCAGCGTTTCCTTACACACATTGTAGTTATAGGTATGTCAACCAATCACATTGTTTCATTATTTATGCTTTTTATATTTTCACTAATGAATACTATTTTAAACCCATCGCATTAATTTTACTATCTTTGAGTTGTTATTTACTTTTTATTTTCACGCCTGACATTTAACACTATTTTGTCTTGGTAAGCATACGTTCGACTTATGGAGTTGGTTTCCAGATTAAAAACCTCGATCCCCTCTTTTCGGAGATGCTTTAATACATATTTATTTATAATTATTAGATATAGTTTAATAGTTGATATTGAATAAATCATAATTTTATATGTCGAAATTATTATTTATGTCAATTGATTTTTCTGCTGCTTTTTACTTAAGTTATCAATAAAATGCGGCTTCACCAATAAGCGTGTGTCTGGTTAGACCACGCTGTAAGATGATCTGTCGTCGTTATCCTATAGATATCCCTAATGTTTCGTAAAATTCCAGTCAAGATCTCATGAAATAAATTGCTATTCAAATTTGAATATGGGTATTAACTTACATACTCGGTATACTATTTGTTTATGTAGTGGTTCTATAATTCATTTGTTAGTTCGGTTTTAATTTAATAAATCTAATAATTTCCATAAAAATGCAATTGATGTCAACGTGCTGCTACATGAGATATAACTATGTCAACAAAATATATTATTACGAGAAATTGTGCTGCCGCTTGAATATATTATCGCTTGAAAGCATTGAAATAATGTGGATATATATATATTTTCTAGAGTTGAGTTAGTGTCTTTCTAGATTTGAACTAGACATATTGTTCTCTGGATTGGATAGTTGAGGTAGTTGAGGAGGAATTTCAGATTCACTTCTGACTCTTGTGCCCGTTATCCCTCTTATATAACAATTCCTATTAACGATATCATAACAATCCTATCAATACTAGTAAAATATGAAGTGATAAAGCTGGTTTAATTTATAATAAGGTCAATATATACAGTCAATATATACAAGTAACAGTGCTTTGTTATACTAGACAAATCATTAACACAACGCTCATAATTCTCTAATGTAATGTAGGATCCTAAATTATATTGGAAATTCGTTTACTGCCTGGATGGTAACGACTAAAGAGTAATAATAGTAAATAACATAATCACAGAGTTTAGTGTTAATAAAGTTTTATATCCCAGGACTATAGCCATATGGAAATAGGACTTTATGAATTGGCCTAATTGGTTTTAATGTACTCGCTTAAGAATTATGTAATCACGTTAGCTTTGATGACAGTAGAAATGTATAGGTAATATAATAAAAGTTTTAACGACGTCCTGGTATGTGAGTAGGTGAGTACCGTAAATGAGAGACATATTGTTTCACTTTCTTTGTAATGTCCCCAGGCCTATTATCTTTAATTAGGAATTTATAATGCAATAAATAATCTACAATGCTTGTTAAATATTTATCACGTAGAAAGCTGGTACGAGTAACGTCCTTATATTTATATTATAAAAAATAGTAGTTAGTTTCATAGATAGGAGTAAATCCGCGAGATTTTAACATATATTGATGTTTTTGAGATACCCATGTGAGAATAAACCATATTATGAAACTTTTCAGATAAAATTATACCTGGAAAGTTTTACTTCCGTAGGCCTATTGTCTTTAATTAGAAATTCATAATGTAATAAATAATCTACAATGCTTGTTAAATATTTATCACATAGAAAGCTAGCATGAGGAACGTCCTTATATTTATATTATAAAAAATAGTAGTTAGTTTCATAGATAGGAGTAAATCGCGAGGTTTTAACTTATATTGATGTTTTTGAGATACCCATGTGAGAATAAACGATATTATAAAAGTTTTCAAATAAATTGATACCTGGAAAGTTTTGCTTTGCCATCGCTTATCTTGGGATTGTAGTTGGAATGTTGCGGAGTTGATGGTTGTAGATCTTCTTCAAAAATGTTTCTTCCTTTCTATTCTTACACACCGCTACTTACTTCTTCTGCGCTACGTTTTAGACCAATGTTTGAAACTTTTTCGAAGATTTCACTATCAATTTTCTCTTTGTTTTCCTCGCAGGAAATATCAAATTCGCTCGCCAGAGAACCATGCACAAATGGAGAAGAAAAACCAGCGTCATATTGTTACGTTTCTCGTAACTTCTTGGGCTAGGGTTAGTTTTAATAAAACCATATTCTCTCACTACAACTAACTTATTTATTTATTTATACTTTTACTGTGACACCTTTGAGGAACACCTATCACTATTTAACAAATTAATATTACTTACATTATTCCTTTCGCTAAATCTACCCCCATGGCTGCAGGAAACACACTAACTCACTTCTTCCCAGCTTGCTATCTGATAAAAGCAAGTCTAGCAGATTCACTATTCAATAAGTTCAATGTTTTCTACTGCCTTTAAAGTTCCATTCGAAATATCTTTACTCAGCAAATAAACTGTACTTACTAGCTAATGCCAATAAATGATATAAGATACCTTACATCCTTTATAGCATCCGGAATTTATTCATTATTAATATGGAACTTATTTGACTTTGTAAAATTTATAATTATTATGCAATAATTTACTATACAGTGTGTTTTCTAATTTGTTGCCAAACTATGTTTATTTTTATATTTAGTTATATTTGTGACAATATTTCAGCATACAAATAAAGAATAAAGCAAAGGTAGCTTTATCACAAATGAAAAAGGAATATGTTACAAATCCTTTTAACAAAGCATACCCAAAACGGTATAGGTTTTCCACGTGGAACAGGGAATAAACAAAAATATTCTCAGAACATTATGTAGGTTAAGATCAAGGCATAGCTTAACAAAATCATACAAGCACAAAATTAAATTAGTTGAATCTCGGAGTTGTGATAATTGTGAGAAAGAAGACATCATATTATTCTAGAATCTTTTTTAGGAAAGTTAGGAAACATATTGGATTACCTATTGAAATAACATTAGCGCATATCAGTACTTGCACACAGCTTGCACAACAGCTAATGCCTTCGTTTGAGGTGTTTTCGGTATCATTATAGCAGCAAATTTATTAACAGATTAAGAAACATATTAAGATGTATGTTCTTAAATAATTAGGATTAATGTTCCAAGTGGCAACCAGTTTCTTTTTATTTTAATGTAAATACTTAATGGAAAAATTAAAATTCAGATCCACTATGTCTATCTTACCAACTGATCGTCTTTTTTTCAGTCATTAAGCGAAACATAATCATATGCAGACGGAAAAACAGTAGTGGACATTAAGTTCAGTGGCTGCAATCAATCGGCATTAAATTAATAAGACTTAGGTAGATTACATTCGAATAAAACTCAGTTCCTATGATAAACTCCCAAGTTTCGTTTCATTTAAGATATCGATATTAAAACAGATCAACAATTCAGGTCCGTAATGTGCTTGTATGTATTGTTAGTGTGATGGACTTTGTTATAATGCTGTATAATGTTGAAATTTGCTTGACGATAAGTATTTTAAGGAAAATAATTCTCTTCCTTAGGTATCATTAAGCAATATTTGCAAAACCAGCTTTATGGCAAATATAGTAATAATAATAATAATAACGATTTATTTGCCCAACAGGAAATTCCAATTGTAGGACTAAATTATAATAGAAATAAAAATATTATGGAATACAATACAAAGCAATACAAAAGTAATCAATGGCATAATCATATATAAACTAAATTAAAAAATCAAACTAAAAAAATTAATATTCATATATAAAAAAACAAAGCGATATTCAAAGTATCTGTAATGGTTTCATTCTGCATTATTGAATCTATATAATAATTTGCTTTATCAGGTCTATATACAGTTTGGAAATAAATACCATACAATTTTGCAATTTCAGTGTAAGAATCGTTTAAATACATGGCAGCTTCTGTTATGATATCCTTCAGGGGCGTACTCACCAGTGTTCCGTGTGTTCCGCGGAACACGGGCCGGGTACTTCAAGGGGCCCAAAATTTTAAAATTAACTGACGCTCTTTCAAATCTCCTGCAAAATAAAGAGCAAAACATTGAACATGCCACAAAAATGTTTCTTACTGCGTTTGAAAATATCAAAATGCTAAGAAATAATTTTGATTTATTGATTACTGAATGGGGGCTGCAGAATGGGGGATCAAAGCGGATTAAAAAAAAAGAATGACTAGGCCCAAACGGGTTTTTAATTAAAATAAAACATTTTAAAATCGAATCTAACGAATACTGGTTTACAATGAACGTTTTTAATACAACGTTAGATATTATAATATCTCAATTAAAAAATAGAACGTCCGGGATAAGCGAAATGTGTAAAACTTTTCGCGGAATATCTGCGGAAATTTTAGGTAATGATTCAGTTTCTGATGATGAATTGTATGCGACGGGCCAGGAATTGTACCACTAATATTCTGATGATATTTCCGATACAATTTCTTCGCAACTTGTTTAACACTCGGAGTAGTTTCCACAAACACCAACACACTTTTACTTCGGTCGACGCGCGTTTGGCCAACCAAGTTTGCATCATCCGGAGACGATTAAAACTAATCTTAAACTAAAAATCTACCCTATTTATACTATTTTTATAGTGAAATCATTAGTCACGCTTCAATCATCAGTTGCTAAGAAACGCGTAAAACATACTATTTTTACATTTTATACTTTCTATGCTCTTAAATGCATCCAACTGTCTATTATTGGTCATGTTTCTAACTAATCTTAAATTACTAATATCAATTCTATGATGTTGTCAAAAGCATGTTGTGCAACACTAGACTTATCTGTTCTTCCATATTTTAGATGAGCCATATGCTCTTTAAATCTGGTGTTAATTGATCTCGTTTGTCCAACATATTTTCGATCACAATCATTACAACTAATTTCGTAAATCCCAGACCTTTCATTTGGAACAATTTTATCCTTTGGATTATCTAAGAGTTGTAATTTATTACTCGACGAATGAATCGCTGTTATACCCACGTTTTTGAAGACCTTATTCAAACCCCGAGTAAACCGAGGTTCGTACGGGACGGATAGTGACAATAGTTTAGAATTTGATATATATAGAAAAGATACCACTACGGTCAGATATATCCCTAATGACTCTCCCCACTGCTATCAACACAAAATGGCGAGTTTTAATTTTCTTGGCCAACGTTTACTAAGCTTCCCTCTCAGTAATGAGAGGTTTGAAAAAGAAAAAGTATTAATTAAAGATATAGCTGTGAGTAATGGTTATCCTAGATATGTAATTGAAAAACTAATTAGGAAGCGTAAATTTAAAGACACATTTCGTAATTCTACGACCTTTCAAATATATTTTTGAGTCTCTATATCCTTTATAGAGACTCCAAAATATATATCCATCCCGTACGAACCCCGGTTTACTCGTGGTTTTAATAACGATTTAGGTAGGATCAAATCCATTAAAGACTTAATGGAGTTTATTTTCATTGAAAATATTAGTTCCTGTAGTAGTTTTAGCGAAATTTTGACGGCTTACTATATTTTCCTAAGTATCCCTGTATCGGTAGCAACATCCGAACGATCATTTTCCAAGCTGAAATTGATGAAAACATTTCTTAGAAACACCATGGGACAGGACAGATTGTCCGAGTTGTCAATTGTGTCAATTAAAAACCAAATTGAGCGAAAAATAGACGTGTCTTCTATTGTATCGGTTTTTGCAAATAATAAGGCGAGGAAAAAAAATTATGTCAGTGATTTATTTTTTTTATATTTTATGTTATGTTGCTTGTTATAGCTTTTAATTTTTTGTTATTTTGTTATGTTCGTCATTTATTTTTTTAATAAACGTACTTATACTTCGATATATAATGGGTAGGGGGCCGGGGGATCCCATGGAACACAGGCCCGTAACGGCATCACTTTTTGTACAAAAGAACAAAAATTTTTGACATCACCCTGTAGGTCATTTTCTACACTATTTACATAGTTTTTATACAACGTTATAGTTTTTATAAGCAGTTTTATATCTTGTTTTACTTTATTTCTTAAAATTCGATACATCTGAATGTTCGTTTCGAACATCTGAATGCTAGATAATTCGTTTCCTGTCATTTTACTTCTTTTTCTCTGCCTATCTTTACTTTTTATAGATTTAATGATCTCAGGTGTAAACCATACAGGGTAATGTATTTTTCTGTTTGTAGTTTTAGGAAGGACTTTATTGGTAACAGCATACCTTTTTTCATAAAAAATATCAACCATTTCATTTATATTTGAATAATTAGAATAATAATAATAATAATATTTGAATAATTAGTATGTGGGTACTGATACTCTTCATTAAAGAACTCAAGTCATTATTTCTATTCGTAAATAGAACCTGAGTAGGGTGTCATTGTGTCTAATGAACCGATTAAACTTAAATCGAATACGATAAATTCTGCTGACTGGCAAAAATAAACCACGAAAAAAAAGTTTCACTTCTCGGCCGGTCATATCTGGATCATTAGTTTGTCTCAAACTAAAAGGATTTTAATTCATCTTACAGACAGAGTTCAGACAGCTATTGAAACAAGTTTAAGACACTGTGTTCTTTTATGGCTCGGTGCGGAGATATTATAATATGTGCTAGATTAACTAAACGGATATTGTTTTGAAATTGTAATTGGATGACTTATATCTGGCGTGGGCTCTACTTCCATTCTCTTATCCACGACATTTTTTTTCGCTGGATCATTCGCGTCAAAATAATGTAAGAATCAGGGTCAGCTATGAAATTAATCAGCTTTAATGTGCCGCATTCTTCTTTTATTGGGCTATTTATTATCTAAAATTCTTTTTAGATGAGAGATTAGATGATCATCTCTAGAAGCGGTCAATAAAAAGTCGATAAAAGTGGGGGTCTATGTTTTCAACCGGTTGTGGTATTCAATTCTTGAACATGCATTTAATGCGGCACACTTACTATAGTAGAGTCCACGGACTCTGTAATTATGATTTTCGTTTGTACTTTGAGTTTAAAGCACTAATAAATTTTAAATAATAATAATGATAATAATACGTCTTTATTCATTCAGATAATAATGTTCTTTCTTACAAGCAAGACAATTTTATCATGAAAGGGCGAAGTATCGCTCTAAGAGCGTTTTTCAACTTAACTGACTTTATCGTATTAAAATTTGCTCAAACTACCATGTTCCATGTACAATTCAATTTATTTATAACAGTTAACTTTTGTTATAATCTATAATATCTATTGTTCCAGCAAGAGAGCTTTTTTTTGAAATTTATTGTTGTATAATGCCGAAATTCATTTGGTAAACTATTATACAATTTGCGTGCATTGTACGAAAAGCTCCGCTGAAACATGGACGTGGAGTGTCTAGGTATCACTAGTAGTAATTGGTTTCGGGTATTGAGATTATTTACATCTCTGAATCTGTTTAATTTTTGGTTCAAGTATGTGGGATTTTTGAATCGCAGTACTTTATGCGCCAAGGATATCGGATGTAATTTTCTAAGGTTATTTAGTTTAAGTTTTTTTGTTTCGGCTATTTTAAAACTTATGTGCTCGAATTTGCGTGTACCAAAAGCGTATTAATAACATGAATTTTGGATTTTTTGGAGTCGATTAGAGTCATACTTTGTCAACGCAGGTCCGTAAGTCGTGTCGCAATAAGATATCTTTGAGATGATTAAGGTTTCACAAATAATTAGTTTAAGTTTTGAGTTTATTATTAACCTATGAGGATATAATTGCTTGAGTGTATTATATGATGATTTACATAACTGGTTGACATGCTTCGAGAATCGCATATTAGCATCAAGCCAGAGACCTCAGTTCTTTACTTCAGTTATGATAGGCAATGCTTCACCATTTATTTTTATTTTAAATGTAGATTCTACGGAACTCCTCTTGACTTTAGGACCAAATAGCATAACATATGACTTTTCGGCATTTAGTTTAAGATTATGAGCAGCCGATATATCTAGTAATTTCTCCAAGTCATCGTTAATTTTTTTTGCAGCCAATTCACTATCATCCAAGGTAAAGGAAAAATAAGCTTGTGTATCATCAGCATATTTGTGTATATTGCAGTTGGTAACAAATGTATGAAAATCAGATATGTAAATGGAAAACAGCAATGGCCCCAATATGGATCCTTGAGGAACACCTAAACTATTATGATGGAATTCTGATATTTTGTTGCACTGAACTACACGTTGCAGACGATTGTCTATATAGCTTTTAATTAGCGCAACGGACTGATCAGACAAACCGAAATGTGAGAATTTATCATAAAGAATATTGGGAACTCCTTGTATCGAACGCCTGGCTAAGAGAATCCAAGAGAATAAGACAGCTTACTTAACCTTTATCTGTAGCCCTAGTCAAATCATCTGTGATTGTGGCTAATGCTGTAGTCGTACTATACTGTTCCCTGAAACCGGACTGCGAGGCAGGGATTATGTTATTTTCAAAAACATACTTGGCAATCTGTATTTTCATTAGGCGCTCCAAAATTTTCGATAACATGGGAAGTATGCTAATTGGTCTCAAATCCAAGCCTCTGGGAATACAGCCGTGGTTAGAGCTCTGTTCAAAATAAACCTAAGATGTTCTATTAAATGATTCCTTGTATTTAGAAACATGGAAATACCTAAGTGGTGGATGATAGTGCTGTACGGGGCGGTTCTAGGGGATGAAATGGAGAAGCCCCAGATTTTATATTTATTTATTTATTTAAATAAGAATATTCCTAATAGTGAAATACCACACATATAATCATATTTTAACAAAAAAATATTCGGTTATTCGGTTCAAATTACTTGTAATAATATATAACACAATGTAAATGATAATTTATTTATTGTGAATCTCCAAAAAGAAAAATGAGTGCAGATATAAAAAGTAATAGTTATTTTACATAAGTTGAGAGAATTACAATTTCTAATTTTTGCCAATAGATGATCAAAATCTTTAAAGATGCTTGAATTTGTTCATCGTACTGACATATCGTTCAGGTTCATATTGAGGTCTCAAAATATTGTACTGTTCTTTAGTCAGATCAATTTTAGATTTTTGTTGCAAAATCTGGTGTCCGAAATATGGTACTCATATTAATTAACTTAATTCAAAATGAAAACACATTTTTTTTCCATATTTTCTCATAGTAATTACGGACAGAACAAACCTATTACCAGAATTTTGTACCATGCTAATTTAGCAAATAATAAATTAGATCTATTTAACTGTTCCTGACCATCATTCAAGAGATCAGTAAAAAATTACAAAAATGTCGCACTATTTCTTTTGGCAACGGACACGGAGATAGTTCGAGATTCAAAAATGAATAAATGAAAAAACCACAGTGCATTTGTCATATATAATACAAGTGCTCTGGGTTTTGCCGGCAATATTTGTCATTTTGAATACCAGCTGCTGTCGTGATGAAAATAATTACGAGCGCCAAGCAGGAGTAATTATTTTTCAAACACAGCAGCCCCGAGTAATAATTAATGACAAATATTTAAGCAAAACTGAGAGCACGAGTTGTATTCGGAAATAAAATCAAATAGTATATAATTAAATGCCAGTATGCTGTTATTTCATTTGACGATTATCTGACATAATTTAATTTCTTGTAGTGCGCTTCGTGTAATTTTCAAAATGAACCGGTTTGGTAACAAAGATTTAAGTACCTACAATTCGCGAAAAAGTAGCAAATTCGACTTTAAGTAATACAAGGAACAAAAGAATTCAGTACCTTCAAGAGAAAAAAGTCCCACCCGGTATATATCCTTTGTGATTATCTTAGTAGCTTTTTTTATGCATTTTTATAACCATCCAGGACTAATGACATACACATGCTGTTTTAGCATGTCATTTGCAGGAACATTTTGTTATTTGTAATTGAAAAATACATAAACAGGTTTACAAAATCATCGCGACCTTCCAATTAAATCTCTTAATAAACCGCAGTCCTGTAGCTTTCGGGTTTTATTATCAATTCATGTTTCGACATCTGCAATAATCACTGGCGCGTATTTTATTTCGACTGCAATATGCAGCATTTCTGCCGTGTCTCGCAACTGTTATGATGTTCGCATTTACTATTCATGAAAGAATTAACACTGACGAGCCAGTCAATAGCGGCAATTATATTAGCCTTTTATAGGACGTGACTGGCAAAGTGATGGGAAAAGGGACAGGCTAACGATGGACGCTGAAACATTGTTTTAAGCTAATTACGCGACTGCAGTCGCGTCTGCAGTTTGTATATTGCCTTTCGGTAAAAGCGTTCCTTAACGGAATAATCATTTTTGGTACTGATGCCTAACGTAGACGAAATATCTAGCATAATACTAAATTACTCCTCTTCTACTCTAGCGTCAATCACATGGAAAAGTTTAGGTATATGATCCGTCATATCTATACAATTATTAATGGGTTCAAAACTAGAATGATGAATATTATCGAGGTGTCCCTGTTCTTTCTTTTCTATTTGTTCTCTATGGCTAGCGCAAAGGCTAAGTCCCCAGATTTATGTCAAGTGACCTGGTTTCGAGACTTCGTGTTCGCCGTATTGGGCGAGTCCATTTTCGTTGTTCTCCCTTCTTGTTCTAACATCGTTAGTTGACTACGTTATATTTCAAATTTATAAAAGTGTTTCCCTATTAAAAAGGTACTTAGTTACTTCCAGATACTTGGGATTTGTAAGGAAATCACTGTCATGTATTGTTGTGGTTTGGTAACCAGTACATAATCGACTATGTCGAATTAAACAGCTTGAAATCAAGAACTTGTAATGCATTAATTCATAGTGTTGACTCAGAGATATATTGCTAGGCCACTCTCGAAGCCGATTAACATCAATCAAGGCTTCTTACGTCAAGTGTAAGTTCCCGTCGCTTTGTGACTTCACTGCAAGTCACACCACCGGTACTTGATTACCAGTATCTGGTCACCTATACCTAGACATCTGGATATCTAGATACCTAGCCATTCTACTTAGATGCTGCCATTTACACAGTAACTTGTTTTCTACCTGAAACCTTCGTTGGAAGACATACTTACCAGTTTACAGATAAGCTCAACTTAAGTATACTTCTAAGGGCCACACCTTCTTTTAATAATCTTTGGTATTGCTAGTGTGTGTCCATATAGAGTAATTTCGAGCCCTTGGCTAATATTTAATGTTTCATTTTATCATAGTATACTTAAATTGTACAGTATGTTTAAATTTTATGGAGCCGTTGGCTAAATTTACTACACATACCTGGCTACTTCCGCTACTTAGGTAGTATATTTACGTAGGCATAGTCCTAATAGTGCTTAATATTTTTTTGGAGGTCAATGTGCACGCTGAATCTACATAGGTAATAGGTATATATATATATATATATATATATATATATATATATATATATATATATATATATATATATATATATATATATATATATATATATATATATATATATATATATATATATATATATATATATATATATATATATATATATATATATATATATATATATATATATATATATATATATATATATATATATATTTTTTTTTTTTGTTTCATTTTATAAAATTTATGCGTTTTCGGGTATCACACCACATTTGGGTATATGTTTTGGGATATTTTTCGTTCTAAATTACTGTTTATGTATATAAGCAAATAGATTTATATGTGATTTGATTTATATGCAATTTGATTTATCTGAAATTTGTTTAACTTCAATTAAACTTTTACGTAACTTTAACGCAACTTGGTAGTGATTTAACGTGGTATACATTCATGACTGCAAATATTCTTCTATCCAATTTTCTATACTACTTTAGAACGACTGAAATACAACTGCAACTTTAATTGCAAATGTAATTTGATTTATATGCTATTCGATTTACAAGCAATTTGCTTCCAATTTAACTTTTATGTAAACTTCAACGAAACTTTGAAAATAAACCTAGGTATTAGTATATTGTCCTTTCTTAATTTTTCTTTCACCAAACTACAGAAAATTCTAGGAGTTAGTTCGATACCCAGTATTGTTGGGAACCACCTGACTTCGTTGTGCAACGGTCAGTGGCGTCCACAGGTAATTAGTAGCTTCGGTACACACCAAACTTACTAATTTTACGTTTTTTTAATAATAAGCTGAGCTAGTTTAGGTAAACTTTTATTGCCCACTTTAATCGCTGTTGTATATACTCTGGAGGGTAATAACACCTTCAATGTTATTGCAGAAAATCAAGTTGTCCTTCATATCAAAAAATAAAAAGTGTTTTTGGCATCTATGAAAAACAGATACAGCAACATCGTCTTCTAATAGGTTCCACTGCTGCAATCTTGATCCCAGCAATTCTGCTTTACTTTTGCTCTGCTCTCTCACATGATGATTTAAATCTGCTTGGGTTATTTTATGTGGTTGACGATAGGATAAACTCGGTGTGAAATCAGGATCTTTTAATGTTGGTGGAATAAAATATTCGTCTTAACAAATTACAGTATCTTCATCATCTGATTCGTAAGTGTTTCCAGAGGTTCGGGAACCGGGAGTCTATCTTCATGGGGCACAGGTCGCATGGCAACAGACTTTATCTTTTTAGATATACCTGTCCCGTGTTCAACAGATGATACCATGCATAAATAGCAGTCATTTACAAAGACAATATAATTTTGAATAAAATTTCTAACTATTAATTGAAGGCTGTTCGAATATAATCTAATTAATCGAAATATATTGTGGAACAAATTAACAAAAATCTTAAAATTATAAAATAGCAAGAGGGAACTGCATATATATTGAGTGGGATGAGAGTGAGACAACATAGAATTATTGAAGGGACCAGAAAGTCCTTGGCTATCATACTTTCTTGTGCGCAAGGACTGCACTCGATTAGAAGAGATAGTAAAATTAGGAATTGCAGGTTATGTCTGTATTGAACAGCAAAACATTAAATATGCAGAATCAGAGATACCTCATCCTAAAGACCATCACAAATTGAAATTTAAGAAGAAATATTATATCACCTCATCTACTATATACCTCATCTATCGATCGCATATACTCATCTATTGCGTAGTAGATCAACAGTATCACATACTATAAATAAGACAATGGTAGTCGTAAAGGCTAACAGTCAACACATCAGAGTTTATATAAACTCCAAAGATACCTACTTAAACATGAATTTTCAAGAAACTGGAAAAGAAAAACAATTATTGAGGGAAAATTGGACACCAAATCATGGCGTAAAGGAAAAGAACCGTAACTAAAAAAATGAAATATGAAGCACCTAAACTAGAACTTGCAACACCAGAATCCGTTCCATCAGAGAAAGCTAAAGAGCACCTCGAGGAGACCGCAGTAAACACGCCTAAGAATCAAGAGCATGTCATTAGAAATGATACTAGTAAAATGGGTAAAAATGAGGAAGATAAACTAAACAAGATTGAAACAATGTATTGGTGAATAGGAAGAGGTCCAAATGAAGATAAACTGAGCGTTAGTGATCACCAATCAACAATTGGAAGGTAAAGAGGCAATAATAAGTAAAACCAGAGACAGTTTCGTTCGAGCAGCCTAATCCATAGAATAAACAACATATATCACTTAAAAAGACACAAAAAGAAAATAAAGGGGATACCAAAGACCAAAGAAGAAGTAAAATTGTGACCACTAAAAAACTCCACTCAAATCACAGTCACGTAGGCTGAAGAAACTAAGATGATAGAAGCGAGCAAAGTAATCAACACTTGCGTCGATATATCGAAGCCAGAAAATATATTAGAAACAGAATCTTGACGTAGGAGAAAGGTACCCAAAGAAAATAAACTCGAAGTGGAGGAACCTGTAACAGGAAAATTGCCAAGTGAAATATTAGTACACGAGGAAACTGAACCAGATAATACAAAAGCTCCCATAGAGAAAACTTATGTTCCGTTAGCAAGAGAAGACGAAACAGTTTACACAACATATTACACGTATCTACATGAACACAAATTACAGGAACTTATAAAGGGAAGAAAAATTATTCTCTGAAAGAGAAAACAAATTGAAAAGTCAAGTTAGAAATATTAAAGGCAGATAAGGAAGTTACTAACACAACTAACTAACAGAATAATCAGACGTATTCAACACAACTGAAATATTAGATTATATAATTGTTACATATCATAAAATATATTACGTATATTTTATAATAAGTATAAGTATAATTATACCAATCTAAGACCGCCTTTCTTACAAGATTACACTTCAAAATATAATGATCTGCACCCGATTGACTTGCTCTCTATTCTGTGTAAAGATTGAAAAAAATTAGTATCTTTTCAACTGAGTGTCCGACCTGATCACATTGCCGTACCGTTAACACAATTGGATTTGTAACCAATGCAAGTATAGAAAAGTATGGTCAATTTTCGAAATGAGGTGACACTAATTAAAGGCACCATATTGGTGACAATCAGATAAGCATCCATATATGAATCCGGCGACATAAAAATCTTAATCCGTCTTTATTTACATTTGTCACAGACATTAAAGAAAATACTAACGGAGTCTGAACATCTTGTTATTTATTCATGTGCTAATGGCCTAACCAACAGGCATCTATCAAAATTCTGATTATGAACAACCATTTTAGAATGTGTATTCTTCTACTATCTACTGATATATACATAAACATATTTATTAGGACATATTTATTGTTATATAGGTATATTATGGTCTTTGTGTAACTAAATTACCATAATATTGATTAAAATAAGAGAAACGCATGATTTATTCAAAATTATTCAGTAACCTTATTGAATACAACATGTAAAAGTGTATATGGACTCAAAATATTTTGGAAATTATGATAATTAACGCAAAATAAGAACAGTTACGTTGCTAAAAAAAATTCACAATGAATAAAAATTGATATTTTTTTATATATATGTAGACCTTATTTATTTGCTAACCCACTTCTATAGAGATGAAAAATGTGTGTGATATTTAATAATGTTATTTAAAGTAGCTACTTTATTTAGTTGCAGATATATAATTATTATTCATAGTGACTTTTTATGTAGTCAAATGGCAGGAAACAATCCCACGTTTGCTGCTAATTTTACATAACTCACAAGGTTTGGTAGTAAATTTAAACTATATATTAGTGACATTTTGAAAGGCCAAGGCTGTGCCGGCAATTATTATATTTTTGGAAAGCAATTTTATTGTCCAAGTGCTACATAAAAATATTGGTGACGTCATTTCCTTAAAAACTAATCCAATATCCTAACCTTTGAAGTACCATTTCTAATTTAATTAAGGGATTATGAGCTGTTAGTTTAGATTGTTATATGAGCTGTAAAAACGTTAGAAACTTATTGACACGAGGAGATGATGAGATGAGGTCATGAACTTTAAACCCGTAAACGATAAATTATAAACAACGGTAATTTATTGTATATTTTTGGAAAGCACTGAATTAGTTGTACGCCCTGTGATGCAGACCTCAGCTTTACAGATGCAATAATAAGCTCATAGCAAATTTCGTGTAGTATCTCCATACGTTGCCAAGATTAAGACGAAATCAAGAATTGTCCAAAATCTCTCCCATTCTGCAATATCTGCATCCACTAGTTGATTGTGATTAACAGCTACGACTTCGGAAATTTCTTTTAAGAGCATGCTATAGATGCTCTATGGGCTTTAAATGGGAACTGAGAGGTGGTTATACCATCAACGGAATAGCAATAGCATTTAAATACTCGATAAGCTGTCCAGCTACGTGTGGACGAGCATTATCTTGCATGAATAAATAATCCGGTCCCGCAAATATAATTACATGTTCAATGATGTTTTGGACATAATAATTCGAATTCATAGACCGAACACGTACCTATAGCGACTAAATCTGTGCGTCCGTTAAATCAGATTTCTCCCCAAAACATTACAGATCTACCCAAAATGGGACCTTTTGAATCATATCTCTCTTCTGCCCTTCGCCAAACGCGATCACGTTTTCACTTCATCTGAGAATTAAACATTCTTCCAATCGTTAATAGTCTAATGTTGACAATTTATGATGAAACGCAATCGTGTATCTTATGTTCTCTGGTGGGTAATGGTTTCTTTGCTGGTCTTCTTCTGCTTGAACCAGCTACATTTAAACGTCTTCTGACTTTCCTAGACAACATTACAATATTGCGAGCAGTTAAGGAGCCCAGCACAGTACCAGTTATTTTCCTACTTCTTAAAGCAGATTGGCTATCGCATTGCCTATTGCAACATAATGCATCAAGTAGACCTCATCCAGAAAAGTTGATGCCCTTACGTAGTACTCTTGGTCACACAAATCACACACAGATCAATTTCTTGGACGATTCATTTTAAAAGTTTAAGAACGTCGCTGGTCGCTACTCACTTCTCATAACTGATGGAATAGATCACAAAAATTCTTGATAACTAAAACGAAGTTGTGGTAAGCGGTTTCCGAAGAGATTTGAATCAGTGAAAGTAACTTTAACAAATGAAGATTTGTTGATATTTGCTTGAAAATTGCCAGATGAGGTCCACTGAAGCCTACTTGCAAGACATTTATAAAAATGATAAGAAAATTAATGAAACATGTAAAACAATGAACACCCAAAAAACTAACGCAAAAGAAAATAATCTGCCTAGTAACGAAGAGGACTTTGGAATTAATAATTTAGTCTAATAACAATAGAGTCTATTTCTTCGTCCATTGGTGAACCAGAAATACCACTAGAGGGAACTAATACAGAAATATATATTTGACAAAATATAAGTCCAGAAATTGGTTTGAATAGTGTTTCACAGGAGCTTGCCAATAAATATTTCTTCAACTATTATAGAGGAAGATTAACTTGAAGAATTAGAGGATTAACCATTATTAGAATATTTCGGATCAAGCTATCTTCCAAGTGATTCAAGATTCTCTTGTAAACCTTCTAATAATTTAAAAAAATGCCAAAAGCGTTTGAAAAAACAATATGAATATGAAATATAAGTCCAGAAATTGGTTTGAATAGTGTTTCACAGGAGCTTGCCAATAAATATTTCTTCAACTATTATAGAGGAAGATTAACTTGAAGAATGAGAGGATTAACCATTATTAGAATATTTCGGATCAAGCTATCTTCCAAGTGATTCAAGATTCTCTTGTAAACCTTCTAATAATTTAAAAAAATGCCAAAAGCGTTTGAAAAAACAATATGAATAGTACAAACGTTCTATTAATGATATAAATGTTTCTATAGAATATGACAATGTACGAAATGTAGAGAAATCAGAAGAAGAAGAGAGCAAAAAAGGATAAGGAGACTCAATGACCAAAAAATTAGTATGTTAAGGATATATGAAGCTACAGCCTGGTTCCAACTGTGATACGTTACGATTGTTCTTATACCCCATGGGGTGTTACTAATTTACGAAAAAAAAGCGCAACATCTTTATTACACCCGATATGAAACGAAAGTTTACTCTTTTTTTAATAATGAGCACAATGAAATTATCTACGAACCAACATACTATAAAAAATAAGGTAATTAAAATCGGACCATAAGTTCGGAAAAAAGTAGAATCAAATTTGCGACAAATTTAGTGTGATGCATTAAATTTCCCCAGGAGTTTAGTTTATCAAAATTGTTTTCTCAAATGCAATCTTGCTATGGAGGTCATGTATTTAGTCATATAATTTCTCTAATTCCCTCAGCCAAGTTGCATTGCGATAATGAACAATACTAAAGCCGCCTGCTTACAGTTGCTAGACAGCACAAGATATACGAACATACTTAAATACTGCTTATTTACAGACTCAAACAAATTTAAATACTGTCAGGTATCAATTTATTGAAATGATAATGCACGCCATTTAGACCGCAAATTCTCAACGTAAGTATATTCCCGAGGCATTGTTTCAGTTACTGTTTACTGTAAATAAACTTGTTTTGTAAAGCTCATACATGAAATCAATATAAAGAAAATTTAATGTTATTGCCTGCCGTTTCGTTTTCATTCTACGATTGGAATATCCTCGGGCGATTGAAAGAATATAGTGGTACGCAAAGGAAAATTATAAAGGATATATTTCCAGTCCCAGAAAGATAAATAATCTCAGGTAACTGCAACATAAGTACATATTTTCTTATGAAATTCTATGAAATATGTGTATTAATTGTCAATAGTTCCGTGTTCAATAAAATTTTATCAGTAGTTAACTTACAATTAATTATTGTCAATATTTCCTTGCACGGGACTTTTCATAAGGCGTTTGATGCTATTTTTTTCGAGTTACACTCAATTACAGCATGTAATCTAAAAGGTTTATTCTTATAAAGGAACACATACCGCTCAAAATACAGCAGATCAATATTAAATATAGATCTAGATGTAGAGTTTGTATTGTATTATTTATAAAGTTGGAGACGTTTTAGTTTAAAGTCAGTAAAGATGCAACTCTGTCTTACATACTTAATGATTGAGTCTTTTTAGCCAAAATATCTAAATAAAGTTAGCTAAGTCGAAATTTTAAATCTGTGGTCTGCCTTTCGTTTGCAAGAGACTTCATAAAACTACTTACTGGGCTACTGAGACCTCAATTGCTTACCAAACTACGAGGAACAGATTACGAGAAAATCATGGGATGGAAATCATGGATGCCAACCTTTCCGACATATTTTTAGTTGGAACCGACATGGTTTGGGTAGGCATAAGTTTGAAAAGTAAAACGGACCTCGTAGTCGTTCTAGAAGTGTCAATGGAGGGAATTTGTGTTCTATGGAGGGAGGCGGGGTCCTGGTTATTCCATAACTATAATGCGGTACCTGACAAAGCGGCCCAGAAGTTTCCTGAGGGAGCAGCGAATTTCAGTCATAGATTGACCTGCTTCAAGCCCCGACACTGATCAAATTGAAAGTTTTTGGGATGAGCTCCATTAGTGGCTCAGGACCCGTCTGCATGGAAACTCCAGAAAGTGATGGAGCGTTAAATGTTTTCTCGTGCCTGTGCTTTATCGTATAGATGCACCACTTTTCCATACAGACGTTACTGCAGGGGCCTTAGATAACTTCAATGGAGAAGACGGCAAAACCAGGGGTCATGTATTGCACAGGAAAAGAGCGTACAAAAATGATCACGATTTTACTCAACTAAAGTTACTCTTAACTTCATCTTGTGGTCGAGTCTTTTTCTTCTTCTATATCTAAGTGTAATCTGCTCTTAAATGTATAAGATATGTTCCACACCATCCACACTACAATACAGCCTGCGGAAATTAATTACATTATTAAAGCATATCACATTATTTCAAATATCGTAAGATTTAATAAAGCACCTGCCGGACTTTTAAAAGCGTTATGATAACCCTAATTAATCCAAACTTTTTTCACAGGTTCTTTACAGTTTAATAAAAAGTGTTAAAATGAAAAGTGCTACAGTGTCGAACACCGCGTTGAAGCGCGAAAATGCCAGTGCTTCCGCGAATGTTCTAATGTGCAAGCAGTGGTGGAAGGTCTGTTGGATGTACGGCGATCAGGAGAAATACTACAGACAGCTCTACGGTAAACGTGGTAGTGGGAATTTCACGAAAAATCTGTCTGATAATAAAAAGAGTTACAGTGGGGTAAATCAAGCGGAATTATCGCAGAGTTTTTATGAAAATGCTAGTGTTTCGCGGCAAAATCAACCTTCGCCAGTGAATACCAGTTTCAACTTCGAGGAGATTAGATTACCGTCTCCCAGTCATGAACGGAATAGTCCAGGTCTGAGCTCATTGGATCTTACCAGAGGAATTGACGAGTAAGTTTTTAATTATTACGTATTATATTTATTTCTAGGTAGCTGTATATAAGGGGTAAATATCTATGTTATTAATGCGTAAATAGTATTTTGAAATATCTGAAAGACAAACATATTAATTTTCCTTATTAGTAAATATTTGAAAAAAAGTATCAACCGAGTATTGAGTAGGTAACGCAAAAATTAGTAGCCCAGCCAAAGCTGACTCGCTATCTCGCTATTTCTTCGCTTTTCGCTCTCTCGGACACTGAGATATCAGACACCTGATAAAAATATCAGATTAAGGTTAAAATGTTAAGGCCAGTCTATACAAAACTGGATAGGGCTGGAACCTTTGATGTAATGATAACAGTCGAAGTAGTTTCCACAAACACTTTTACGTCGCTCGACGCGCGTTTTGCCAACCAAGTTGGCATCATCCGGTTTACGATTAAAACTGTTTTCAATCTTGGTTGTATGGAGACTTGGTTGTATGTATGGAGACTTGGTTGTATGTATGGAGACTTGGTTGTATGCACAAAGAAGACAAACCATTTGATGTGTGATGTTCAATGTTTAAGATGCAGATGCAGAATGAAAAATAGTCTGATTTAAGGTAAAGTCACCAAGTATTTGCAAAAACTCGGTCCATGAATTTAGTTAGTATGGTTTCTAACATAGGCAACATTATCACATCAATTTTGTCGAAAACTAAACAGTAAAATAAATTAACACAATATAAAAAATCTGAATAAACAAATGTAGAATAAAATGGGACTACACAAAATTCGTAAATAATAAATAGTCTACTTCCCTCGGGCAAAATATGGAAGGAAAAACGCCATATTGTGACACAAGCATGAATAGTTCTAACTCGGCATAGCTATAAAAAAATAATGTTAAGGGATTTGACCCGATAAGCCACCATCTGCGACCCGCATGACGGTAAACCAACGCTAAACTGGAAAAATGACGCATGACTTTTGACATTTTTTGGCGATAAAATGGGGGCCAAAAATTTGGAATAACACATCGGGCAAATGCATGCACATATACACTCGTTTGTCGAAATTTCCCATACCATTCTCATGGCATATATTCCATATCCCATTCAGCATAAATGTGGCTAAATTTCGTTGATGCAGCCTTAAATCTCCTCCTTTAATGCACGGGTGGTTTTGGGCCTGTTGACATAGACCTGTGATTTCAAATAACCCCATAAAAAGAAATCTAATGGTGTTAAATCACACGATCTAGGGGGCCAATTCTGATCACCGAAACGAGAGAGTACACACACGGTCTGGAAATGTCTCATGCAGTAATTGAATTGTTGTACGGGCTGTATGGCATGTGACACCGTCTTGTTGAAACCACATATTGGTAACGCTCCATTTTTACTAACCCTAAACTGTCAGCTATCGAATTGTTTTTTGTTTAGGGTTGCCAACACTTTACTGCACAAATGGCGGCAAATTCAAATCTTACGTTAATGTTGGGACATCTTTTATTAGCGTTTAAGTTCTTTGCTATTCAGCAGTAGCAATTCATTACATAGAGAAATAAGCAAATAGATGAATAATAAGGAAGACACACTTTCCAGTTGCATATCTGGACATATATACGAAAACGAACCAATTAGAAGTTGTACAACTTCTTTCTCCTTCATTGAGGATCTTCAGATGTACGATTTGTTTTATTGATCATTTATACTTCAATTTAAGATATTCATACCCACTTTCAGTGACATTTTATTATATTAGTTTTTGACGGAACTGACATTCGTAGAAAACACAAACCTACTCTGCTATTTATATTTGTTCTATTTGAACATATTATATATAAAAGTATTAGGCAGACAGTTATCCAGAATATGTAAAATGCATAAAATCTTGTAGAATCTTTTAGAATCAATTTTTTAATGCAGTCTGCAAATATGCCCATTTTTTAAGCCATGTCGCCATTTTCGAGGTCATTGAAGGTCACATCGACATAAAATATATATTTTTTTTTCTCCATCCTCTAGTTAATGGCGTATAATATTGCCTATATTGGGTATCGGGTGTCCTACGGGTCCAGGATGACTTATCGGGTCAAATCTCTTAAAATGTCGTCTTTTATAACTGTGCCAAATTTCATGCTTTATCACAATTTAGCGTTTTTTCTCCCGATGGAAATGGACTAATAATAGTAGACAATAAAGATAATAGAGATTATCCTGGTAGTTCTGTCTGTTCTCTTCAATAACTGCTCTTCGTTGTCAATCTCAGAATACCGACAAATACCTACTGTTTTATAATTATATGTTTTACCTTACTTGTTTTAAAATGTGATTTGTCATTTTCATCATGTATCCTGTATTTTTGCGGGGGTATATATTCCAATCTATGTACAGTTGTTTCATTATAAATAATAGCAGCAATTCATACTAACTACACAGTAAAATTACAAGTTAATGGCTCATTTTACTACAACAAACAGTGGGATGTTCCATAGACATTACATTGAATGGTTTTGAATAAATTAATTTTGGTTTTGCTTTACGACGGCTGTAGAAACAGCACTTTAAACAAAGTTTCATTCGTGATTACAACTGATTAAATATTTAAAATTATTCCGAAAGATGTTTAATTTACAGTATATTATTACGTACGATTCCTTACGGCCTAATGGTGACACCTTGTTAACTTTACAAGTTGTTATTTTCTATTGTTACTTAAAGACAGTTGTGACAATATTGGGCAAAATCTGTACTATCGTAACCACCTTCCTAGGCTTAAATTAACAAGCTCATGTAAACAAGGATTGTTTAATTTAGTTCAAATGTACTCTGTAACTAACTTCAGAGTGGTGGTTTTAGGTAAGTACATATTTTAATCCTTATCCATTTTATTTGAAATTTCTCTTATTCTATAGGTTAATTATTAAGTAGTGCCGAAAGCTGTGCAACAAATAGAGGATGTAGAACTTTGGAAAGACAGTACCACATTTATGTAACTTTCTTCATATATTATGATGCCATTAATATGTCAGGGTCAATGTGTGGCCTTAATACATGTGTTGGGCCGAAATAAATAAATACACGTAATGTACACAAATATGATATCTAATGTATGTTACTTACATAACTCAATACATGTATGTAATTATATTTCATAACTTAAAAAAAGCAGGAAAAACATCATAAAAGTAAGAGCAACTACAAGGTTATTCTTATTTTACAAACAAAACAATATTGTTAAAGTGATCTCACTTGTTAGCTGACAAGTGAAATGTTAACAATATTTCTGTTAATACGTTGTTAATTTTAACAACCCTCGTGGCTACAATAGTAGCACTTCGTGTTATTATCATTTTTAAAAGACAATATTGTTGAGTTACCAATATTGGAAAGTTAACAATAGTCACAATAGTTAGGCCGTTTGCCTTGTTTTTATGACATTCTTCTTTTACATAGTAATTTTTATATGAATTTCATTTGTATATTTAAACGTTGCAAACAGAAACACAGTAAGAAATATACAACATAATCAGTTTCTCAGTAGTAACAATTCGTTAACGGCACATATGACTTATCCAACAGTACGCACTTAGTGCTGATATTGGCTTTAAAATACCTGTTCGGTATAAAAAAGTGTAACCACTAACAGATTTTACGATGCCACAATCAAACGAACAATACATAAAAATAACAAGACAAAAAAGGATACTTGGAATGACGATCATAACTAGAAGCATAAACGCTGATCACCGCCATATATCAAAAGATGGCATGGCAGCAGATAAAAAGTAACAATTTTATTGAAGTTGTACATTCCGGCGAGGAACGTGTAGTTTTTATTGCTATTCACTTATTGGCATGATTTCTCAAAACCAATTCCAAAGGTATATCGAATAGGTTAATAAAAGTCAATGTCTTTGTTGTTCCTCAAAAAAAATTATTAGAAGCCCATCGATAATTCCATGAGCTAAAGCCTTTAGAAAGAAGACGCTATTGTTGATTCGTCACTGTTAGTGCTTGACAAGTTATTTTAAGCAAATAACAATAGATACAGTATTCTATCAGGTAGTAGATAACTCAGGAAAGTAATAGCATTTCGCATAAACCGCTGCATGTTTGGCCATAATGAAATAAGTATGTGGCATATAAGAAATGAATTGCTCTGATGGTGAATCAGATGCTCTGAAACAAGCATCGGATGGTGAATTTTGGCTCACGAAAACAGCTTTTATTATGGACAAGGATTCTTATTTGTATGTTATTATATATACCTATCTGATATAAAGACCAAGATAAGTTGTAGTTCCACAATAATGCAGGAAGGATTTACAGTCAATCCTCTAGAATGATTCAAAAAATACATAAGTTTAAGACCAACAAATACCACTCGTTTTACAATGATTTTTTATATTTAATAAAAATGGTAAGTGTACCGCACAATGCGTTACACAATCCTTTGTCAATCCTTTGTCACACAACACACAACCTACAATCCTTTGTCAAAAATTTCTTCGTACTCGGATCTACAAATCCCTCAGTTATACACCGGTCATTGTATTTAGTATCGTTAATTGTGACTAAAAAACATTGATCAAAATCATTTACATCTCTTAATTTTAACTTGTGCAGCTCATTTATTCTACAAGCTCCCATACCAAAGATGCATAGCACCGAAAAAACAAAAAATACAGTTTTGCAGGTACTTACATTGAAAAGTAAGATTTGCTTACCTTTGATAATAAATACTTAACATCTGGGGCTTCTCCAATAAATTGCTTTATTTTATTTGTAGAAAACGTTTTAGCCTTTTTTGGTATATATCCTTCAGAGATTTTCTCTTCAATAAGGCGTGCAATTTGTGATATTTAAATATGTCCACTTTATGTTTAATAGACACTGTAGATTTCAAAATGGAATAATGTATCCATAAATATGATGACTCAGATGACTCACACAATATGCAACTAAGACGTTTTCTGAAAAGTTGTTAATTTTTTTTTCTTTTCCAATCCATGATTTCAGTTCATGGATAATATACAGTAACATTTTTCGTACTTTTTTACTGATTGAACTGGTAATAAACTGTTTGCGGCTTTTGCGGCATGTTCCATAACCTCTGGTGTGGTTAAATTTTTGAATTTCACTCTCACTATCACACATGTTCAGTTATTTTAATTGCAAGAAGCACGAAGCTTGAAAATATAAAAGTAATGAAGCATTTTGTATGAATCCACGCCTACTTCCAGCATGTAGCACAACAAAACGCTTACCATTTCATGTGTGGCCTGTTTGACAACTTTTTACATCGTTATCTTGCCACTTTCTTTTAAATCCTCCTTTCTCAAAAATCCATGTTTCGTCAAGGTATACAAATTGCGTCGTCCGCTTATAATTTTGTCGAATATCCTATTATATCCTTGTAAAAAAGCTATTCTCTTACTTGTAATGTGAGGTTGCTCACAAAGGAAACATCTGTTATTTTCCTCTGTAAAAGAAAAGCCAATATTCTTTAAAATACGCCACAGTCTCGTATCTGAAACATCTAAAATAGCCTTTTCCTTTACTATCTCATTAACTGTTTTAATTGTATTTTTTTCTCTTTTTTCATAGTATACACAATATTACGAATTTCTGATTTCATCATGAACGTCCTTCGTTTTCAGCTTCCTTCACTGTCACTGTTTCCGAAAAATCTAAGTAAGACATGGCCGAAAATATATTGTAGGTACTCTATAAGAAGTCAGTTGTTTATTGCATCAACACAGAAAAAATTGCATCATGCGAAGACAAATATATTGTGCAGTTGAGCTATGTTTAATTGACCTAAGTACCTATTTAATTAAATCAATCACGAATGACTTGAATTAACGAAATTTGCATATTTGATATCCATCTATCACATATATTTTAACAATGCTGTTTGAATCAAAAATTCCAGTTACTTAAATGAAATAATTATTATTAATTAATGTATGATAAGTTGTACACTAGTACATCACTAATAGGGCATTTAAGAAACCTGGCACTTCAAAGTCAAATTCAGCTGATTTTAGTTGTTGTAGGACACAAACTATGTAGGTATTGTGTTTATGCAGGATGTCCCGAAACTAGACGTCAATATTTTAAGCACGTTATTCTATATACGCCCTAAAACAGAGATAAAAGTTTATATAAACTAGGGTCCGCAACTTCTTTGCTTTTCAGATACAGGGTGTTAAATGTGATGACCTGATTATGGGGGGGGACCCCATCTTTTTTGTACTAACGGTTTTATGAGTTTGGATTAAAAAATATTAGTTCAATCCTTTTTACGTATAAAAAAGGTACTCTCGTCTCAAGTCAATGGGATGCCATTTGCCTTTTTTACATTATTTATCTTTTTTTTGACATTTGATAGCTTTCACGTTTTTGACATTTGAGGGCTGTCATTTTTTGACATTTGACGAATGTAATTTTTTTGACATCAAACAGTTCCCATTTTTTACATTTAACATTTAACATTTGTTTATGTCCTACAGGAGCCATATTGTGATTGCGCAGGTCGGTCCCATTAACTGTCCTATTACATCTAACTAAAAGACCCAGTTTTTCCTCAAGGATCATTGTTTTTAGAACAGAAAATTGACGATTTGGATATCGTAGAGCTTTTAACAGTCGACCAGATAGAGGTAGAGGTTGGTTAACGGCAACATTGGGGACAAGGTTCGTCTGAAAAGAAATTACGAAGAAATAAGAAATTACGAAGAAATAAGAAATTAGAAGAAATTAATTAGAACGGCTAGTTATTCCAGAACGTATACGAATTTTTCCTAACCCTGTATAAGTACCTAAGAATTTTGCTTTCATTTTAGTGAACGTTAACATTTTGTACCTACTTGTTTTTAAGGACTTACATTAAGGACACAGCTATTAGGTAATATATTATTATGTATGTATACATTTGAACAGCAAAATATATTTTTATACTTTAATATATACATGTTGGATTTAATTTTTTTTAAACAATCTATAAACAATGTATAAATATTCCACATGAAATGTCAAGATGCGAAATAGTTTTTAACACCTTTATAACTTTCCTCGATCTTTTTATAGAAAAGTAAATAGATAAAAAAATTATTATCATATTTAAACCAATAGCCATAGCATATTTAAACCAAATATACCCTAAATAAAACGTAAATCACGAAGTGGCGTTAGGAAACATTTATGTGATTAGGTTAAATACATCAAACGTTTTATTCACGTATTTCTATATTTAGCACAAATTATCGATATATTTGAATCAAACAGTCAAATATTTAAACGAATTATGCCACAAAAATATTAGAAATATTCAAGTTATTTACTGAAACATTTGTATGGTTGGTTTGACAATGTGCGGTGGTTGCCTGAAATGTCTTTTTATTTAGCGGAGGACATCACAAGTTTCAGTTGTTGCTACAGACACTAGAGTGAAGCTTCTAGTGATTACTTTGTGTAGTTGTATCAATTCTGTAAATGATTGGCTTATATCAAACATATATTTACCTGGTTCATATATATTTATATTTAATACAATCATTTCTTGATTGTGTGAACATACATCGCGTGCTGATGCTCCTAGAAATTGACCAAAAACCACTAACGTTAACACACAAATTGATGCATACACGCCATGATGGCTCAAAAAGGGTATAGCTGATTTTGACAGAATATTGTTGGTCGCCGGTCACCGAAGGATATATAGAAGAATCCATCAACAATAAAATTGAGAATACACAAAAAATCCAGGTTGCTGCAAGTGATCCAAAACAAGCTGAAGTAATAACAAGTACAAGTACAAGAACCAAGTTCAGAACTTGAGTCCAAGATATGTAACGTAAACTCGAGCTTTTATGTAACTTACAATGTAATATTGACAAATACTTCAGGCTATTATGATTTTTAAAGCACACTAACAAATTACATCATATCTACAGCACGTCGAAACTGTGGTTTTCTCCAACCACATTTTATTACCTGCTCCGGTCAATTATTGTTTCTTCATTACTGGAGTACAAAATAAACCTGCAAGACATAATGCAGAACTTCCTGTTATAATTCTAAAGAGGTAAATTGTACCATTACTGTAAAACAATGGAATGGCGCTCATTGAACTGGCAGAGCGGAGGTGAAACATCTAAAGTGCAAGTATATTTTATGCTGGGAAATCATAGGAGATAAAATGCTCGACAAGAAATTAACCATGTAAGCATGGGAACATTAGTATAAATAAAATGGACTGTCAACGATCCGCGCCCGTTGCATAGGCGGTGTTTATCTGTAGTTATGGTTGAATAATCAGGAGTGTGTCTCAGATATTTCGAAGATATTTAGATGTGCGTGAATCCCCAAAATTGTTAACCTTATACAACAAAACGAATCTTTCTGTATGGCAGCCTGACAGTGCATCTGCGTTAAATCTATATGCACACCCAGTACTTTGTACAGATTTTGCTACCTAGGTAATTGCATGAATAATTAGAATATCATTAAATTATAATTTAACTTAATAACAAATAACCTGCAATGTGGGCAGAGTTAAGTCCTTCATGTGTATTCATATGGATTTATGGCAGGTGAACTTAATTACAGGAAACTGCTTCTTATTGGTCATCTTGAAGAGCTTGTCAACTGCATACAGCGTGATCATAGGAGACCAGGTCATCTTTCTAAAAAAGGCAACAATGGTTATATTTACTAAATAATGAGTGTCTCAAATTTAACGCAAGATTTGAACTAAATAGAAAACACAGTTTTTAGTCTATTGATTGTTATTTTTTTCATAAAGTTCTTGAATCATAAAGTACATAGGATAGGGTTATTTATGGAATAACACATCGGGCAAATGGCCTCCACGGCTTTGCATGCCCATACGCACTCTTTTGTCGAAAGTTCCCATGACCATTCCGCATAAATGTGGCTGAATTTCGTTGATGCAGCGTTGAATATCCTCCTTTAATGCACGGGTGGTTGTGGGCCTGTTGACATAGACCTGTGATTTAAAATAACTCCATAAAAATAAATCTAATGGTGTTAAATCACACGATCTAGGGAGCCAATTCTGATCACCGAAACGAGAGAGTACACGGCCTGGAAATGTCTCATGCAGTAATTGAATTAACTCACGGGCTGTATGACATGTGGCACCGTCTTGTTGATACCATATTTACTAATGCCGTTTCATGATGTGCAGAAAACAGTGAAAATAAAAATTTAATTACGGGATGAGTCGCTAATTTATCGCCGCAAAAAAATGTCCCTCTTTTTGGTAAGAGGATGTGGTCTTAAATGATTAACAAACATTCATGTAAAAAATAAAATGTGGCATAGTTTGAGTCGCATCATGAATTTATATTGAAATTTTTATGAACTATCTAGTAATATATTAGCAAATGTATAAAGATCTACAATATATTATTATATATTCGTCCGGCGATCTCTGTAACAGAGAAACTAAGAGAAATATTAAACAGCGAAATCTAACACAAGAAAAGCACTCTATAAGCCATACAGATATATCCGTATAAGTTGAGAAAAATGAGAGGCAGGGATGGGATGTGGCTAATTCGTTTGACCATCATTAGACCATGTTAGACCACCGTCACCGATTAGTTTCGTTTGACCACCTTTTGTTTTCGAGTTTTCGACATAATAAATTTTTGGAAGTAACTTCACGCAATCCCAAAAAAATACAAAATCGAATTATTCATAGCATAATTATTTGACCATCGTTAGACCATGTAAGCCCACTATTTATTTTCGTTTGACCACCCTTAGAAAGAGAGTTATTGAGGAAAAACGTTTTCTGAAAAAAAATTGTTCAAGGGTGATTTTACGTGACTTTAAAATGAAAGGGGTTATTTTTAAGCACTTCTTGATATAAACCCCAGAAGCATCTCTCCCACCCCTTGGTTATGTTAGACCATGCTCTGAGAAAATTTGGGATGCAATTATGTTAAAAAATATTTTCCGATGGGGCTACGTCAGTATTTGTGATAATGACATCATATATTTCCCCAGGATAGAGACTAGGAAAGAACAACCCATTAGTTTCGTTAGACCACCCTTAGAAAAAAGTAATTTCGATAATTTTTTTAAAAATTTTTAACTTCTTATGTCGCTAAAATACTAGTGGATGTGTATTTTAGAGAAATCAAAACGCGGGGCCCATTGAAATATGGTTTTTATGCGTCCCACGTTTTTATTTCTTACCAAAGGTCAGAGTCTGAGAGAAGTCCAGGTTTGTGTCCTAATCATAGACATATTAATACGAGGAGACCCAACGGTTCATTCATAAAACGCTGGAAGAGCCGATCTATTATTGTTCTGAAAACTGCAATGAGTGCGAGAGAGAAAATGGAAGACAGCTGCTGCGGCGGTGTTCCTTCGGCAACGCCGCTTCGTGTGATCAGAACCCATCCAGTGGCGTGTCTACTTATCTTTCATGAATGAGTTAGGGTAAACTGCATAGTTACATAAGAAAAATACTGAATACCCTGTATCCGAACGTTGCAATAAATCAAATGAAAATAGAAAATATTCAGAGCATAGTTTAATTCCTGTACATTAAGATAATAGTTAGTAACTGCAATGAAACTTTGTCATGTGTTTTGTAGAAATTTATTTCTAATTTTAATGCAAAAAGTACAGTTATTGGACGTATTTGTTAGTTAGTGGACGGTTTAATATTAGTTATTGGAGACATTATAAATAATTTAAATTCTATAAAAAAACGACACTTTAATAGGTGTCTGACCACTTAGTAAAAATTTTCCTTGCGTGTTTGTTGAAACAACTCATAAAGTCTGTCTATTTCTTCTTTCTCTTCCTCCTCGTTTTAAATTTTTTCACCATCAAATTCACATTGTTCATTTTCAATGTCGCTGTCTTCTTTCTCTGAAATCTCATCATTTTCTGTATTGTAGCATATGTGACATAGACATGTCATCACCTTCTTTTGGAATGTGAACATGGTGTTTAGGGGGAACACAACATTTGTGTCAAAATTGCCTTTTTCGCAATCACTTTTTTTTTAGGGTGGTTTAACGAAACTGAGGGGTGGTCTTTTCAAATCTTACGATGTTATATTTTGGGGTAAATATAAGACGTAAACCAAAATCACACAAAATCATAAACATTGACTTAGCACCAGCGAAAAATGTATTTTCTTTACATTTAATTGTGCCCCAAATTTTCCGAGAGGGTGGTATAAAAAAACCAAGGGTTTGTCAAATGTTTTCGAGAGGTGGTCAAACGATCCGTAATGTTTTCAACCCCAAAAACACATCCTCTTATATTTTAGCGACATGTGAAGTTAGCCTCGATTTATAATTTTAAAAAAATGCTTTTTTCGCAATTACTTTTTTCTAGGGGTGGTCTAACGAAACTAAGAGGTAGTATTTACTAGTCTTCCGATGCTCTATACTGGGGAAAATATATTTCATCGTCATAAGCATTGACTTAGCCCCAGCGAAAAATGTATTTCTTTAACATACAATTGCGGCCCTAATTTTCCCAGAGTCTGGTCTAACAAAACTAAGGGGTGGGAGAGATGCTTCTGGGGTTGGTCTAACGACGCGGAATGTCAACAGCTGCTTGAAACTCACCCGTTTCATTTTAGAGCCACATAAACTTACCCTTGAAGAAATTATTTTCAGAAAATCGTTTTTTCTCAATAACTTTTCTTCTAAGGGTGGTCAAGCGAAAATAATTATTATTAGTCTCACATAAAACGATTAAGCCGTCGTTTTGGGGCTTCGTGAAGTTAGCCCCAAAACAGTTTTAAGCTGAAACCTCGCCTTTCACTTGTTTTGTTTTATCTGCGTAGAATTATATTCGATCCGGTACTTAGTTACATTATGTATTCTTTTGTATTATAATGAAAGTGAATAAAGACGATTATTAGTATTATTATTATTTTATTATTAATTAAATATTTATTAAAAATGATATATAGAGGTTCAACCAGTGCCGGATTAAACAACTTTTAGGCCCTAGGCCCACTGCGAATTTCGGGCCCCCATCCCCTTATAAAATGGAGTAAAATTTACACAGGTACAAAAAAATATTTCCTTTATCAGTGAATTATATTAACGGACATGGAATATAACAAATTCGTAATTTCTACATATCCGTCTTTCAAAGAATTAGTAGCATCAGCTCTTGCAGACCATCTCGTATCTGACAAACGTTTAACCTTAAGCGATTTGTTTGCTTCATTTAATGCTTTTGTTAATAATTCCCAGCGGTGTGTAGACGAAGAAAAAAAACTGTACAAGGTTTGTAGCATATCGAAGTAATCCACTGAAGCTCTAACGCTCTCAACAGTTGTGTTAATTACAAGATTGAGAGAATGACTAGCGCATGGAATGTAAAAGGCTTCTGGTGCGTGGCTTTTTTTTTCGAGCTTGAAGCCCACTATACTGGCCAGACATATTTGAAGCATTGTCGTAGCTCTGGCCACGACAATTTTCAATTGAGAGCTGGCATTCCTCAAGGAGTGTAATAACAGTCTGCTCTAAATAAGCACTGTTATGAGCCTTTATAGGAAAAAATCCCAGAAATCTTTCCACTTGCTCATTTTCATGTGGATGCACATACCGAACAATAAAAGTAAGTTGGTCTATATGGGAAATATCTGGGGTCGAATCCACGATAATGATAAAATATTTGGCCTTCTTAATTTCTTCTATAATGTTTTTTTTAACCTCCGCTCCCATTATTTTTATTAATTCATTGCAGACAGTCGAAGAAAGATAACTTGTTACACCGCGTCCTGCATTCCCGTACTTAGAAAAATGAAACTGATGAAACTCACTTAAGTATTCCAAGCAACCTAAATAATTGCCATTGTGTGAATTAAATAGTTCTTCGGTGCTTCCTCTAAAGGACAATCCCCGACTAGCGAGAAATTTTACCGTTGCTACTATGCGCTTTAAAACTTCCCTCCAGTAATTCTTTTCTGTATCAAACTGTTTTTCTAGTTGTGAATCAATGCGGCCTTCTATTTTTCCCCTAGATATTGCGACAAACATGGCTTTTCTGTGCAATAAAGAGTTTTCATGATCTGACAATCTTGCATTAATATTTTTCCAATCGCACATGCCTCCACGACAAAGAGATGAATTATCAGGAGAAAATAATTCGCATATAAAGCAATAAACCTTATTAGTAGTAACACTGTATACAAGCCAATCACGTGAATCACGTTTAACTTTTTCCCCATTGGCCAAGACTTTTGTAAAACAACTGGTTTGAAAAGTCCGTAACTTTTTACCATCTTGGATTCCAGAAGAATTAACATCACCATATATTTTATCAGGACGGTTGGAAAGTATGTACTGACGAAATTTTTCGGTTAGTTGGTCAGGCCAAAGGGCTGGATCTTTAGGATATGCTTCTGTATCAGAAATTAATTCTGTCTTCATTTATAATTTTCGGTGATGGTAATTTTAGTAATAGTAACGAAGCACTTTCGGACTCTTCGCAAGTCAGTGCGAAGTCTTCGCTATGTCAGTGTCAGATGGAACACTATGCGACGGTTCTTCATCAACTGCATTTTTTTCAAGAACAGGAGCATTTTCAGTTTCAAAATTAATGGCAACTGGTTCTGAAACCAACCCAGATATCTCATGTGGGCTGGTTTATCATTTGACGCTACAAAAAAAGAAACAAAAACAATGTTCCATTTTCTAGTTTCTATATGCCTATTTTTCACAAAGTAGGTAAGTAGTTTGAAAAATAGGTGCCAGTGCCTACCTATTCCAAAAACAAAAAAACTTAATTCAAAATGTTATTTTTTTCCTTTTAAAGATATTGTTATTCACTAGTTTTTGGGCGAATGTTTAATTAAAATACATTTTTTGTACGTAAAGTCTAGCCAGAAAGTAATATTGAAACTTTTACTTACATGTAGAAGCTAATTCCTGATTCGGCCCGCGAGTTTTTAGAAAATTTTCAATGGAAACTTTTAAACGCTTGGCATCTTTTTCTTTCTTTAACTTTTCTTTGTTTTTGTTTTTGTGATCCTGATTTATGCTTGTACATTATTTAAAATAGGTAACTAAAATATCTACTTTTTTTAAACAAATCTTTATCAGATTCGAATCGACTAGGAACTCGACACTCGGCACTCAAACTCAAATTTAAAGTTCAAAGGAAATAAATTTAAGCGGGTGCTGGGTGTTGGTCGTCGTTGTACTAAACCTGATCACCGCGTGATAGGTACATAAATACAATAAGAAAATTAGAACAAGGGCTTTCGGTATTTTCTTTGAAAATGAAAATATTATACATCGGCTGATAGCTGCAACCTTTGACGTAAACCGCACATCGCACGCCGGCAAGCACACGTGCAGTCCGCGGCCGGCAAATTGAAATAAAAACATAAATAAATAATAAGTCATAAATCTTCCTAATTATTGAGTTAAAACCAAAACCGGTAGACTGCAAAGAACACAAACATCTAAACCTAAACATATTTATCAGAGCATAGCAGAAAAATCCAGTGCCTACATAATTTTGTTTTATATTAAGTACATTTATTAATTGATTTATTAATGGTATTATTATTATTATTATTTACACCTCCAGAACCGGGCCCCTTTATGGCGGGCCCCTAGGCCCGGGCCTAATGGGTAATCCGGCTGGGTTCAACCAAACTATGACAACAAAACCTCGTTCTTATTCTGCAAAATCTTGTTCTCGGTAGCCCAACTTCTGCCTTTTTATCCAGTTTATTTGCGTCGTTCGCTATTTTTGCGCTATTCAGTACATTAATTGCAAACCAGAATCGATGCAAGGAATATAGTCATAACTGTTTGGTGAGAGCTCTTAACGGAGCTTCCAAAGCTATTCATTATAAAGCAAAACAACGTAAATGCTTCAGCTAAGTGCAAAGTAGCATTAAGTAAAAATATACTCGTGTACATAAATGCACGTAGCAAATAATATTTGTCTATAGTACACGTTCATGTCAGCGATGTGGTACAAGCTACGCGTTTTATAGCGGTAGGTACACGATACACGATTCGCTATTATGTCCTATCGGAAACATCTTTCTTATATAAGTTTAGTGACTTTCTCAATATAATTATTTTTAAATAAATGTGGATTGGCTCATATGCAATAAATTTTAAAAGACATACGCATTGTACTTCACATATTGTATCTAAGCATTATTATTTTCAAAATTATCAGCATATTTATATAACTTTAATGCTGTATAAATATGTTGCCAAATATGTTTCTACATGGTTGGGTACTAGAAATTCCTTCAATACATCTTATAATTCGCTTTTTAGCTAGAAACATATTCGGGGATAAAGTTGATCCAACTTGACTATGATACAGATTTACAAGTTGATGCTTAGACAGCACTGTTCTTAAATCCCCAATTAAGTACATTATTGCATTTAATTTAAACACAAGGTAACTACAATAATCTTTCCAATGTATAGGATGTCGTTTTTTAAGATATAAGCTACAACTAAATAAGACATTCAACATCATTTAGAGCATAGTTTTGTCCATTCATCATGTGAGTTACAACTTTTTTTAGTAGCGACGAATTTTGCAAATTAATTTTTTCCTTGCCCACTAAATAATTTGAGAAACACGTTTTTAAAACATACATGGCGCCATTAAACGACCGGCTTGGGATATAATTTTTGCTACTTATAGAAGACATTACAGTGCTTCCGATGGCGAAGTTTTTAGCATATGAGACAACAAGTTTTTAAAATATGAGACGTTTTTGAAAAAATTAGCCTTAAAATTGCTACTAGCAAATCTGTGCACGGAAAACTTGCTATGTTAATTATTAAAAATTGACATATGATTATATCGAATGAAATGTAGACAAAACTATGAAAAAGTTTTTTTTTAATTAGCACGCTAGGACTTATTGTTTTCGAGAAACCGAATTATCAATGCACTGCCTTTTTGTAGAGAAAGAAGTGCGTACAAAGAACAAAATAATACATTTAAAACAGTTCATCGGCAAATATTTTTTTTTTAAAAGAAATAAGTGCAACTGTTTCAATTATTCAATATTTAGGTCAAGGTTTCCCAAATATATAAGGGCTGTTTGTACAATATCTTCAGACGCAGCTTTCAAACATTGAATTTTACTGCCAAATCTGCTAGTAGTGTCGCAACCACTTATAGCATGTAATGCTGGCGAAATATCACATATCCTTTCACCCAGTGATTCAGCAGCTAAATGGCATCCTAGAAAATGTTTCTTTGTATGAGAACCATCGAATCATAGACCAAGACACCCGATATTTGCAGAAATAAATTCCCAGTATGAATACATCTGTATCAGCGCTGGTTATAATAATATGAGCAGATTGAATCCTTACTGCATGGAACATATGGCAAAACATCCTTGAATCAGCTTCTAAGTGGTTTGATTGTAATTCAAGTACCTCACAAAATAAAGACCCTTGTAAGTTGAAACATTTAGTTTTAGGATCGTCGAATCCTCCACAAATGTACATCTCGCAGTCTTCTTTAACTTGTGCATATTTTGGAGGGTTAGTGCAAAGAAATCGAACAAGTTGTAATTTATTTTGAATGTTTGCAAGAAAAGCTTTACAATCAGCAGGAATTTTTGTTAAATGACTTGAAATTATGACATTTTTAATAATTTGGCCTTTACTCCGTAACTTTGACTCCAAAAACTATAGGAATATCGTCATATCTGTCGAATATTACATATATTCTCTTCACGTCAGGCAACGTAAAAAAATGCATAATTTTTTTGAAGATTTTGAAGATTTTTGTGAAGGGAGCGGGAAGGGGCCATCACAGCTGGTGGCAAGATGTGTTTTGTTATTATTTGGGGTCTCAGGTATAAGAATCCGACCATAGTTGCCGGTCCTCACATTTTACATACTCAACTACATATAGCGCCTGCACTATCTACTATTATCTACATATCATTCTTTAAATTTATTTTATCCACTCTTTTGCACACAGCCACTTATTGTTTTGACAAGTCTTCAATCTTGGGGAAGCGAAGTATTTGAGGTTACTTTTTTTAGTGTTTCGACTATAATTACAACATCTCGCGACAGCACAGGTTGGCATTGTTTAAAAAATTGTAGCACATATAATAATTATACGCACACGTATCCATCTCTGTGTATATGTGTATTTCAATGTGAAAACAACAGTAGGTAGGTATTTGCATTCAACTGTGTAAAAATCTCGCCTAAAATCATGTTGGCGAGAAATACGTCATATGATATGCATGCAACATGACATACCATTGTCTTTGTATCATGAGCCCTCAGTACTAATCTGCATGGGTAATCTTTCGTTGATTTTAAAATCTACTGCCGAACATGTTTTTTTTTCTATTGTGAAACCTTAGAGATTGTATTTTTCGAATATAAAAATGTAGGTTATTAAGAGAATGCCTACTTAAGGAATTTCGAAGCGTATTGCATCGAGACTCCAAGACTTTATCAGATTTATCTGATAGGACAACAGACTTATCATCTAACTAGATAATAAAAGATTCATGTGTGGTCAAGGCATCAATATCATTGGTATATATTAGAATTCGTGCAGGACCCAATATTGAGCCCTGAGGAACTCTGATGTCTTCTTCAACATATTCGGAATTCACTTTCTTTTAAAAGAATCATAACTAGATCCATTACTCTTGTTAATAACCTGTCAAAGGCTTTAGAATTCTTGGTATATGAATCACTTTATGCTTATGTTAAAAATAGGTTTACATTTTATCCGTAGTTTGGTTTTTATCTACCGCGTACTTTGATATATAATCACACTACAATTTGCATATAATAAGCGGAATTTGACCTCCATTTTTTTCCAAACATAATCTCTCTTATCCCGGGGCATGAACAAAACGCAAGCAATAAATTATGTTTCTTAATATATTTATTAACTGATCTAATGGTCACTTTAAATTATCGATCGCTTGACATTTGTAAACTTCTGCTCTGTTATTAAAGGCAACCATAAATTCGTTTCCCTATCGTTCGTACAAACTTCCACCATTGGAACTTTTAATTATACTGCCGCGGTTAATGAGTTAAACCGTGTGATTACCACGTGTACCTACTCCGGGTAAGTATGTGGAACTAATCTGAATCAATTTATTTCCCTACTTCACTCGTGTAACCTTAGGTTATAAATTATAATTAGGAACGGACGTTACAATGTATAAAATATCGAGTGTACGAGTATAATAAAATATGCCCCGGTGTGGCATGCTCAGATGATAATAGCAACAGATGAAGTGAGGAGATTTTTATTTCTGTGCGATAAAACTAAATAATTTATTCTGTTTTTTTACCGTAATATTTGTAATTACGCAATTCTGATACTGTACCATATATTGTATTTAATTCAGAATGACTTAATTTCTTGTATAGGAGAGATAACGTTATGAAAAATAAAATGTGAGATAGACGAATCTTCCTTCATTGCTATCATATTAGACGAAACAACTGATGTAGCAAATATTAGTCAATTGGCGAAAGTTGTGCGTTATGTCACAAAAAGTGGAGAAATTAATGAACGCTTCTGAAGATGCGTACAGACATGCAACAGAACACCGTAACGTAACTTCACCGCGTATCAAGTCTGGACGGTACTCTGCAACTTCGTAACACCACAGTAACAGCGTAACAGAGTAACATCGCAGCGTCCCATCGGTTGTCGGTCTTTCGTCGTCGCATCAAAGAAATGGTCGCGCCGATGTTGCACTATAAATTTGTAGGTGTGGACGTGTCTGCGTATCAAGTAGCGTTGATATTCAGTTTGTATGTAGATGTCGATAAAATGGAGTGGACGGAAGACGCTGTAATTAATTAGATCTCTTAATAAATGACGACCACTGTACACAGTTCTACTGGTGTATAATTGAGTCTGCCACCAACGTCTTGGTCTGCGTTTGCTCTTCTGCACTAAATAGTGCATAACTATATATGCTGCAGCCGCAACGTCCATCTTGTTGAATTACAAAAAACAACTAAGTATATCTGGTGGGACGCCTAAATGTTTCGCGCTGACGTTTCGCGGCGATGTTTTGTTGCACCTTGAATTAAAAAAAAAAGCTCATCGCAGCGTAACTACGTCGCGCCACAGAACACGTTGCGTGGTGGAGTTACGTTACGGTGTTCTGTTGCATGTCTGTACGCACCTTTAGGTTTTGTAAATGTTACGATGGAAAGGACGGCACTTGCTCTGTATAACATCGTGCAAACCCTAGTCGACGATCTTAGATGTGGTCCAAAATTAGTGGCACAAAGTTACGACGGGGCTGCAGTGATGGCAGGTGAATTGGGTGGAATGCAGGCTAAAGTAAGGGAAACATATCATAAGTGCTCTTTTCGTACATTGTATGGCCCATAGATTGAACCTGGTGTGGCAAAAATCTGTTAGCTGTGTAAAAGAATGCAAGGTGTTTTTTTTTCACTTTAAGTAGTCTCGCTGGATTTTTCTCAAAATCATCAAAGCGAACTGGTGCATTGGACGCTGAAGGTCATAAAAGATTAGCAAGAGTAACTGCCGTCAGATGGAATTACAATGGAAGATTGGTGCAAACTGTGTTCGAATATCGGCAACCACTTATTGATTTTTTTTGAAAAAGACAGTAGTTTGTTCTAGAGGCTACCTAGATACATTAAAAAATGATCCTAATTTAAATTTTTTACTGATAGCTTTCTCAGAGATATTCCCCTTTTGTGACAACTTGTTTGCCATTCTGCAAAGCAAATTCAGCGATATAAATTTTTGTATAAGAAAAATTCAAGACTTTAAATCTACTTTGATATTTAAAAGGGAACCATTTGCTTCTGTGTGGACTAAATTAGGATTGGAATTTCAAACCCAAAGAAAAAAATGTTCGTACTAATATCGTGGGAGACGAAGAAGCTTGCTATAGGAGGTTATTTTTGGAGGTAATCGACAATATTACTGGAAACGTTGATACGAGATTCGGAGCATTTAACAGTCTAAAATTTGTAGAACTTGTAAATTTTTGTAGCAATACTACAGTTCCAGAAGATGCATTCAAATCTTTACAACAAAGTTATTCCAATTTTATAACACCTCTTCTTTTAATTTAGTTCCAGGATGATCCAGGAGATGTATACTGATGGATTTTTATTTTGTGGATAAATGAACGGGTAATTCCGGTAGACAATAAAAATATACAAGATATACCTTTCTCGGTGATCATTTTACCAAGAGAACAAACTGGGATGTATACACAAACCAAATTAATAACAAAACAAACCTGAATGTCAGCCTGAAAACCCCTAATGAGATAGAGGAAGCAAAAAAAACCTAATCAATATTATTGCAAGAAGCCCTGCAAGAAGCCGCGAAAGAAGCTACTCCAAACTTCAACCCACAACCGCAGTATATTAATATCCCACTGGAAATTAAAAAACTTACTGCTGAAAAAGAAGAGCAAGGGCAAAGTGACAACGAAGCCACTTTCCGGAGGATAAAACAACATTAATAACAACCTTAACAATCCTCATACCTAAGCCAGAAAAAAATGTAACCAACGTTACATCTTATAGACCTATTAGTTTACTGTCCTCCATTTCTAAACTACTTGAAAAACTACTACTTCGTCGAATAAACCCCATCCTAAACATAATTCTGGAACATCAATTTGGTTTCCGACATGGTCATTCCACTGTCCAACAGTGTCACCGTATAGTGCATGCAATCAATGAAGCCTTAGACGAGAAAAAGTATTGTCCAGCAGTTTTTATCGATGTGAGTCAAGCATTCGATAAAGTCTGGCACGAAGACCTACAATTTAAAATCAAGCAATGTGTCACTCCATGCTATACTACAAACTAATAAAATCATATTTATCAAACAGACAATTCAGAACAAGAGTGAATGGCGAAACCTCTGACTTCCATCCCATTACAGCTGAGGTTCCTCAGGGAAGCGTTCTGGGGCTAATTTTATATCTAATATATACCTCTTACCTCCCAACAACCGATTACATTATCACAGGTACTTTCGTAGATGATACAACATTTCGGGCTATCCCAGTAATTGCCTCCTCAAATCTACAAGACCACCTCTTCCAACTAGAAGAATGGCTCGAGAAATGGAAAATAGAACATAGTCCGCCTGTATACATTAATAACTCTGAAATACCTAAAACATCATGTGTAAAATACTTAGGTCTCCACCTCGACAGCAAACTTCTCTGGAGGGATCACATTTCAAAAAAGCGAAAGCAAAATGACATACAAATGACAAATGACATACAAAATCCTGCTGTATAAAGTTGTAATCAGGCCCGTATGGACCTACGGCATAGAACTGTGGGGTGGCGTCAGCAGGTCCAGCATCGAAATCATACAAAGATCACAATGTAAAATTTTACGAGCAATAGTTGATGTGCCTTGGTAAATCACAAATCAAATGCTACACGACGGCCTCCATATACCGACTGTCCATGAAGTAAACCACGAAAGAAGCCGTAAACACCACGAAAAATTAGATACCCATGTCAACCCACTTCTCCAATCACTGATGCAAGAGGACTAGATAACTGGTTCTCAAGTCTCACAATAGCCTATAGATTGTTATTATCTGATTTGCTGTTTTGATAATAAAAAAAAGCATTTGTGATATCTATGTAAATTTACATAAGTAAAATGTAGATTTTCGTAAACACTATGTATTATTTTCTATAGGAAATGTAATCATATATGCTTCTGATGGTAACCATACATTCGTATGTAATTTTACGCTGAAAATCATGCGTTACGAAGTTGCCAATGATTTTGTATGTAATTTTACACACGTATTTTTAACAGCGCAGAAGAAACTGCTCCAGATACGCGAATAAAAAAACAAGTTGGAATTTAAAAAAGTTCTGTGAACATTATCTCAAAAATAAAAACAGATCAAGACATATCAAATTACAAAATAAGACGATATTCTTGAAAATAACATTTTTTGACAATTGTAGTTATAATAAAAGGTAATTTAATTTTATATTTAGTATTACATACTACTATATTGCCAAGTAACTTTTGTATACTGTATATGTTTGTATACGGTCTATGTAAGTTTTAATTACTAATTTCAAGTTTTGCGCCAATAATTGCCAATCAGTTCTAGGTTTAATATAGGAATACCGTCCTAGTGGTTTTATTGCCGGAATAGATGGTTTGCTTTAGATTCAATCACGTAGGCCGCGCATCACGATGTCAATCTAGCGACTCATGCCTGGCCCGTCTGGTCGCGGAAATGAAAGGTGTAGTCATAATCGGAAAAAAGTCAAAGCCGCTATGTTTCCAATACCCAACATCGATTTGGTATATAACTCTACCGGATAAAATTAATACCCATACCGCTGTATCGTAAAAGATACCTCAACGTCAGTCGTGCCTTGTAATATGCAAATAGTAATTTCGTAAAAGGTTGCGGTGCTGGGATCAGGTTTTAATAATCGCAATAAAAGCTTTTAAAAACCGCGTGAAATCAATTATATATCTGAATGATTTTTAAATTTGTGTGGTGCCATATAATATAATGTTGGTATGAAGTTGTTGATAATATTAACAGAAAAATCTTATAAAGGGTCCGCCAATAAGCGCGCTCGATCTTTAAAATGAAATAAAGCAAGTTGTGTGAGAGGTATAAATGAAATTTATTTTTTGTTTGAAAGAGTATTCGAAGGCATTATGTATGGAAAATAATATCGGTCAAATGTCCACCTCGGCTTCGCTGGGTGGCGCGCATACGAGAAGTCCAATTTTCAATGACTCTGGCGCACAAATCGGGCTGTATTTCATCGATGGCGTGGCGTATGTTGACTTTGAGGGCATCAGTGTTTTGTGGTTGGTTTGCGTAGACCTGTGATTTAAGAAAACCCCACAAGAAATAGTCTAGTGGGGTTAAATCGCACGATCTCGGTGGCCAGTTGATGTCGCCTCCGCGCGAGATAACCATTCCTCCGAAGCGCTCGTGCAGAAGATCCATTGTGGCGCGCTGCGTGGCTCGTAGCGCCGTCCTGCTGAAACCACATATCCTCGACATCCATATTGTCGATTTCATGCCAGAAAAAGTTCGTTATCATGGATCTGTATCGTTCGCCGTTTACCGTGATGGACACACCATCGTCGTTCTCGAAGAAATACGGCCCGATGATGCCTCCGGCCCAAAATCCACACCAAACAGTTACCTTTGCTGGGTGCATTGCGACCTGGTGGACCTCCTGTGGATTGTTCTCGGCCCAATAACGGCAATTCTGCTTGTTGACATTCCCATTTAACCAAAAATGTGCCTCATCGCTGAAGATGATTTTGCGACCAAAATCGGGGTCGACTTCCAACTGCTCTAAAGCCCAATCAGCGAAGATACGGCGCTGTCTATGGTCGTTTATTTTGAGCTCTTGTGTCAGCTGGATCTTGTACGGATGCATGCCCAAATCCAGATGCAAGATTCGGCGAAGTGATGTTTCCGAAAGGCGAAGTTCCTGTGCGCGACGTGAAATTGACTGTCGCGGATTTTCACGCACACTATCGCGCACAGCGGCGACATTCTGGGCAGATCGGACGTTTCCGACGCGTCGGTGTTGGCTGATTGTTCACCGAACCGGTTGCCTCGAATTTGTTAATCAAACGACGGATAGTCGACTCAGCAGGACGATCAATTGCACCGTAAAATTGGCGGAGCGCGCGGAACGTTGCTCGAACCGATGAATGATTTTCGTAATAAGTTTTAACGATTTTCACATGTTGCTCGCGGCTGAATTGGTTCATGGTGATTTGTGAAGATACACTGAATAATAACAACTACGTTTGCCAACTCTACCACAAACAACATGGCCGCCATGAGCTGTCAAAGATCGAGCGTCCCTATTGGCGGACCCTTTATAACTTTGGGTATTGTTTGAATTAAGGTTATATTGTGAGATTTTTGTTTGTTTAAAACTTCTGTGGAATGGGTTTATTTTAGAAGGCGGGGGGAGGACTGGTATATCATATCGTCGGCCTAATACGAAAATGGCCTAAGTCACATTTTAGAAATTTTACAGGAGAAGCAAAAAATCTCATATTAAACAGAATTCTATAAATACATTGGTTTTTTAATGTTTAAATCACTTCGAGATATTAGTTTTGTAAAAATAATTATGAATACTATGCTTTTGACTATTTTATTATAAAATATGGGAGTTAAGCCATTTTCTGCACCATTATGTAGGACTTAAGCAATTTGCTTTTTTTTAAATCAATTAAAACAAGTTGATGTAATTGATTGAAGTAGGCTTACAATTTTATTCAAGAATACTCCAGTAAAACAACAAACATTGTATTATTATTAATATTCAACCAACATTAATTTATTAATATTCAACCTACATTACTTATGAGGGAGACTATCATAAAACCCATGGTAATCTTTATGCATCGAACATTTAAGTGACATTAAATGTTCAAATTTTTCTGCCTTAATCGGAATTGAATTTTCGAATAAGTTAGGTAATTCTTGGTAGGGAATAACTAATCGCTCTTTTTTGGACAATCTAAATGGTAAGACTTTCCATTCATTAATGTGTGACGTTTTAAAGAAAACAGATCCATCTGGTTGATACCTTAGAGCCCTAATATCGGTTACAGTGGCTTCTCCAGCTATGCGTCCTGGTCTAATAGATGGAATGTATTTAAGTTTATCAAAATTTTTAAAAAAAGTGTGATCTAGATATTGCACAATGTAGGGTTCTGGTTTCTGCCGCGCTATTCTACATACTTCCACGTAGTCGGCAGGAACGTTAATAACTTTATTACGCAGTTTACGCTCGCTTGTGGAATGCATGGAATCACATTCCATCTGTGTATGGCCTTTTTCTAAATATTTTTGCTCGATAACTATGTTTTTTTCTTGTGCCAAATTCACTAAAGCATTGGACAGAGTAGCATTGCGGTTTTGGCATGTGCATCCATCACTGAAAAGTATAATAGATTCTGCTGTCATTTCATTGGATCCAATTACATGCGTAAGTAAATGATAATAGATAATCGAGGCAAACACATTGGATGTTAATCCGGCTTCTCCCTCATGCCACAAATAACAATATCCTTCTTTTGATTTTAAATTGTACAGAGTAAAATTGTGGACTATTAGTTTAGTCTTGTAATATAAACTAGACACATTCGACTTCGGGCAAAGCAAAACCGACTGGAGGTCCATAATAAATACTATTTTATTTTCTCCCGACTTATCCAACTCTTTTTCTGCACGGGCTTCCTCTTTTCTAGTTAAATGGTACTGATAAGTAACTTCATCTAGATTCTTGGTATTATAAGACATACAGACGTCGCACAGATCTTTCTTTGGTGCAAATAAAGACAAGTTCAAATCATCGAACATATCTGAAAAGACAGGATAAGAAAGAGGCAAAATCTTACTTTCTTTACACCAATCATCTTTGTAAAACTGATACAAGCTACTTTTTGATGTCCAGTTGGGTTCTAGGTACAGTTTACTGCTGGATTTTCTGCAGTAATGAGATTCTAGCTTAGGAAGTTTATGAAAGAAATTTTTAAGGCACATTTTTTGTTCATTATGTTTGGTTTTTCTATGAGATATGGGCGTATCCTCTTGTATTTCTCTCATTTCCTGAGCTACCGTTGTTCTCTCCTGTGAGTCCATGATCCAGTGTCCTATAGTCCTTGGCGGAATTGCAAACGTGTTGCAAAACATCGTTTTGCACACTCTTATTTTTTCTTTGGTTTCTAAATAATAGTTATATGAAAATTCTCGTCTTGACTCGTGCTCATTTTTTCTATTTCTAGGCCTTTTAACTATCGTCTTGTCTGCCAAAGTAGTAAGATAAATTTTTTTTTCTGTCCAACTAAACTTCCAAAACTTGTCAAAAATTGTTTGTCTATCTTGGTCCGATATTTGACTACATTTTGTTGCTCGTTTCCCATCACATGTACATCTTCCTTTAACTTTTTTTGAACTCTTCTTAATGGAATAATCCCAGTTTAGGTCAAGCTTTCTTTTTCCAATATATTCTTTTCCAGCTTGTCTTTTAATTTTGTTACTACGCTCATTCCATTCGTTTTTATTTACAAGCCTTCTTTTCATTCTTTTCCTTATTTTTAAATCTTCTGACGAAGATTCAACGTGTTCTGTTCCGATTTCTTCAAGCTGCATTTCTTGACTATTATCTTGTGTGTCTTCACTAGTACTACTGCTGTCAGTATCAGTATCTTCCTCGGGATTGTAGGTTTTATCTGGTTGAAGGTCTTTCGAGTTATCTATTTCTTGTTCTACATAATCAGAATTAATAGCATCTTGATTTTCAAACCTGGCACATTCATTTTCCGACATAGAAACCGCAAAGTTATTAGCCTCTTCCAGTTCTGAAACTTCGAGAGGGGTTTCCAATAGTTTCTCGAGGAGCTCAGACTCGTAACTAGTCATTGGTAATATTTCTGTATAGGAATCACTGATATCATTATTGATTGTCACATCTGCATCTTGCACTAAGCATACTGGCTGTATATTCGAACAAGAGCTTAGCGGCACAACTACAGGATTTGTATTATGGGTTTGCTTCATCTTCTTTTCTTTATTGTCAGACCTGTCTCTATTTTCTCTCTTGAAACAGTTGTTAATTTCATTTTCTTTATTTTCCGTTTTGCTATTTTGTTCTTTCTCTATTTTCAGCAACTTTATTATTTTTCCGACTCTTGAACCATAATTCATTCTGAAAATAGTTAAAGTAACAGTTAAAGCATGACATAATTTCTGTTAGAAGTAAATAATATTTAATTCTAACAGAAATTATGTTATGCTAAATATAATATTTGTTATGATAAATAAAAATATAATTTTTTGACAGTAAGTCACTAATATTATTTTCTATTATTTGTATTAAGTGCTTAAGAAAACTTAATTTTGATAATATATATTGACGATAAATACGATAAATACGAATTAAATTATGTAAAAAACCGAGATCTCACCTAATATCAGTTAATTCGCCAATCAAAAGGCTAATTGACTGATATAGGTACGATTTCGGTTAATCTCAGGTAAAAGAAATACAGCTATTAATTTAAAAATAAATTTAGAGTTAGAAATTATATAAAAATTTTTAGCCTAAGTCCTCAAATCGTTCCTCTATAAAAACAGAAATTTGCCTAACTCCATTATGATTTAATTGAATTGTATTACTTCAATGAAATGTATTAAAATTACCTAAAGAATAAAAATAAATGAAACTTAAAATACCTTAAAATACTTACTTGAAATTATTTAACACGTGTTTGATCAATAAAATTATTGTATTTATCACCACAAACGTAACACCTTCAAGAACCGTTAACTAAAATGGCGGGCATAGATAAGACACGGAATGGCGAGATTCAATCATGACAGGGACTTCAGCCAATTGCGTTTTAATTTAGACAAGCCTGGATTTAGGCAACTTTCTAATCACTGTCGTGCTCTTTATAGGTATAAAGTAGAACTACAAGTATTTCATTAAGAGATTACTTTGACTATTTTCTGCCAGATGGAAGTGAAATCTCATTTTCGCAAAAAAATGGACTTTTTCGTATTAGGCCGACGATATGGTTTATTTTGCTAAGGTTTTTATATCTGCTATATCATTGATGGAGTTTTTATTTTTTTTATATGAGTAATAAGTAACCTCTTTTTTCAATCTTTTATGGTAGTTATTTTCTTTTGTGAGAATTTTCACAATATTAAAATTTCCGGCATATTGTTCTTTTGTGATATGTTTATTTAGTGCAGTGGTGCTGTTTTTGTATTTATTTGGTGTATTTATGCGCTAAAAAGTTCTTATAAACATGTACCCGTAAATGGTTTCTATGAGCGCTACAGCGTTTAGTAGGCTTTGACAAAAATTGAGGGTTTTATTTTCGAAGTTTGACAGTCTGTAACATGTCAATTGATTAATGGAATATTTTAGTGAATTTTAAGTGCGTTTAGGCGTAAACTCCGGAAAAATGTGAAATACTTAAATACATCCGAATACGCTGTTATTGTGTTTGTTTACGGGTTTGCGTTGAAAATGATGGCGGCCATTTTGAGCAGGATTTATGAATTTTTGAAAATAGCTGCTGTTTGACGACACATTTTCTTTGCTTTCTTTTACTATTTTTTTTCTAATATTAATTTTTTCTAATTAATATTTCTAATAAGTTATTGTCGAAGCTTCTTTTATTGCTAATGTGTTTCCCAAAAACAGCAATTGAAATTATTTAAATAAAAGTAAAACTATTATTAAACTATCAGACTAAAAATAATTCCACAGACCCCCCGTAAGTATGCCTCTGATTAATAATATTGAAAAAATTTAATTCCACGCAACCAACCACCTGATTCAGTTTAATTTTTAAAAAATTATAATGTTATCAAAAATCAAAAAATCAAAAAATTATAATGTTAATTTTGTACTGGGTAAGTTTAATTTTATTAATTGATATTATTGAAAATTTTATATGTACCTTTGTATACCTCTTATGCTCCGGCTACGTTCAGTTAATCGATGTTTAATTATCTCAGAAGTAGGATCTAAAAGTGTAACCACTGGGGTTTTTACCAGATTGACCGATGTTAAAATGAAAGGGAGCGTCGGGGTTTGCAAAAATATGTATACATACATAAATATATACACACATGATCTCATAGTCCTGGGTTCGTCGCGTATGCTTTAAAGTTAGAAGGGGAAATCTTAATATTGATACATGGAGATTTAGCTTACCTCATATGCTCTCATGATGTCGATGTTAATCCTGTATGGCTAAAGCCTCACATCATCACTAAGATTCACGAACTAACTTTGTCGGATAATATTGAATTTCGTTGGTCAAGAGATTAATTCAAATAACTTCAAACCAAGATATATATTTAATATTTAACAGATTAAATTACGCTCACAATAAAACATTTACACTAAACAAACTATAAATTTGGACACTTAACCAGATGCGTCGCGCAAATAATACATCTATTCATATGAAAACAAAGCTAATCGCTAGGGTTAAGTAGACCTGACTCTAATAGAACAAATTTGAGTGACTTTCCGCTTATTAAACTATTTGTTGCTCCAGTCCGATCTTTCATCCCCTTTAAGTAATACCACTTACTGGGGGTGAAATCTCCACCAATCCTACGGGACCTACTTTACCCCTTACATGATCTCAGGAAACTATTCCCGTACGCTAACGACATCTGGTTGCAAAATAGAAACTAAACATTTTACATGACATTTCTGTTTCTGCATCAATTAGTTAGCTGTTTGGCCATTTTTCCCATACCCGGAAACATAAATTAACTGACGCTTCTAACGGACAACTATTATTTATGGTCGAATCTTTTCGTGTCCCTTTTATGGATAGACCCTGTTATTTTTACAATTGATTTGAGATATTTTACTTTTTGGTAGTTACACATCTGTTTGCGATTACGAATTTATGCATTTACGAAGCTATGAAATTTTGTTAAGACCGTATTTAAAGAAAACACACTATACAAGATGAATTACTCCTTTAATGTGGACCTTCTTAGAATTCTCTAAATAATAAACAAAGGACTTCTTGGGTCGCTATTCCCTTTCCGAACAGAATTATGACCTGCACTTTACCATTTTGTTACAAAAGTAAGCTGTGATAAACCATGCAATCCCCAACACAAAGAAAGATAATATAGATCAATTTAACATATTTATTTATGCCAAATTCGTGATTATTATAGAAATCACTATAGATATAGGTATAGTATATGATCAAGTTAGAATACTGTTATATGGCGGAGAAAAAAATGATAATAAATAATCTATTACACAAATTTTTATCCGCTACCTAACCTAATATAAAATTATTGACATTTATGACATTATGTAGAATTTTGGGGTAAAGTCCGAATTGGTTTCACTAAAAACATATCTATGAGCTCTATTTAAAATTGTTCTTTTATTAAGGTTAGTAATTGATAAATTCAGAAAACCAAAGGTTTTGATGTCTCATTTTAATGTTACTAATGTTGCTACTATACGCTTTTATTTTTACACTTTGCTTTTGTCCATCTAATTTGGATTAAATTTCAGCATGCCCCATTCATATGGCTTCCATGCAACTCAACAACTCCTTTAATACTATTCTCCCCTTATTTCTATCTACAAACTGCTTGCAAATTAATATCTCCAATCTGCGTTTCATATTTTCTCCCCTCCTTTGCTTTCTTCATTTCAATTATTATTTTTCTTGCTTGGTTTCCACCCTTTTTGTTTTCCCGATCTCTTGATTAATTTTTAGAATAAATTCTATGACATGTCCTATTTTCTATACTAATGTCTATGCTATTCAAAATTTCTCGCTTTAGTTATCGAGTTTATTTATGTTTAGCATCTTTACACCTTCACTATGTCTACTATACACTATACCTACTATACCTACAGTTTACATCCCTGCTTCCTATTTAGTATATACTATCATTTTCCCTTCTATATATGATATATCTTGATAATATATAATTTTGCATTCGTAATCATTTCCGATAATATCTCATTTGATACCTACCAAATTGTCTTACACAATACTTTAACTAGAAATCTCTACGCTAAGTAATTTTTAACATAATTACAACTCAAATATAGTTCATCTATTAAATAACATGGTTATTTACAGATTAAGTATTCTGTTAGTTAGTTAGTTAGATAGTTATAATATCAAAAACTCCTATTTTTCTACATCTGATACGTAAAAAAAAATGTATTCTAGTACGTGTACTATTCTAAAATATGATTTAAGATTAAAATAAATCGTACAAAGTCTTTTTTGTTTTTAATATATATATAATAAAGATAGAATCAACTGGCAATATTGATTAAAGAACAAATGCATACCACTTCATCAAAACCGACGATGACGACAAAATATTGTCTTGAGTATTTTAAGCAACTGTTGGATAAACAAGTATTACAATTATTAATAAAGCGGAAGAAATTGCTGGCGGTCGAGTACGTAATCCGCGGAGAATGAAGAGATAACAAGATAAATTTATGTCCAAGGTGATTTCGAGATTCATAGTTTGATCATCAATCAAACGCTGACTCATGATAATTGCTGCGAATATTTTCCACATTTTTGCACCGCAGTTAAGTATTATGTAATAAGAGATGATCGGTAAGCAGGTAACTAGTAGATTGTATTGTTAAGACTAAATGAGCCGTCAATTATCATATATAATCGTTCTTGTATAATAATTAGTTGAATTTAACAGAAATCAGAACAAATAATTACATGATTTCACTTGTCTTGATTTCTTCAGCAGAATGTAGAATTAATCTGTATTTGGTTTCTACCTGAGGCTTTCAAGATATTTTAGGATATATTTACATGGTTCAATGGTCGATGTTTTGTTATATCAATATAGAGCAAATCACTACTAATTCTATGTGGGCGCTCGTATACCAAACCACCTACTAACATATTAAATATTCTGACAATAACTAATTGTTGTTTCAGTTTCTTGAATAATGGCTAATAATTATGTCTTCGTAAAGACCTCTGTTCTACGTCTACACTATGGTGTCTGGTGTGGTACAGTTCTAACAATGTAATATTTCCTTTTAAAATGAACTGCTTTTTAATACAAAGCCGTTACAAATGAACCAGATAAGATAATTCCATAGCAATAATATGAAAAGCATTGTAGTATTGCTCCCGGAGAGGGTTGGAGCCTTTGATGTGACGATAGCATCCACTATGTCAACGACGACTGAGTTTCCACAAACACCAAAACATACTTGCTGGTTGCTGGATTGTTCGTAAAAAAAATAAAGTTTTCAATAAAACGCTAATTTCTCGATATTTCCCGTTTTTCGCGACTGAAAATGAAGCGAGAAAGTTCCTGTAGTGTATTCATGTGTAGGTTTTTTAATTCTATACAAATTTTGTATTGTAGTCAAAACGATGGTACCTACTTGTAGTGATTGCCAGAAAATCAGTAAATATTTTTTCTTTCAATTTTTTACTGTTTTTCGGACATCATTTTATTATAAATCACAATTGGCTGTTTATAGTCTGCTGTCAAATGTACATCCGTACGCTCCTTGATGATGCAAGTGTGGGAGTGCTCACAATCTCTTTTCGTTTGTCCTTGGAGAAACATAATTTCGATGGTGGCACTCCCAAATATTGTGCGTTTGGGTACTACCCTTCTGAAAAAAAATGGTCGCCGTCGCAACACTTTTTCCCCTGATTTAGTAACCATAGTAATCACATTACATTTTATTCAAAAAATGTTAATGATTCAATTCTACATAGAAAAGGTTATTACCATTTTTTTATAGGACTTACCACTTTCTCAAATAGTTTACTTTTAGAGTTTTCAAATGAGAGAGGTACTAAAAATTAAATTTTGTTCTGTGAACAGTAATCTCACTCAAGTCATCCATTAAAAGTGGAAACAATAAATACATTTTTCTACAGTACAGACATAGGAAGCTAAAAAATAATAATTGAATCGGATTAAACAAAAATAAACGTATTTTTTAATTAGTCAACATCGCTGTCAGTACAAATATCACTTAATCCCAAGTCTTCTTCAACACTTTCGAACTCTCCCATATTATCACATCATTCAGGACCACCCTCACACCCACATATCTCAGTATACCTTATTCCATTCGACTGACATGTACATGGAGGAACTCAATGCCCTTGAGAGAATGAGCAGCGACAATGTTCCAATAAAAGCTTTGGAGCACAGGGCATAGTATGCATGCAAATGGCTCGTATGTACTACCTACTTTCTTCCACTCGAAGTCTGTAAGTGATCGGTTATTGGGATGCTGGTCCGGAGTTAAGGGAGATGGGAGATAAGGTCCGGATTCAACTCAAAAGCCTGAAGTTGAGCCCTTAACAGTGAGATAAGGAGTGCCCAATCTGGCCAAAGCTCATCACTTATGGAATTTAATGTCTTCCACCACTTTACTTTCCCTTTGTTGGCAAACGCCGTGAAGTGCGTGTGATCCAGGAAGTATACAGAGGCCTTTGTGGCTCCAGTGCTTTGTAAATTGAAGCTAGCTGAACAAACCTTTTTTTACCATGACCAAGGAAAACTTCAAACTCTGGTGTAAGTTGAGGATATCGCCTTAGTAGTAAAACCACAACATCAGTATCAGATGAAAACACGTGCGTATTTTTGATTACTCTCTGTACCCAGCGTGTAGTATTATCTTCATGTCCGCCTCCTCCTGGGTAATTAGACTCAGCACCATGTGATGCTCTGTCCCTCCAACTGACGATCTTTTCCCATCAACGATCTTCTCCCATTCATAGGTCACACCGAATTGAAGAATCTGGTCGAAAAGTAACTCTGCTAGTTCATCCTTTGTCTTATCATGATCCAGTATTTTCATTGGTGTACTTCCAATTATTGCTTCTGGTCCGATTTTATACTGTACTGGATTTGAGCTTTTTTGCGGAATTACTGTCCTCTCTGTTTTCAATGAGTTCTCTTTGTAACGTCGAACACCACATGAACCTCACTATAATTGCTGAATTTTTGACCAATCCATTTGCAGAAGCTTACACATAGGTCACAGCACATTCACTGAATTACGTTTGTGGTAGGAATGAAGGAGTGCCATGCCATCTACTATGGCAGCCCTTTCCCCTATAGTTCTTCACACTCTTCTAAATTTGGTCGTTTGATTATTTTCTTGGGCAGCAGGGTTTGTTTGTATTTATTAATGTAATTTGTAATGTAATAATTATTAATATTTATTTTAATTTAATGATTAATGTCATAATTATTAAATTTAATTATTAATATAAACAAATATGGATCATGTAGCAAATAAAGCAAGTTATGCGGTGATTTTAACCACTAATCTAATAAGAACGCACAATTTTCTAGTGCCACTCTCTAAGTTGTTTTTCGCTATGGCCAAACTGAGAGATTAAGACCACTCCCAAACTTGCATCATCAAGGAGCCCACAGGAGCCTTTTTTGTACATTTGACAGCCGACTATTAATTTATATACGTTTTTATCTATGTATTATACTTTAAAACCCTGCACGAATCGATGCCTGTTATTTTTTAATGCCCTAAAAATCTGTATCTTAGCTTATTATTCTAACTGCGCCAGGGGCAACCTTACTAATCAATAATTAATTTGCCATTGTTGTAGTGTATTTTTTTATTGAGGAATTTTATTACTGCCCCTGATATTCCGTCTCGGCCGGTGATTTTCATATTTTATCTTTTGTATCTCATATTCTCTGCTCAAGTCAACGTAACCAAACACATAAAATTTGCATTGATTTTCTTAATTAATTTTCTGACCGACCACAATCCAGTACGAATGCGATTTGCTTAATCATGCACTCCGGCCTTCTACGATTAATAACTGATCGATAATTGCAGAACTATTATCTTATTTTAGATTGTCCGATCCGATAAGGCGCCAGTACCTAATTGGATAAAACCTAATGGAAACCAAAATCTGCGTCTCCTTTGGTTAGTCGTTCCGCGTGTTTGATTATCTAAACGTTTGTTGTGTTGATAATTCTTTCATATTATTTAACGTTTAACGGTGCCACACATGGTGGGGCACCGGTGTGGATTATCATGTCGCCATTTGCATGACTATATACCATTTATCATCGCGCGTCAATACGGCTTTAACAACTGTTATTTTATCAGATATATCATTGAAATGAAGAGCTTGGTAAAAGCTATCAGGAGTTTAAATCTGAGTTATAGGACCATATTATCACTCTTTAGTAGGTTTACAGGATTTTGGTGTACCATATACCCAGCGAAATAAATAGATCGAAAAACTATTTTTTTTTTATTATTTAAATTTGAAACAAGTAATTTGTGCTAAAATTGATGATAAAGATTCTGACAATTGCTTGCTTTCTACATACCGTACATGACATGCCTCATGTACGGTAACTCCAACGTTCATTGTGATATCTCTGAGAGGCTAAAACCACTACCTAAATATGAAAATATTATTCTCAATATATTTTTCGCAATATAAAAATATTCTCAACAGTTGTAAACTTTTATATTTCTGCATAGAAAGATCTTTAGTTGCACCATTAAAAACTGACTGATTCATCTCGCTTCACTAACTATGTTAGTATCATCAGTGATCATCATTGTTAAAGCCAGAATTGATATAATCATTTGCAGATGATGCTAACTTGGTGAGCGAAAGGTGCTTCAAGTGTAATATAAAGTTGCTGTGTTAGTGAAATATGTGTTTTCTCATTTAATTAAAAAGATATGGACATAACTTACGAGAATAATATTATTAAAATTGTTTATATTTTACCGCTGATAAAACATTTAAGATTTTAATTGATACCAAATTTTCAAAGCTCGATTAATAAAAAGTTTTCTTTTGAAAATTTTCACCAAACAAAACTCCTGACTTCTATTTACCGCTAGTTTCTTTGCATCTTTCCTCGTTGGTCTGTATAGCTCAGCAGATATTTATATTTATCTGTTTTGATAGTTCTTTCTTATTAATACAATGACATGCTTTATTCATTGCCTAATAAACCTTATTTGCATTTTGCTCCAATAATTAACTTCTATTTCTTGTTTTTATGTGTTTCCTCTATTATTGTAACTCATAAGTACTGATAATTATTACTGACCTGTTCCATTTATACTCCATACAGTTGTATATACCTTCTTGTGTTTCTCGCAAGTTGATTGCCATTACTTTTATTTTACTTTTATTCATTTTCATACCACTTTTTAAATGCCATTCCATGCAATCAAATTATTCTGGAGGTCTTTTTACTGCTTGCTGCAATTTCTACCTACGTCGTCTACAAATTCACATGCGGAAAAGTCGACTTATTTTTGTATCCTAAATACAATGCCTTAATGCTTCTCATAAACAATGAAGGGCTAAATCGCCCACCTTGTCTTACTCCTTCCTTTGTACTGTATGTCAAATTTATGGTTATTACGCTAAATTGTCAGTTTCTTTATGAAAGGATTTAACCACGTTCACTAGTTTAACAATCACCTTATTTTTATAAAGGCATTCCCAAATATTTGGCCTCTTGAAACTCTATGGAGAATAGAAGAGTCTATTCTCCTTGGCCATAAATGCTGTTTCCTCTATTAGCTACTATTTTATTTACTGGATAGGGCTCAGTTTCTAATCGTCTCCGGATGATGCCAACTTGGTTGACGAAACGCGCGTCGAGCGAGGTGAAAGTGTTTTGGTGTTTGTGGAAACTACTCCGAGTGTTACTATTTTATTTATAATTTCTTTTATTGTGAATATATGACCTTAACACTTAAACTAGGAGACGATAACAGTGTATTATTGCCTCCGAATTCACCCCGCATGCTTTATGGAAGAGTTAAAATGTGCCTTATAACAACAAAGAACTGCGGGACGCATTCCGGTAATTTTTTGTTTGTTTCTCTCATATTAAAATCCATGCCCTTTTATCAAAAGAAAATTAAAACAAATCCAAATTTTTATAATTTATAAGCATGCGATTCGCAGGCAATTAAGACAAACTTTTGTAATTTTCAAGAACAATTTCTCACTAAAAATAAAAACTGAAAATCGTGTAAAATTTAGTAAAAAAGAAGAGTATTTTTAATTTGATTAAAATAACTAAAACAATAAAACAGTTTAATCAACATAAAATAAAAATAATTTTATTGTATTTTGTTTTATCATATTATCACTTAACAATTTTTTATAATTTTCAAGATAATTTATCAGTAAAAATAAAAACTTTGAAAAGTTAAAATTTAATTTAAAAAAATATATTTTTAATTTGATTAAAATAACTAAATCAATAAAACAGCTTAAACAATATAAAGTGAAAATATTTCTATTGTATTTTATTTTATTATATTTTATATTTGAGACAATCTTTTGTAATTTTCAAGAATAATGTAAAAAGGAAATTATTTTAAATTCCTAGCAATGCTGATGAAAAATTTTCTTTTTCTTTATGTTAATTTGAAAAATATGAAACTATTTTTTTAATAATGCAGAGCAGGCAGAAAACCCAAATGTGCAACTGGAATAAAATTTGGAGATGAGAGATAACCGTGAAGAGTTATTTGGAATATAAATCACCCAATAGGGTACAGTGTATTATTAAATATCGATATTTGTAACTATTCAAAAAATGCCATTGTCAGCCAAATTTTAGTTTAGGCATGTACATACCTAGTTTAGGTGTATGCTACTTGTGAAAATGAGACATGATATCAATTAATATATGTCATGTATTATTATACTGTTGTGTGATCATAAAAATGCCCACAAGCATATTTTTTTGCATTAATTCTTATAGATGACAGATCAGATTGCTTGGGAATATGAGACACTGATTTTGACGTATTGCGGATATTTGTCGTTTGAACATACAAAAAGTTTGGGTTTTATTATCAATTACTTCCTACCTTATCTTCCCAATCCCCAGTAATTCCCATTAGTTCCAGCAAGAATTGCCGATAGCGAGTAAAGGTAAGACCTTCACTATCTTTTATTCTTACTGTTACCATTAGTTCATTAATAAGGCACTCGAGCCCTCACCCTTTTTAGTCAAGTGCTCCCCTGACTGGACCAGGCCCAGTGACCTGTAATATCACTGGTGGTGACTTATTTTACTACTTTTACTACCACTACTTACTTATTTTACTTTTAATAACTTGCTTGTCATTAAGACACTTACCTTATAGTTTATTTTTGGACGTTTCGGAAAAAAGGGACAAAAAGGTTTTTATTTTTATATTTCAAAGAACGGCCCAAAAACAATACCTAATAGTCATGTAGTAGTCATTTCATACAAGGTGTTCAACAAATGATTTCACTACAACTTTAAATAATGACAATAATAAATTATTTATACCAACATCTTTAAAGACAATTTATACACTATAGGTATATATTTATATAAATATAACTGTTTCCTTCTATACTAATTCTATTCCTATTCTATACTAATTTTATTCTATTTGCACACAAAAAAATAAAACGTTTATTTTCATCGTAATATTTAACGTAACCTTGTAACGAAATTTTTTATCTGCCTTAAAAATTAAAAGTTATGAATTTAATTTGTTTTTGAACGAATTGTACACCAATGTTTTAACTTTAACCCAATTATTATCCTTTAGAATATCTTTGTCTCGTGAAATTAGCTCCTCGCGTTCTCCTTTTTTTGGAGTTATTTTTTTCTTTACGTAATCTCGAAAATGTTTCAAAACAATTATTTTTTTGGCTTCGGTCCATCGTCCACGAGTCTGTTTTCTATTTTCTGAAATATGTAATACAGTACATTGTTACCTACTAAACCTACCTACATAGTGCATATTGAAACATATTTGCTGAATTTTCGATTAGTTAGAGGATCTAAACTAGGAACTAAAAAATGGTCTAGCCACACTTCGGATAAGAATATTGATATGTTATCAATATCGCCTTATATTTGGTGCAGAACAAAATCAAACATAGTAATATAAAAAGCTTTAGACTTCCATTATCCGTTTTTAATATTTACATTGCGATTAAAATCCCCAAAAAAATTCTATATCAATCACCTTTGGTCAAAAGAGCACGCATTAATAATTATTTATAATATACAGGGTGTTTGGTAAGACGATGCTGACCCCGTACACTGTGGTATGTTTGGTCATATAGATGCCAAATGACTCCGGCATCTATATGACATACATACCTATATGAAAAATGCTAAATGCTTTTTTTAAATTTAATTTAACTTCTGGCAATTTTTTCCCTACTTACTGGTACTATCCCCGACTATTCTGCAAATGTTCAGTATTGCACATTATCAATTAGTACACGTAAAAAAATTGCATATTTAACCCCCTACCCTCGAGTTATTCATCCAGGGTGCCTTATTCTGGCGGCCCGCCTCACGCTATGTCGGTAGCAATCGAACCTGTAAACAATAAAATTTTCAATTCACCGATTCACCCCTACCCCTCTGTAGCCAGCTATCAGTCTAATTGATTTTACCGGTGTAAATATTGTTCTTAACAGTGACGCATCAATTATTAATATATTTTTTTTAGTGTCCCTGTCATGTCTTTTTTATATTTTTTACTTGGATATTTTATTTATTTACACGGTCGCCCAGTGGACGCTTCGTCCAAGTTTGGCGAAGACATTCCTAACCTTTATCAGCTTAAGTATAACAAAAGTTATTTTATGCAATTACTCTTGTTTTTATTAAAAAATTAAATACAGCCTCACCAATTTTCTTCTCTATTCGGCTTCTCTCTTGTAACAAGAGAGAAGCCGAATAGACTCTTGTATATTTGTGAGGTTCTTTGTGATCGTAGAATGTATTAGTTACAATAATTAAACAAGAAAATAATCTAGTCCTTTAATAATTTCATATTTTATAACTAATGTTTATTATTAAATTCGTTCACTTTCTGAGTTAGTTTTCAGTATTAAATTCTTGCTACATTCTTAAGAATAGATTTCCATGCCCCTCGCAAGTCACTCGTTTTAAATAATCCCAATCGTGTGTATAATTCCGCTGTACGAGCTGACCCGATAACCTTATCTTGTAAATTCAAATAGGAAGTCGGTAAAACTCTAAATTCAAAATTCCACTATGGCACTGGAATGAGACGTACATGCACAAAATAAATTAATGGATTCCGCAGGTCTTTCATCTTGGCTTTTCTCTAGTGTTAGACAAGAACGAGGTGAATAACAATACCGAGCGCTCCATAAGAACGTCACATAATTTTGTCTTCAGTTAAATAAATTTATTCTTAGTTGCTTTGTGCCAAGAAGTCCGGCATACAAATAATAAAAGAGAATATATGTAAACGTACTTACACAGCCGTGAATATTATATTTATTAACTGGTCGACGTTGGCTCTCGAGACTCCTATAGATTGGAAGTAAAGCTCGCCATAGTAGTTCTTTTAAAAAAAAGTCGAGTTAAAACCAATAAATAATTGTTAGCGTAAAAAATATAGATAATATATTTAATTTTTCTCCACAGATACGTTAAGTTCCTTGATCAATCAGCAACATACTTTTTGGTCTTGAAAATGCAGCAAACTAGGTATAGGATTTTCATTTCGAGTTACGATGTTTAATATTAAGGTTTCAATATTTTTGAGGTATTCGTATCAGAAATTGCTCGTACATAGTAAGGATTTATTTGACTCGTCTTTTTCTTATCGTCGCGTCGCGTCGTTTGATTTTACCTGCGTTTGATATGCCGTCTCATAATCGTTGCAATTGTGGCAGTTTTAATGGGTTTTAGTAGAATGTTAAATATGAAACTTAGAAACAGAGACCTAGAGACAAAGAAAAATGCCATTAAAAATAGCAACATAATAGGTGAAGGAAAAGACCTTATCTCCTCCTAAGCATGTATGAAGTCCTGTTGAGGTCCTTATGAATTATTTAATAACCAATACAACAGATACAAGTTCGCAACATGTGCATTGAATGTAAATATCTACTCTGTGGTAGCGCTATAAAATTTTAATACTTTATAATAAAACTATTATGCACTGCAAACCTGTATGGTTTTTGCATCGCCCATTGTAAAAGTTGTGCCATGTGCCCCATACACGATAGCGATAAAATGTATCGGGAAAATTCACCCACTGAAATTCATTCACCCCATCACTAAATCGTGTTCACTTGCAAGATCTCTTGCTAGAAGCTGTTTTTACATGCAAAAATAATATTTACATGCCAATACTGCAAGCCATGTACAAGGTACCATACCACCATACCTTTAAGAGTACTTAGCACCTTGTTATTACTTTATATTCGATATAAACTCGATATATATTCCGAATACTCTTAGCTACTTGGTAATATTTACATCACCCCTATGTATTTTTAATTAAACAGTAACCATAAAAGGCGGTGTAAGACTTTACACTGATTCATGAGGCACTCGATATATTTTTTTTTTGGAAATGGGTTTAGCTCGACCCAAACCGATTTCCGAAAACTCGTTCGCTTAGCCACAGATTTTTTTAAACCATTTGATTGTTTAATCACAAATAATCATTTTGGTGTTTGTGGATACTACTCAGAGTGTTACAAATAATCAAGTCAATTTCAAAATTGTAATTAGGTATATCATGAAATAAAATAAAAAAAAGTAAAAAAAGGAGTAATCATACAACACAGTGTAACGTTGTTACCGATTTTTGTTTTTTGCCTTTGTTAAATAACTACTGGTATAAATACTAAATTAGATAAATTATAAATTATTTAAACCTACACCTATATACCTTTACACATCTATATATACATATATTGATGGTGATTCGTTGTAAGATGTGTAGTACTAAATCCGAATCAATATAGATAAAGTTCAATATAGGTAAAGTTCAAATGCCATCAATTTACTTTAAAGATATTTATGCTGATTATGTATTGCTTTGAAATTCTTATCAAGGATATAATGGAAACTACTGTGGAACTATCTAGGATCCTTTCTAGAGATTCTAATACAACTTGGATAACTCACTATTAATTTAACTAACTAAAACTAACTCACTAAAAATTTTACGTGGTCACCACATTATTATTTGTAGTTACGGAAGTACTTTTCTCAGAAACAAAGGCAGTTCCCTAGTTACCAGTGTTTCCTTACATATTGTTTTTCTATGTCCTCCTCTTTCGGATATGCTTTAATACATATTTATTTATAAAGGGATATAATTTTTGATGGTTTTTTATATTGGATAAATCATAATATGATATGTCGCCATTATTATTATTGTCAATTGATTTTTCCGGTGATTTTTAATTGATTTATTAATAAAATACAGCTTCACCAATGAGTGTATGGCTGATGAGACCACGCAGTGAGATACTCTGTCTTCGTTATGCTAAAAATTTAATCTACATCAGCATCGTCTTTATCTTATTGTTTTGTTTTGTCTTATTGTTTGGTTTGATTTACTTTTTACATTGTTATTATTTACGTTTACTAATTATATAGTACCATTTTCTCATTTCTCTCAATGTACTTTATGATTTCCGGGTCTACCCCCACGTATTGCATATTCTTCTAGAACGACGTTTCGGCAGAGTCAGATCTACTATCTTCAGGTTATCATGTTATCGTTACAGTTAAATAATTAATCGCCACACAAATATGTTTTAGGTGAAATAACAATAGACAAGTCATACTAATAATTATCAAATATCAATAACTAATAAACTGTGTCAAATTAAAGGATTAATGTAAAAGCATAAGTGTAAACAAGGGTTGCGAGAGTTATAGCTAGGAACCAAGTATAAAAGTAGAGGGACCGCGCCACACAGAAAGTGAAGTTATACGTAAATTAACGTATGTAAGTGTTTTTTCGTCGATTTTACGAATATAAAAGGGAGAAGCTTGGTAGCTTCCCAGCCCAGTGAAGGCAAATTGCAATTACAATACCAACAAGAACTCAAAACAAACTTCCACAGTGACTATCAAGCGATAGCAGTTTGGAAAAGTGAGATAAATTTGAGGGTTGATAAATCCAAAGACGTAGAAAAAGATACCAGCGAAGGCAGTCAGCATTCCACAGGCAGTGCAGCGATATCCCGCTAGATGACACCACCACCAGAGCCCAGCAGGAGACTAGTTCTCGTACAAGTGTAACGGAAAGTGTACATAAAAATAGTACAACGGAAAGTACATAAAAATGGGATTAACGTATTTACAACAAGGTGATAAACAATCTAAATTTGCTAATTTTAGGGAATATTGTTTCAGAGAAGTTAGTCCCATGTAATTAGATTTTAAGTTAAGTAGGTTTTTCTCAGGATAGTAATCGGTTTTAAAATTTCGTTTCATAGTAACAATATCTTTTATAATAAATATAATCATATGCAATCACAGCTTATTCTTTCTTGTTCTACCACTTTCAGGTGAATAATTTAAATACTAAACAATAAAACTAATACAATCATATTGCTTCATATAAATTTAACATTTTCATAAAAAAATGCATACAGTGTAAATTAAATGAGTTGTTAACTTTCATTATTAACAAAATCATTTAAAGAAATTTTATCAAAAAACTGAAAAGCCTAATTGGACTCCCTATAACTGGCGCCCATATTAAAATAAGAAGGATTCAACAGGAAAGTAGTAAGAGTAGGTATCCAATAAGCCAATTAAATATTATTTCTCTATCATAGTAATTCAAGATAATACCTCTATTTAAAAAATAAAATAAAATGTGGGGTTTTACATAACAAACATTAATATATATATATATATATATATATATATATATATATATATATATATATATATATATATATATATATATATATATATATATATATATATATATATATATATATATATATATATATATATATATATATATATTAAAATGAAAATAGAAACCTTCACAGATGTTCGTAAGATATAAATTTTACGTTTAATATTCAACGATGAACAATATTGCATACCTACCTAGCATATTGTTGATATACGATTGATTCCTCTGAAATAACGTCCACAGTTCAGTGTACATATAGTTGAAATTTGACAAAGTGGGAATACATAGTCAAATGCTGGACATAAGGTCCCTAAATAATATATTTATTGTTAATAACATATAATGATGGTATTATTCTAGCTATCTTGTTGCAAGCACACATATAGAGCAACTTGTCGAAGCTGTATGGTAGCAAAATGGATATAAAACGGTTTGACAATCAAATAAAATCTGTAAAGCTTAAGCATGTTACATAGTACAGTGAAATAAAGTCATTTAAAAAGAAATAATTGTGATTGTTGTAAATATTCTGAATTCATAAAAATTTAATGACAGTACCTGTCATAATATTTCAAATCTATAGCGAGAGTACAGAGAGAACAGAAAGATATTCTATTGAATAAGATATACCACATTTAAGAAACAAATAGACATTATATAGTTAGGAAATAGTTTAAGAGAATTATAGATTATCCAAAAGACATTGATACAAATTGTAATACGTAGATTAAGGTAAAACAAACATTAATAGTGAAAGTATGAATAAACGTGATGTGAGTGCGCTATAGACATTTTAAATAATATGTATCGTATTAACAATAAATTATCTAGTGGACGGGAAAAAAGAAAACAGGGACGTTGGGAAAAAAAACAAGTTGTTGATTAGTAACGAAAAAGGAGGAATAATCGGGAGGAGGAACGTTATATATCGAGGAATAATCCTCGATATATAACGTTTCCAAACGGCCATGTTTTAACCGAAACTAATAACCTCAATAGGGGACGCCTCTGCGAATAACTGTTTTTTCATAATGCATAGGCCATAATGCATTGAATACCTACCTAAGTTTCATATATATATAATTAATTATCAATATAATAGAAACACATTGTTGTTATCTAAATAAAATAATACATATATCTATTTTTAGGATTTAATGAGTATTAGAATGGTGTCTATTTGTTCATAAATATGAAATTATAAGTACAAGGTACTATTTAAATTTTCAACTTCTTTATAAAAAATAAAACAAGATATATATATATATATATATATATATATATATATATATATATATATATATATATATATATATATATATATATATATATATATATATATATATATATATATATATATATATATATATATATATATATTTGTTGCACTATCGTTTAGTTGTCTACATTGCATAATTTTTTCATACCTATCTACTTCAATTTCACTAAAGCCTTAGAGAATTCACTACTGGGAAGAGTACTATATGCTAAAGAAAGGTAAGAGGTAATGAGCTAGCCTGGGAATAAAAATGTAATAATAATAATAATAAAGTTTATTTTTTTTAATAAATCTCTTAAGAAAATATAATAATATAGTAACAAACAAAATTTAACATAAAGCGAATTAAACATATCAATATATATATATATATATATATATATATATATATATATATATATATATATATATATATATATATATATATATATATATATATATACATATATATATATATATATATATATATATATATATATATATATATATATATATATATATATATATATATATATATATATATATATATATATATATATATGTGTGTATATATATATATATATATATATATATATATATATATATATATATATATATATATATATATATATATATATATATATATATATATATATATATATATTTACGTATAAGCACAACCGTTAAAGATGTATAGGATCAACCGTTAAAGATGTCTATTCTCCACTTTTCAAAAATTCCTTGAAAATTATTAGTAATTCTCGCAAATGGTATAGGTAGGTACGAACTAAGCTACGAGTGGAACAGAAAAACCAGCCTAGGAAGCAATTTTAATTCAATTTACGTGACTGACCGTTTCATCCCATTTAACTACCATTTTCAAAGTAGTTCGCACCTCGCAATATGCACAAACGTGACCTGAACTTGATCGATATAAAATTAACAGTTAGGAAAATTATATACCTTATACTATAATAAATAAAATAAAACAACATGACGTTCATTTATGCAGTTAACTATCAACGAGGTTTACTGGGTTAGCATCAGCAAAAGTCGATTATCTCAAACATGGCATGACAAAATTACAGAAGATTCGTTATATGTAACTGTATTAAGAATTGTTATTACAGCTGTTGTGTTTTAGAGATCTTTTGAAGTTTTTGTTCATGTTGTACTTCCTTGTACTAGGAAGGAGTATGATAACTGTTGCATTAGTGTAGTTGTTATATTTTCTGCAACTAAACACTTTTAACATATTTACAATTTACTTATATACAGGTTTGATCACTTTACTGCATATATTACAATGTGTCTTTTTTTTAATATTATCTATATTTTCATAATCGATAATTATAATCTATATTTATAATCTCTATATTTATAATTACATTATATGTGATTCTATAGTACCTAATGATGGTATAAAACACAACTGTTGCAAAGTACCTTATGATAAGACTGACATACGTACTTTTGCTTAACATGCTCTAAAATATTATCTGGGTATAAAGGTTGCTCTACCGATAAGGTATCCTATTAAGAATACCTAACATTCCCCATAATTTATTTTGTCTGAAACTTGTAAGGGAAGGATCAAAGGAATACCTCAACGTGATCCATTAACATTAATAGTGGGCAATCTACAGAAAACAGGCAGTAACAGACAAATTTTAGGGAGCTATTTCAAAAACCATGTGAAAGGTAATCGATGTCATTGTGGTATCTGACCCTTGCATCTTCGTTGTTGATTTAAAGTCGAGTTATTCGGCTGGTAGGTATATTACCTGAATTCCCCAATAACACCAAATTATTTCGGTAAACTTTGGGTGGCTGGAATATCAAACTTAATGATCAAGTTTTATCCTGTGACTAATAGTTTATTGGAATTTCTAATTTTTATTTTTGTTTCAGGTAAGTCCATCCGGAGTTATTTCAGAGGAATTTGGTATGTTCAATTTATTATACGGACATATTTTCTTCTATCAGCTACTCCGGTTCATTTTATTTCGTAAATAGTTGCTTAGAGAATCGTATTACCTATTTAAATTTTAATCCGTATTGACATGATCATAAAACACTTAAGGGAAGGCACCGAACCAACAGTGACACGTTTCGACGCAGAAGTTTTATTAAATTTATATGGTAGTTGAAACACTTTGACTTTGACAACAAAGAAGTTAAAATGTCTACCAAGTCACACGGTCGCCGTGTACAATTTACCATACTCTTCTGCCAACAGATAAAAAAACAATTAATTATAAAAATGGTCTTATTCAAAAGGATATTAAAAGGTCTGTGTTTGTTGTTCTAATAGTAAATATTGTGTGAACGTTCGATTGTAGCAATCCAACTAAACGAATAAATTGTATTCACTATTAAATATTAACGTCCATTATAATGTGTAACTTCCACAAGAAGAAGAAGAATATGAAGAAGAAGAAGATGAAGAAGAAGAAGATGAAGAAGAAGAAGAAGAAGAACTCCACTTTTCTGCATTTAAGGTTCAATGTTGGGTAGAACTCGACATATACAATTTTCATATATAATTTCTGTTGACAGAATGTTATATAATTTTATAAATATTAAAGAGCAACAAAAGCAGGCCAGAATGCAGTCAATCTGTAATAACTATACAGGGTGTCCCAAAAGTCAACGTCATCCCTTGGAGAGCTGATAGTTCAGCTTACGACTGACTAAGCTTAGCTATTCTCCTTATTCCGCCTCTTATTCCGGATTCTAGTTCCACCTAGGGCTCCTATAATTAATACTACAATTAGCTTAACTGTGCAGCTTGAATAGAGTCTCTGGAGGTCGAAGAGCAGATCTTGATATTTTGTTTATTTCAAGACAATATTGTTTACTCGATGACGAGCATTGTCTTAACTTAGGTGACTTAGGAAGACGGCTTGAGCTTATTATATATGCATGACATGACAGTGGGAAATGAGTAGTTCTAATAGATTAGGCACTTCTCGTTATCCACAACGGATTCAATATCTACCGCAGCAGTGGTGTCTCGTCTATCTCCTACGAGTGCCCTATGTAGTAATAAAACACTTATATGCTCCGTCTTGTCTGTGGATATAGGCCGAGAGAGAATATGTGTGACATGATGCTAGCAAATGCATAAATGCTTTCCGCACCCTGTGGTAGACTCTGCAACTTACATATGGACCTCTATACTGTGTTAAATACACTATCTCGGCAAGTAATTATGAATCCCGCGGACTCAGCCTGATTTGTCTTCAGAATATGAGGGTCAGCCACCTTGATAAGCCGAGATTTTCTGTTGTGATAAAAAAATACCACGCATCTCGGCGGCTTATCCGTGTAAAGCACTGACAGAAATAGAGCATGTTCTACAGCTCTAATTTAGGCTTTTAACCGAACAGGGTCCAATTTGGTGAGAGTCGTGATTTGCCCATTCGGTATCAATGACGAGGCCCAGTTCAGCTGCTGCCCTTTGAGCAACCTGAAATAAAAACAGCTCCTGTACATGAACATTGAAAATGCAGGGGTTGTCATTTATTGTCTCGGACCATACAAAGGAGAGGATTCGAACGCGTTACTACTTTAAAGGCTCCCTCCAGAACCATCCGGCTATGGAGACTCTCTAAACTCAAGACACCACAGTCTCCTCGCCTGCGTGGGAAATATAACCTTTGACGTACTAGGATACAAACTTCTACTGTGATGTGTCCTTTTTCGAGTTCCTCATCGAGTTGTCCCTACTTCTCTCATGTCCATTTTACTACTCCGAAGCAGGAAGTATCGGAATGGCAGTAGCTGAGTTTCAAAATATAACCTTAGTATTTATCATTATTATTTAGAAGAACTGCCACATCTTTTGGAAGATGTACCTTTGGCCACACGCAGGGGAAGCATGTCTAGTTCATTACACACGAGCAGTAAGAACTTATTCAGACCAAACTTATCCACAGAGATGGATCGGTTTGATCCCGTCTTGATCCCATTATCTGGCCTTCCCGGTCTCTGGATTTAAACCCACTCTATTATTTCTACTGGGCTTGCATATAGGAGTCTATGTAATAAAATAGGTACCTAATGCAAATGAATTGCCAAATTTTCACTTTGATTTGACAAGTGTTTTCATTCGATTTCTTTATTATTGAAATACATGTTTTTTCTTTTTTTTTAAATTTTATTAAGGACTGTGATCATTAGAATGGTTTGGTGGCGGTGGATTCAGCTTTGGTGGCGACTTGGGATTATGGTACCATATGGAAAAAATTAAATTGGTGTGTTTGTGATTGTGGTTTAAAAACTTATTAGAGACCAGTCCAGAGACTTATTAAGAGATTTAGAGATTTTAGAGATTAAGAGGAAATTTAAGAATAAGTCTCTTAAATTTAGATTTTATTTAGTATTTTATTTAGATGTAAACCATATAATTACCGGTTGAAATGTGAGTGAATTTTCCTGATGGTGCCATATCACAGGCAAATTGCACAATTTATATCAAGATTGTCACAAATTGCACAATTTATATCCTTGAAAAATTAATTGAATATTTTTAATCCACAATCATAAATAACCAGTTCAATTTTTCCCATATGGTACTGTCGTGAGATAAAAAAATATAATAAGAACAATTAATTTCTTCTAATTAAAATATGTCTCTATTTGAATCATATTTGACTATTAACTTATAATGTTACAAAAATTAAAGTTATAAGTATGTACACAACTAGATTCTAGAAAAAATACGTTATGACGTCCTATTTCTTTTGCTTACGACTGTACCAAGTATTATATTAAATAAGTGCACTATTGTCACAAACGACAGTAACAAACTAATAATAATGGTATCAAAATATCAATCACAAAAATCGTAAATGGTGAAAATGGCCCACCACGCACGACTACTCTTTGTCTCATTGAATTCCGTATTCTTTGAAATAATCCGGTTTTATTTGTAATAAAGGGTCCGCCAATAGGGACGCTCGATCTTTGACAGCTCATGGCGGCCATGTTGTTTGTGGTAGAGTTGGCAAACGTAGTTGTTATTATTCAGTGTATCTTCACAAATCACCATGAACCAATTCAGCCGCGAGCAACATGTGCAAATCGTTAAAACTTATTACGAAAATCATTCATCGGTTCGAGCAACGTTCCATCGGTTCGAGCAACGTTCCGCGCGCTCCGCCAATTTTACGGTGCAATTGATCGTCCTGCTGAGTCGACTATCCGTCGTTTGATTAACAAATTCGAGGCAACCGGTTCGGTGAACAATCAGCCAACACCGACGCGTCGTCGAAACGTCCGATCTGCCTAGAATGTCGCCGCTGTGCGCGATAGTGTGCGTGAAAATCCGCGACAGTCAATTTCACGTCGCGCACAGGAACTCCGCCTTTCGGAAACATCACTTCGCCGAATCTTGCATCTGGATTTGGGCATGCATCCGTACAAGATCCAGCTGACACAAGAGCTCAAAATAAACGACCATAGACAGCGCCGTATCTTCGCTGATTGGGCTTTAGAGCAGTTGGAAGTCGACCCCGATTTTGGTCGCAAAATCATCTTCAGCGATGAGGCACATTTTTGGTTAAATGGGAATGTCAACAAGCAGAATTGCCGTTATTGGGCCGAGAACAATCCACAGGAGGTCCACCAGGTCGCAATGCACCCAGCAAAGGTAACTGTTTGGTGTGGATTTTGGGCCGGAGGCAACATCGGGCCGTATTTCTTCGAGAACGACGATGGTGTGTCCATCACGGTAAACGGCGAACGATACAGATCCATGATAACGAACTTTTTCTGGCATGAAATCGACAATATGGATGTCGAGGATATGTGGTTTCAGCAGGACGGCGCTACGAGCCACACAGCGCGCGCCACAATGGATCTTCTGCACGAGCGCTTCGGAGGAATGGTTATCTCGCGCGGAGGCGACATCAACTGGCCACCGAGATCGTGCGATTTAACCCCACTAGACTATTTCTTGTGGGGTTTTCTTAAATCACAGGTCTACGCAAACCAACCACAAAACACTGATGCCCTCAAAGTCAACATACGCCACGCCATCGATGAAATACAGCCCGATTTGTGCGCCAGAGTCATTGAAAATTGGACTTCTCGTATGCGCGCCACCCAGCGAAGCCGAGGTGGACATTTGACCGATATTATTTTCCATACATAATGCCTTCGAATACTCTTTCAAACAAAAAATAAATTTCATTTATACCTCTCACACAACTTGCTTTATTTCATTTTAAAGATCGAGCGCGCTTATTGGCGGACCCTGTTTCGAATGATGCATGATGCATGAATGCGAACTCTTAAATTCTCTATATTTTCACGGGAGTTGAATAAACTAACCTTTTAAGAAAACCCCAAATGCAAAAATCCAACAGATTTAATTCTGGAGATCGGGCGGGCCAATTCTGCTGGCCTGTTCAGCGATTTGGATTAACTCCATATAAGTTGCGATAGGCGTTACTCATTGGCTATGATACAGATACAACTGTTCTTTTAAAATTATAAATACCGTCGAATATCTTACATTCAATATATCGGCAATTTTTCGTGTACTTGTTTCAAAAAAATTCTATTAAATTAAGAACAGCCTCATCTAGCGGTACGGTTCTCGAGCAATGCTGAAAAATCATCCCTTAAAATACACACTCTATATGAAACGCGATTCTTTTACGAGCATTCTGTTTTTGTGCACTGATCTATCTCTAAATTTGTCCAAGTTACAGCTTTTTGCCGAAACTTTTCGTTTATCTCACAAATTAAATTTATTGAAGGATCACATTGTCTATGAAAAACAGTTACCATTGTCATAGCAATTACTCACTATTTCACTCTATTGTTGTGTCATTAAGTGTTAGTTTAGTTAAGTTTTGGAGACTGTTACATAAAATGACTCAAATAAACTCATATAGAGTGTAACCATTTTCGATATCATTACTTAATTAACACACAGGGTGAGTTAAAAACTAAGAAAAAAACATGATTCAAGGTTTTGCACTACCATCTAGGAGGCTTTGATAAAAATTTCACCTTTTTAATTTTTTTGAAATACAAGATAATTACCTACCAACCAAAAAAAATAAATCAAAAATCGGTTTATTCGTTTAGAAATAACAAGGTTTCAAAATTGTAACCAAAATTAGGTACGTCACTTTTTTGGAACTGAGTGTATATATATATATATATATATATATATATATATATATATATATATATATATATATATATATATAATTCAGTATTACTATTATATTCACAACTGAGGTTAGCAACCATTCTTTGTCGGGGCTAAATATTCTATGTATCTCGTATCTCGTTATCTATTTATTTAAATACATATAATATTTTTAAATAAATTGATGGTTACCGTACAATACAAATGTGCAAAGAATTTTTATAAGTAGACGTGAATACATAATGTGTGAAAACCACGACCTGAAAGGGCGTTATATCATATTATGTAACTTATTTAATGTCAGTTAATGGGTATTGAGAATATTAATGGCAACGGAGTATGTTTTATGGAATCTGACTTCTGATAATGTTATAAGCAAACAAATTTGACACTGGTTTAAACTCATAATGATCAAAATGTATCAAAATTAATCAATTAATATTACGAATAGATATATTCTAACAACAATACATCATAATAGCCTATCCCCATTATACCCAATATATCCTACAACCAAATAACTATATTAACATTAATATTTATTATATTACAATAGTAATTTAACAAAGAGTATTCTTATAGTAGATATTACATAAAAATAAATAGTTTTTTAATCATAACAATAATAAGATAATCAGATCTGGTCATAAGAACATGGTATCGGCGACAAAAAAGTTTGCCGTTTCCATTCTACTCTAATCCTTTAGAAGTTTGCGTCGTCCTTATCGCGGTTGTACCTCACACGATATCACATAGCCCGCGGACTCTTGGGATTGGAGCGTCTTCATAACAGAATAACTGTGGACATAGTCAGAGGCCATGAAGCAGCTGCAGTAAGACTTCGATACTGAACGGGCAAATCCAGACAATCACCGATATAGAAGCCGTTCAACAGAACAGCCTATCTTTGGGCTGCTGCAGATGCAATTAGTTTCCAGCAGCATCAAGATAAGTCATTGTACGGAGTCTTCTATAGAAATATAGAAGACTTAATGCTTATCTAAGAAGCTGACCTTTTGCTTTTTAAGGTTGGCGGGTTTGAAGTCAGATAGGTTTTATATCAGCTTGCCAAGATGGATTACTTAACACATTGATCTACCCACGACGCGTGCTGGGTATAGAAGTACCTGACATTAGCTGTGGGGCATTCCGTCAGACCCCAGAGATCATTATACATTTGCTGTCGGCTTGTCCAGCATATGCGGTCTCTGACTATATCAATTTGCACAACGTCGCGGTACTCGTACTACGGTCTAGATCAGACACCGGTGTTGCCCTATTAAATGTTCTGGGTTGAGTCCGTTGTGGACAATGAGAGTTCTAGGATCTATTGGAGCTACTCGTTCCCCACCGTTTAGCCATATACCAGCCAATAAGCCGGACGCAGTCCTGCTCGACAAGGTACGAATAGGATGAGACAAAAGATTCACAATTTTAAGTCTGTAAATAATTAGGTGGCAGTATTTAACCCGCAGGCATAATCTCCGGTACAGACAAAAGAATCGCAGTATTATCGTGGACTGATCTATCACCGAAACTAGGCATATCATGCCAAATAAAATTAATAGTTATTAAATTTATGCGCGACCTTTACGGGTCGGTCCGTCAGGTGGGACAGTTCATTATGCATGTAAATTACTTGACCTCCGAGATGGCACCCACTCCAGTGGTCTCCGTACTCGAAGTCGATGGCTGTGTTAACACTATAAAGTCATGAAAGTGAAAAAATATTTACCCGGTAAATTCTTCTCTTTGTATAATCTGTCAATATTTTAAATAGTCGCTCTCGAGCGGCTGAAGAGGATCAGCACTGATGACGCCCAGTGGCGTGTAAGAATTTGTTATCACATGGATACACTCGTATTCGCTACCTTATATATCTGTCACTGCTTATATCTAAGTTAAAAAAATACTAATTTTTAAATGTATTTTTTATTTCTTGTTTTTATTTTTTATGTTTTTTTTAGTTTATCGTATTTTTTTTGCGGACAAAGGTTTTGAGTTGCCCTATTCATTTTTGATTCATTTTAAATATTTGTGGTATATGCTTTTCAACCATTAATTTTCTCTAATTTTACGGCAGGTGGGGTGTTTTGGTTTAATTTTCAGATTTTTGAGGCAAGGCCATCTGATATGCGGTATTATTTAGTTTTAGCTGTTATTAGTTGAGTATTTTTTGAGTTTCCGATGTTCATTTAGAGATGATGGTCAACGACTTCCAGAATTCTTTTGTTTTGGGGGTTTTTAATATTATTTTACAGAATTTCGTAATCTAATATCTAAATAAGTTCAACTGTGGAGTTTTTGAAACTGAAGCTTAAGTTTGAGAGGTTGCGGTATTGGTGTTTAATAGACAATAGCTTCGCGATTTGCTTAGCGATCTACTTTGTAGGAATTTTGTGGTTATTAGGTGTAATTATTTTATAATTGGTTATTAGCTGTAATTATACATATGTGTAGAGATCAGTGTCATCCCAATGGGTTCGGCATATTGTTTATTTAAATATTGAGTGACATGGGTCCCAGAGATGACCCTTGTGAGACCCCGGGGCATTGGAAAATAGCACATAGTGTATATGTATAACCAGTGTTCATAATATGCTATGCTGGAATATATTGGAAGCAAGTCAACTAAAGCTTTCCATATAATTATCAGAATTTTCTAGTAAGTGTGTAAGGTGTACTATATGTGGATGTTCTGTGTCTCTCAGGTATTTAACATATATTTGTGTTTGGTAAAATTTACATTTCCATATAAATGTATTTTAAAAACACCGATGTAGTATCTTACTCTAATCTACGACACTGATAACGGAAATATGTCGATATTATCTAGAATATACATCTACCTCCAGAGCAAACATCAGGTAAAATAAATACGAGGTGTAAAAATAATAAAACCTGTTTTTTCAGCTTGTTAAAAGATAATTAATATTTACTTTTATACTACTCGGCGCAGCTTAAGAAGTTAGTCTTATGAGTATAAGACGCCTACGATATACTTAATGTGACACATTGTCATCGAGGAAGACTTCGAAAATATTATTCGAAGAAAGTGCACTCATTTTATTTTAACTGTTTGAGACCTATAATGTTGGTTCAAGAGTTGCAAATATAGCCTCCAAGCCATAATCAAAGTCAGTACAGCCCATGAACTTTATTCGGTTATAGTTTAAAAACGAAAAGATCCTAGTTATGGAATATGATATGTCCCACGATTCCACCCTAAGAACCGCACAAGTTAAGAATATTTTTTGTTGCAAAATTGAAAATATATTATTTGTAATTTTCTACGTAATAAAAAGAACTGCCTGCGAGAAAATTTGATCTGAGTACGGTATAACCATTAACGTCCCTATTATGCTATTTTTTGCACGATCACAATAAATGTAAACAAAGTTACACACATTACACAATAAGTATTTAATTTTTTATGTAGTGCAAAAATTACGTTAACTAAAAATATAACTAAATCCGATATGGAAAAACATCTACTGTTCCAATTTCTGTAAGTAATTGTACCAAATGCACATATAATTTTAACACCAATAAATAGATTTTAAATAAATAAATGGATAAAAAAAATACATCCAATACTACAAAAATAGATAAATAGATAAAAAACATGGGCGTGTGCTTATGACCACACGATAGAAGTAAAAACTTTATTTTCGAATTTTAAAATATTTACTGTAACCATATTACCACAACCCGTTAATACAGTTTTCACTTCAAAAATGCTAGAACATACCTCAGTACGAAATATTATTTGTAGATGTTTCAGTGTTACAGTATTGTCGGTTACTACTATATGTTGTATTGTGTACCGCTTATCTTGTATATTGCTGTTATCTTCAACTGATAGCCTTGTTCCAATTCGGTTTTAATATCTTCAGTACTTATACCGTCTTGATAGAGTCCTCGCAGGACGAATGCGTAGGTCTTACTTCTTTTGGGGGCGAATGTAAGATTTGCTTGATTGCCTTGCTTAAAGGTATCCATGGATGTGTGCCAGTCTTCTAATGTTTCAGTATATAAAATGGTCGTATTGATTGCTTGTTTCCAGTGAAATTTGCATTTCAGGTTGATCTTTAAATATTCGGTGATCCGCTTGTGGTTGTCGAAGGCCCCATGAACAATGATTGGAGGCGGTTTGACTTATTTTGGCTCGATTTCTCCTTCCTCGGGGTCCGCATCTTTGATAGTTTGGCCGGTGGGGTCTCAGGTATTTGGTTATGATTGGTTTTGCCTGCCGTGTTCAGGCTTTGGAACTTGTTTTGCGTTTCAATTCCGCAGTGGATTTTGTAGCTGTGATATTTGGTTTCTTGGTTGTTGAAGGGTGAAGGACGTACCTTGCTCAGTGACACGTCTCTTCTTTGCAAGTTTGCACACATCATCAATTTTGGTGCTGTTTTCAGGGCCTGTGTCCATTTTTGTTAGTCCCGTGTCAGGAAGTGACATGTACGTCAAAAATTTGTGAATTTGCTTTTTTTTACGGATTTGCCGGGGTTTTGGGCGAAGCCGCACTGACGAATGAGGTTGTAGACTGAGAATGATTTAAAAGCGCGCTTTACCCGACTTGGGTAAATCGTGGTCTACTGTCATAGAGGCAAACATGCACAAGTGAACAAAAAAGCTTGATCGTGCAAAAAAATGTTTCAATAGCAAGGCTTATTTTTATACTTAATGTGTAACAAACCCAATTGGACTTATAAATATGAAACTTGTTAACGGTTGTTATATAAATAAATAAAGTAATCTGGTAATTTTTTAAATTTTTAACTGTGCAATGCTACTATATCCATTATTATTTATTTATAATGACAAAACAAAATACGAAAAAATGGTATAAACAAACCTCTTGCGAAAATAAACTTTTGCTGTTAGGTGTTAAGTGATATAGCAGGACACTCGGAATAGTTTCCACAAAACACCTTCACTTCGCTGGACGCCTGTTTCGCCAACCAAGTTGGCATCATCCGGAGACGATTAAAACTAATCTTAAACTAAAAATCTACCCTATTCACGCTTCAATAATCATTTGATAAGCAACGCGTAAAGGTATACGGGCTATACGGTATAGGCTAGGTCCCTTGTCGCTATTCATCCTATTTTTACATTTTACAATTTCTATTCTCTCAAATGCATCCAACTGTCTATTATTGGTCAAATTTCTAACTCATCTTAAATTACGAATATCTATTCTATGATTGTTGTCAAAAGCATGTTGTGCAACACTAGACTTATCCGTTCTTCCATATTTTAGATGAGCCATATGCTCTTTAAATCTGGTGTTAATTGATCGTCTCGTTTATCCAACATATTTTCGATCACAATCATTACAACTAATTTCGTAAATCCCAGACCTCTCATTTGGAACAATTTTATCCTTGATTGTGTAAGAGTTGTAATTTATTACTCGACGAGTGAATCGCTGTTATACCCACGTTTTTGCAGACCTTACTCAAACCACGAGTAAACCGGGGTTCGTACGGGATGGATACATATTTTGGAGTCTCTATATCCCTTTGAGAGGTCGTAAAATAACGAAGTGTGTCCTTAAATTTACGCTTCCTAATTAGTTTTTCAACTATATCTCTAGGATAAAACTCGCCATTTTGTGTTGATAGCAGTGGTGAGAGTCATTAGGGATATA
>CAXKVY010000415.1:290000-452500 GCA_964058915.1 Tetropium fuscum
TATATATAATATATATATATATATATATATATATAATATATATATATATAATAATATATATTATATATATATATATATATATATATATATATATAATATATATATATATATATATATAATATATATATATATTATATATATATATATATATATTATATATATATATATATATATATATATATATATATATATATATATATATATATATATATATATATATATATATAATATATATATATATATATATATATATATATATATATATATATATATATATATAATATATTATATATATATATATATATATATATATATAATATATATATATATATATATATATATATATATATATATATATATATATATATATATATATATATATATATATATATATATATATATATATATATATATATATATATATATATATATATATATATATATATATATATATATATATATATATATATATATATATATGAGAAGTTATAAATTTATGAATATTTTAATATCCCACGTTGGTTGATAAATTGTAATGTATGATAATTTGTAATAAAATGAATTTAAATGCCCTACTTGGAATGATAATTGTTATATATGATTTATGATATGTGAAAATGCTCTATACGTTGTTGTTTTAGATATGTATAAATTTAGATAATGTAACAGCAATAGCATGACAAAGAAAAGTCTGATCTGCTAGGATCCTTACACTATTTCTTCCCTATTACTCAATAGGGAAGAAATCTTCTTGTTTTATGGGCGCCAGTTCTATGAACACTAATTTCTAATTTACTAGAAGGATCACTTAAAACATGAGCATTATTTAGTCCTATTAGGTCTATGTAAATTAGGTCTATATCAATTAGGTCTATTTCTTTGTAAGATTAAGATTTTTAAAGTGGTTACTTTTCAAATTGTGAATTTTATATTATTTTACTATTTTATTAAATTTATTGAATTTTGATGAATCTCAAATTGTATGATTTAAAATGTTTCCTGAAATGTTTCAAAAGGACAAGAAGAAGAAGTTACTTGAATATGACTATGTTTATTGTCATATAATATGATAATAAATAAACAAAATCTGAGACCTTATTTGTACCCTACGCAAACCTACGTAACTTATCTCTACTACATGGGAGCAAGTCGCAATGTTTTTTAAAAACTAGCACAAAGTTTGAAATTGTTATTACCTTCCAAATTTATGTTAATCCTTTTTAATTACCACGCACAAAAAACTTATCGCTATTCTTGACATCACTGGTTGGTACACGAACTTTTCTCTTATATTGATCTCAGCTATATCCAGCCTATATACTTCTTACTTATAATTAGGACGAAAATTTGCAGTTATTTCTGCTTGTAGACCTTTCCCACTGGTGTTCTTACTTATTTAGCACAAATTTAGATATTTTACTTTAGTTTTACTGTTAATTTATAACAAATTTTTATAAAAATTAAGAGCGTGGCTGTTACCTCATCGAACGCCATAGCTGGATTCTTCTTAATTGTTATATGTTGCTACGGATATGCCGTATGAAAAAACATCTGCATTTCCTGGTTAGCATCCTTCTTTCTTGTTATTATGATATAATCTGGCCAATCAGATTGTTGCCTATTATTTAATTTATTTAATTTTACGTAAAACTCTTACAATTTGATTTTCACTTTATCCAATTTCGAATTCTAAACAATCAGATTCCCTTTCTGTTGCGTAACTTCAATTTATGTATTAGGCGTTAATTCAACATTGCATTTTGGTTCGCGGCTATAAACCTTACTCGAACCCCATTTCTAATATGATGCTTTCGCATTAATCTTTTAATCTAGATATAGTTTATTATTGATCAATACTCTATAATTATTATTGGGACTTGTCTATCGTAATTATGCTTGCTCTAGATTTTTGTGCCGATAAATAATTTCGATGTAATAGACGTAGCTGGTTCGCCATCTGCTATAGTATATAGGTTGGTTAGCGATGCGTGTGTGCTTGTGCTTATACTAAAGTCTGTACGATAGATATTGAGCATTGATTTAATTTAATTTATAAACTGAATTTGATTATTTATTTCAGTTCTGTATTTTCGTTTATCTCAATTATTTTCGTAAGAAGATGTATATGATATTGATAAAAGGGCAGCCGAAGTAGGTCAGATCTGCTGCATTCACCCAGGAAATACTGGTCAATATGATGAACTGTAACAACATAATTGTAATTTTGACACGTTTGACATCTATCCTGCCGTCGTAAGAAAGAGTGCCGTATCTGCAAAAAAACGATTAGGCGTAAAATTAGATAAAGCATTTTTTGTTATAATTTTATTTTATGATGAATAACATTATTGGAATATATTTTTTTTTAGGGTTATTCGGTTTTAAGAATTCAATGAGAATACTTTTGAATAAAAAGGGAGAGTTTTGCGTTCAAAAATGCACTTACGGTATTTTAAATTAATACCAGGTAGAATATTTTTATAGGATATCAAGAGAACACCTTACTATGGAATCCTAATTTAATAAAATTCAGGTAGTTACACTAGAAAGTACTTAGCACTCATTGAGGATTACATTTACGAAGTTATTGAAATGAAGGAAACAAAATGGATACATTGTAGTGTCACTTACGGTTTTCTTAGTGGGGTATTTACCTGCAAAATAATAGCGTTAGCAAGAAATTTTATTAGATACATTTGTTACTTAAGGTATTAAAAATGTAAAACTTCACTAAATACGTCATAATTAAGAAATCGTATGTACATTTAATATATTTTAGAACGAATTTTTAACCTACAAAAATTAATTTTTCAGCATCAGTTTGTATTAAGAACCGTATAAAACCGTGAAAATCCTCAAAATTGTAGATACGTCGCCGTCGGTGAAAGGGTTAAATGCAATATTGAATTCTTTATAATATTTACTTTGTAGCATTTTAGCGGTGGTATGCCAAATTGTTACAAACTACACCTTCTTTGGAGTCTTCTCCGTCACATTTTCGCATATTAAGAACCCAATCTTGCAATATTATATTAAATTTATCGATGGAAATATCTGGCTCAAATGTATATCCTTTCGCATCGAAAAAGTAGAAAATTGTCGCCATATTGATGATTGAGTCGCAACTGTATTAGCAGGCACACAGGTGTTAACAATTTGACTAATTTCGTTGTTCGTATACTCGCCAAATCGACTCATTGTTAGTGTTAGTGAAAAACGATTTCTCGTCACGCGACCAAACAGTACCAAATTCCGCCGATCCGTTAGTCGCCATTTTGAGTTTAAACTTGCAGTGACCCCCACTAAACGTTAGAGCAAATTGATGACGGGAATTTTTGCAAAGTCATATGTTAATCCGACTGGGGTACTAGTGCATTTGTCACTGTAAAAGTTGCAGGTAACTTTTGTCACTGTCAAAGTGACAATTGCACTGTGGCATATGCGATTTTTGAAGTGGATACTTCTTTACCACATGAAAGTGATTTTTCAGGGCCACGTCACGACACATTTTTTAACATTTTCGTCTCGCAAGTGAGATAAAGCATATGACAGATACGAGGGAGAAAGAGAGAAACAGAGATATCGAATGCAGCTTTGACTTGGGCAAAGATCCCCCACAAGTGTTCTAAAGCGGAGAGCAATTTTGATATAATTTATAAACGATCGTGACAGAATCGGAATTAACCATAATACAATATTACTTATGCATATCCTGCTGGATATATTTGGATTGAGATTTTGAATCTGATCCAAATGGATGATGATCTTTTTGCGGAGGATGTGTCCTTGCCACTACTTCACTTTCTTCGTGAGGAATTCGGTTTTGATATGAATAACGACCGGAACATTGCCACGACTAAATCATGAACAATGATTGATGCTATATTCTCGAGAAATCTACATCATTTAGAATCACGAACATATGTGTCACATTTCAGTTACCACATAGCCTCTGTACAACCCTGTACAATAACCCTCTCTCCTCCCTCTCTCTCTATCTCTCTTTCAACGAATCGGTAAAGTTTTCACTTCTGTCACGTGTTTTATATATGAATTAAATTGTGACTAATAAATGATTTTACACACATTAATCAACTTATAATGTAACGCAAATATATTTTTTAATTACATTCAAATGCAAAACTCAACTTAAATTATAAACATTGTTTGTTGTGGGTCCTGCTCCTTTCGTGGCTCCAGATGATTAAAAATTCCATCACTAAATTACTTTGAAAAAAAAACAAGAAAATACTTATTAATGGCCTCGTTATATTAAACTGCATACGTAGAACCTAAATACCGTTAAACAAAGTGAAATATTATATTCTAATCTGATATTATTCGATGTAATTTAAAATTACTGCTCACGAATCTCATCACAACGAAGCGCCGAGCCTCTGACATAAAATAGAAACTATAAATAGTTCGTCGGTTGTTGTGCTGAAGACATACTAAATCCTGAGATACAGACCGAGAAATCGGCATATAAGCCAGTCCTAGTCTCGTGCAGTGAAGGGTATCCTGATGAGCCGGGAATTTTAGAAGTCATGGACAATTTGGGCGCTCTTTGTCTTAGTAGATGATGGAGGCCATTTAGATAAGTGGCGGTTAGAAGGATATTGTTTTCTTCCAGTGGCGATACGTTAGAGTGGTCGTTAAGATTTCTGACCACAAAACACCCACATTGTGTAAACGGAAACTTATTTCATAATGGGGAAAAAGTATTTTCTTTTTGAAGGCTTTGTTGATGATTAACGAGTCTTGAAAACGGCAAATATATTTTTTATGTATATTTTATTAACATTCCTAGTATATATGATAAAAGTTTTCGTTCGGCACTGTTTTTTCTACCACGGCTGACTGACTACTTGGCTTGAGAACTATTCTAGAGATATTGCGGTTAGAAGGGGCTGCTGTAGTTGGGCGGATGGGGTATCAACGCCGCCCATTTCCTCAGGCCAAATTGCTCTCTTTAAAAGTCAATTAAGTTAACTGTTGTTGGGTGATCTATTTTTTCTGGCTCTTTAGAGTATAGGGGAAGGACTTATTACTATGGCGAGGAAAGAATAAAAGATTAATTTTTATGGTAAATATTAATGTTATTTATAATAATTATAGCTATTTTAAGATTACATGAAAATTAATATGCCTTTTAGTTATAATTTAGGATATTTAGTTTTGGTATGAATATTATAACATAATAACTAAGGAGGGTAATAGAAACATAATATTTTTTGTTTATAAATTACCTCCATTATTGATTATCCCTCCCCTCTCTGATCCTAACAGATATTTTTGTCTCAATCGATTCACTGAACAAGATGTAATAATTGCGTAAAAATAAATCAAACTGAAAAATGCCATAAAATACCATGGGACCTGATATCATATATCATTCTTGCATTTTTATTAAACGACTATGCTAGAGTATTTGCTGCTGCCCCTTAAAATTTGATTAAATATATCTATTATTTTTTTTGTCGAGGGTCGGTGGAAAAATCTTTAAAAAGACAGTAAGCAGGGTCCGCACTGCCAATAGTGTGGGACTGCTGTATCCGCATTGACTTCACTTACGGGTAAGTGTGTCCGACGGGGAGCCAGCGACCTCACTAAAAAACCACCTCCCTTTCCTTCGCAGAACATCAGGGTAGCTATTCTTGAAATCCGGGGAGTAGATTATCTCATGAGAAGTGGGCGGAGTTCTCTTGTAACCGAATTTTGGCTATTCTTGAAAATCACGAAGTATTTACTTCACAGATTTGTAAGAGAACCTGATTCTCATGGTATTTTATAGGAGAAGTATAAGTTCTCCTGAGAAAATTGAGTTTCTAACCCAACTTATAGAACGTATTGATTAAAGATTAATGGCGTCTTGAGAGAAATAAATTGAACTAGGTAAATTGTGAGAATTATATAAATAGGTGTTTCAATTTACAGGTATGTAATAATATTTTTAATATATTTCTTAACATTTGACATTATTATAATAATTGATAGGCAATATCAAGCCAATTTTACGGGCATTGACATTGATGAAGTGTTGGAAGCGGTTGTGGTATTGGGTGACTTGCACGATGCTGAAGAACAAGCAGATGGAGAACGTCAATTGCTTCAAATGAGAGACCCATTTACATTATCCGATGTAAAATTTGTCAAATAACGAGTTTCAAAAGAACTTTTACTTATAAATATTTTCTTGTATAATTTTTGATATGTTGGTTATGATATATAATAATAATATATATACTTATTGCAAAATTATCTAACATCTCTTTTATTAATATATTTTAGGATGAATATGGTTTCCATTATGTCGTTTTACTATGTTATGCAGTATTTCTGTTTTATAATATTCTTATCCAAAAAATTTAGTTTAAAACACAATTAAGAAATGTAAAATTATCAAAATTAATCTATTAAAAATTTGCTAATCTGATTAAGAAAATTATAAGTACTTACTTGAAATGAAACAATTACCATTGAGTATATACTGTATCCAACGAGAGAATGGACTTGCACTCGAGCGAAAATTCGTCTGTTTTGGTCAGATATCCGCCCCTTAGAACATTAGTTCAACGCCCTCAACGTCTTAATTGGCTCAGCAGGTAGCCAGGGCCGGCGCCTGGGTCCGATACCTACCTGGTACCTAATTATATAAAGTACCTACTACTGCCTACCTATTCACAGTTTGTATTTGTAGTCTCGCAAGTACGGTTATTTTAGTTGTGTTGTTTACGGTTGTGAAATAAGTTTTAAATCTATTATAAGAATGGCAGCAGCCAGAGACGAGATAAATCCACCATTATCGCCAATTAAGAAGAATAAAAGAGGCCAGGTAAAGAAATATAATAATAAATATGTTTTATTTAATACGCATACTATTCAGCACCAGTAACCGTGGTCAATGATTTATTTTTGTTTTTAATTTTAGGTCGTGCATCAAAGTCAAAAAATAATTATAATAAATTTATATAAGAAATTAAAGGAAGACAATCCGCAAATGTCGTACGAAGAGACAGTTTTAGGGTTTATATTACTTTCATAACGCTCATACATTTATAATAAATTTATGTTAAATAAATAAAATGTTTTTATGTTTTCAAAATAAAATTTATTTCACCGTTACAGAGCCCCTCCTCTTTAGTCGCCGATGCGCAAAGCAAGTCCATTCTCTCGTTGGATAGAGTATGGAAAGATTTAATATTTAGAAAAAATATTACAAGATAAAATATTACTTATAATATACTTGAATATTATATACCTATTATAAATTAAAATTCATTAGACCAATTACTGCACCAGAAAAATACACTTAGCACCTTAAATTTCTATACAACAATAAAAACTTGAAACAATTTTTAGAAAATATGCAATAAAACTCTTGACCGAGCTCTTATGCGAGCAGTTGTCTAGCCAAAGAGTTATGATTCTGGCATCCCTGTTAATTAAAAAGAAGAATAAAAGGAGATTATTATTTCTTCTTTTTTCCTGCCAGCTACCCTTGTGCCAAAGAGGTTTGATTGGTTTGACAGGCGTTTTCGGTCCCACCGGAACAAAGTTTTTATTCAATACTACGATTCTAGGAGTAAATAAGCCTTGAATTCTTCCATTGTAGGTAAAATTATAACTTTTCAAAGATCCGCTGAATAGCATACATCATCCTCTTCTTTTTTAGAATCAGCGTCGATCTGATACATTTCTCTTGCAGTTATATATTGTTTTTATGTTTTACATATTATTGGAAGAAATCACACTCAGCAAATACTATCCTCTGTGTGATCATGAGTTTTTTACTTGACAAATTCTTCGCACTCTTCATGACCCAAGCGCGTAAACGATATATTCATTTCTGTAAGTATCTACTTTACTAGCTTACACTTTTATGATGTCGATGATATTATATTATTTAGTTAAAAAATAGTAGTGAGTAGTGAAGCTTGCCAAGCTTTAACCTCAAAAGTAATAATGTACAGCGATTCACAGAATAATACACACATTTTTCATGATACTAAGATTAGTACCAGGCACATTTTTAGCATAGATTAGAGAGAATTTTAGGTTATTACCCCATGGACATAAATAATAATAAACAGCTGATAAATTCTCGATTTTCATTGGCTAGATATCGAAAGTATCACCGGCAACGATGCAACAATCGTGACGAAAAGTTCATATCACGTTCCCATCCAGATACGTTCAAGAATAGCGATTTAGCAACCAGGATAAATGGTAGTGAACTTCCGGGGAAGTGATCTCATATTTTCTCCTGAGAACTTCCAAGTTCTCTCGAACTCAAGAATAGCCACCCAGACCGGAACCGCTTTCGCATTACTTCAGCCTGGGTCTTGTTTCTTGCTCTTGCGAGCTCTACCGTTTTAGCTCGTAGCCTATCTGTTCTTTCGCTTTTTCATCAGGCTGTTAAGCAGCCATCATCTCTCTTTGTTCGTAGCAGCCCCTGCATGTAGGTAGCCACTATCTTCCACCCGTCCTCGTTTTCAAGCATCAGCTCCATGATGTTCTCTGGAGTGATTTGGCCGACTTCTGATTCCACACGTCTCCTTTCGTCGATCCATCGACTGCATACGAAAAACGTATGCTCTGCGTCATCCCTTTCATGTCCGCAGTATTTACATTCCGGCGTTCTGACCTTGCCCATTTTCCACAAATAATGTCGGAAGTATCCATGCCCACTCAGGAACTGGGTCAAGTAGAAATCCACCTCCCCAGATTTCCTATCCATCCAAGGCCCGAGCCTTCTGATAAGCAGGTGTGTCCACCTACCTCTTGGGTGGTTCATCCATCTCCTGCCATTTCGACATGGTCCGGAGTCTCTCATCTTCTACTGCCCGTTCTCTGCCCATTTCCACGCTAGCGTCAAAGATTCGCTTGCGCTCAATAACGAGCAGATCGATGGGTAGTACGCCCGCTATCACCAGAATTGCGGCTTCATATCTATTAAAACTAACGTATTTCCAGGCATACTCAAGAATTCTAAAGTCATTTCTTCATAAAAGTCATAAGGGAGCAGATAAAGACGATATTGAAAACTTCAGACCAATATCTCTTATAAATAATTTTTCGAAAGCCTATGAAATTCTGTTATAATAACCAACTTTTCTATCTTTTAAAATTCGTATATCGGTCAGCATCAGCATGGATTCTTTAAATGCAGATCTACTCCAACGAACCTTTTCTGTATAACTCAATTTATCTCTGATACAATTGATGGAAATTCCCAAGATTTTCCTTCAAGATTTTTTCTAATTTACTCTATTTATATATTTTATGAGAAGAACATTATGAATTTTATACGTTTAAAAACAATCAAGTAGGTTGTAACGGTGTGACAGCTCGTCACTTTCACAGCTTGTCAGGTCTAAATATCCTACCATGTAATGAACTTTACACAACCAGTTGCGTAATATTTTACTTTTCGTAACTGGTTGTGAAAAGTAAGACGTTTCCTAACGTCCAAGGGTTTTGAAAAGTCTCACTTTAGATGTCAAAATTAGAAAAAGTCTTTTGTTATGCTTGCTCATGGCATTCTCCTTTCAAAATTAAGTAATTTAAGATTTTTCAAATGTTTATGGCAATTTTTTATGCCCTACTTAACAAACAGGAGTGGATGTATTGAAGCTATTTGACCCTATATGTGGTGTACCCCCAGGGCTCTGTACTTGGCCCTTTATTTTGGTATATATTTATGAATGATATCGTAAAGTAAATAGGTAAATTAGATGTAGATCTCTTATATGCTGCGTGTCAAACTGGATTAATGACTTCAACGATTGCAGTGAGTCAGAATTAGCATTATATTTAGGATGAACCACTGGTGTAATAACAATAATTTTCAACATAAAGAAGTGCAATGTCTTATCATACAATCTTAAAGTCCAACCTATACAATATAATAATTATTCAATCAACAACGTTCTTCTTACTAGATACTCTACGTGACCTAGTCGTAACTTTTTATAGTAGATCATATTTATTTGATCATATTCGTACGATAATAATGAATGTTTCACAGTATTGGGTTATACTTTACGTTGTTCACACGGTTTTAATAATACTAATACTGTAAAATTATCGTACTATTCATTTGTCAGATGAAAATTAGAGTAACTCTCCATTATTTGGTCTCCATATTACAATGTACACATTGATAATTTTTAAAAAAATGCAACTATGTTTCTTAAAAGTTATTTTAGAACAATTTATTTAAGTTCTCCACCGTCTAAAAATTAGAAACGCGGATTAGTTTCTCGATATAGGACCAGTTTTTCTATGCGCAGGGGATATGAACATTATCAAGAACAAATTAAATTAAATTAAATAGAATAAAACTGTGAAATATTTTTAAAAATGTCCAGGAGAGGTTTTGGGTTTTACAGACAACTGGCATACATTTACCTACCGCATAATCGACACCGAACAAGAAAAGAAGGAAATCAGTATCGAAATATAATGTCGACGACTTTTATAAATTCTTGATTTTTAATATATTTTTTTACAATATAAAAATGCTCCAACTTTATTTCCTTACTCACAGCATGCGTCAAATCCGGTAGTTCTGATTTTTTGCAGACTTGTTTATGATGTTGGCCTAATGAATAATCCAAGTTTCTGACCTCGAGCGTCGAACGCAACTTTGTCTAAAATCGAAAAAATCGCGAAAAAATTGTTATATTTTCAAATTCTGGCGATTATAACCCTAAAGCCTAAAGGACTAGTTTTTGAAAAAAACTTTCTTAAGACATTTTTAAAGCAGACTAAATTTGCTACAATATTATACTAGAACTGTCTCTGTAGACCCAATAGTTTGCGAGATTAAGGCTTTCAAAGATTATAATTTTTTTCGAATTCTGTCGTTCTGAATGAATTTTGACCCTGATTATACTAACGAAGCCCTATACTTTTATGATGGGATCTTAAAAAAGAAAATGAGAAGTGTGAACGATGATATTTAAGCTAAGCTACGAATAAAGTAAACAAGATAAGTACAACAAAAGTTAATAAGTTTATTTGTTAGGAAATTGAGTAATATTCAAAATCAAATATATCTCCATCAGGGCATATCTCCATCAGGGTATGGTGATGAATCGTCGACGTCTTGTGCCCACAAGTCATCCTCCATTTCGACATCTGACAGAGGGTTGCCTAAGCCAAAGAAGCAGGGTGTCGAGTCACAACCACTAAAGGCATGGATGAAGAGGAAAAGCTCTGGTTTCAAAGAGGATTTTGAAGAAGCGATGCTGGAATACATGACATCTGATGCTTTGCTTCTTCCACATTTATTGTAAAAAATTTCACGTTGGTTTGAGATTGCAGCAAGGATGATCAGCAAGTCAATGCCCTCACCAACGACTACCACTATAGCAGTTACAGCTGTAGTGATGATGAGCCTATCAGCATCTTCCTCTGCTTGGAGTACTTGAATGTTCAGGAACCTGTGCCATGGTTTTCTCATCAACGATTATCTCTCGCGATGAGTGTAACTTGGCTCTTCGAAGACGGTCAGAGCTCTTTGTGTTTTTCTGTCCAGCATCTACAGGATTATTCATGAAGCCAACATCATAAACACGTCTGCAAAAAATCAGAACTACTGGATTTGACGCATACTACCTCATACTTTCAGGCGACAAAGTTACTGGATTATCTACGCAGATAGAGAATATCTGACCTGTGGTCCTATTCTTAACGAGCTTGTAGCATTCCTATCACAAACAGAATAACCCATTGTCAAATCATCGAGTTTGAACATCACAGACTGGTACCGAAACCGAATAGGACATCACTATACTTGAAAAAGAACTATTAGCAATCATTTGGACATTCAAATACTTCCGTCCATCCGCAGTTGGTTTTCTCTAAAAAGTCACAAATAAATCAGAATACTTTTGCTGAAATTAACTTCTGTGTACTACAATAATTTTAATTATTATAATATACTCATTTTATCCGAATGCGTAACCTCACATGTCAGCATTTTTTGCATCACGAGCCTGCAATTTGTCTCGGCATTTTCGTGTCAGAATTTTTCAAGGCATTAGAAAGGCATATTAAATACGTATCTGTCCTTATACCCACGAGCAACAACTAAAACATTAATAATACATATTAAACATCAACATATATAATTGCAGACGGCCGGCGCGGCGCAGCTACTTTAATTGTTCGTCACGTACACCTAAAAACTTCGAGGAATTTCCACCGCTGGAAGCAGTAATTTATTTCATAGAAATGAAATTTTACACGCACATCACTCGTTCCGTTTTATAAGAGCCCTAGAACAAGTTGTCCGCGTGAAAAAATGAATTTGGTATGTACTGCATTTATACCCTCTTCTCTGTGTGAACTTGAACTGAATACACGCATCAAATTATTTCGTCAGCGTGACGGGCTGATGTGCTTTTTGTTCATCGAAGATAATATCTATATCGTCCATGGGAATGAATAAGAGCACTTCAGTATGCTACGAATGCAATGCTCTTTAAATGGTTTTAATAGCGCTAGAGTGGATTTAGTTGCTGAAATCTATCCTGTTATTAGAAATACTGAAAACGACCTAATTTGTACTCACTATATTCAACAGAGAAATCCAATACTTACAAATGTAGGTGTCAGTTTTGTGTGTGTATATATATATATATATATATATATATATATATATATATATATATATATATATATATATATATATATATATATATATATATATATAAATATATATGTATATAATATATACATAAATTATATAATATAATAGATAAATTTAGAGACATTGATTTAGGAGATTCAATTTGATTTTTAGCTACTTACTTATGATAACTTATATTCCTAGAGATTCTCCTTTAAATGGGCGCCAGTTCTTGCGAACAATCTGTAAAGTTTTGTATACCTAGATATTTATGATAACACTTGTTTTTCTCATCACAATTATACTTTGGTTTTCGTAAAATTATTTTATGGAATATTTTATATTTTTTAAATATATGGAGAATATATTAGAGAATATATTTGATGATTAAGATCACTTAACTTAGAGGAGATTCAAATTAGGATTATTTTTTTTAAAGTTTTTAACGACAAAATTAAAACTTGCACTTCTTTACTCCTTAGTTTTTTCAGAAAATTGTAACTTATTAAACTTAAATTTACTTTTAAGAACGACGTTGCGTGGCATGGAGTAGCCACGCAACGTCGTAACGTCGTAAGTGCCTTGGCTGAACTTGTTTGCATTGTTATCTGTAGTTAAGGAAATACCTATCTCAGAAACAAAGGCATTTCCTTAGTAACTAATGTCTCCTACATATTGTAATTATATGTCAATCAATGAAATTATTTTATTACTTTTTATAATTTCATTATGGATTTCTATTTTAAACACATCACATATATAATCCATTTACTTTGAGCTGTTATGTACATTTTATTCTCACTATTGACGCTTCAAACTATATTTTAGTGGTCAGCGCACGTTGGACTTATGAACTTTGCTTCTAGATTAATGTTCTAATCGCCCTCTTTTCGCATATGCATCAATCTCTTGATTTAGGTATAGTTTAATTGTTTTTTATATTGGATAAATCATAATATGATATGTCGAACTTATTATTACTTTTAACTGATTTTTCTGGTGATTTTTAACTAAGTTGTTATTATAATACTGCTTCACCAAGTAGTGTGTGTCTGGTTTGATCACGCGGTGATAATATCGAGGGTCTCACGAGAGTACTATTTTCTCATTTATCTCAATAAATAAATAAATATATATAGTGCATAGTAAACAATCAGATGATTCGAGCAAATCACGAAATCAAAAACCAAATTAAACAGTTAATTTATTCTACCGTTAGCATTTTTAGTATTTGCATCATTCATTTCTAACCTCGCTATTTATCAATTCACTGCAGGTAATAATCAATTGCTTTCAACAACTCTATGCCCTTAGATTAAAGTCTGCAACCTAAAGGGAAGTTTCCCATTGAAATAAAGGCCTCCGACGTCTTATACATCCATTAGCTGTTACGTTCTCATAAAGCACTTGTCGTCGCCTTTTGTTTAGACCACATTTGCGGTATACTATCTCAGTTGGATCTACTTTGGTATACATATGAATCTGAAGGTACCGAGAATTCCACACCTGTCTTTGCTAATGTATAGCAGTAACGTACATCTCTACGTTGAGTTTATTCTATTTGTGGATATAAGGGGACATGAATCCACTCCACGTGCTTGCCGACTGATGATTTATAAAATTAATTCATAACAAAAGTTTTAGTAATTATTTTACCATCTAATACTTTTTTACTTTTCTTCTATTTAAGTCATAATAATTTTAGTATGTATTAACTATGTTCGCGGTAGAAATCTTGAGCACATTGAAGGAATTAATGCTGAATTTAGCCCATTTTAAATGCGCATGTCATATTCCGAATCAGCTCTAAATTTTTCATAGTCCGCGAACGTTTTATGAACTTATTCTCTGTTCAGTTCTCTTGGTGTTCTGTGTGATTCCATAGAGTTAGCGTTTTAGTCGTTTTCTATCAGTCATATGTGGCGATTTTATTTGATTAGGAATCTTAGAACGGATGTTGGATGAAATATACAAACTGCGTTTTTAAAACAAAATTTTGTTTCATGCTATATTTATACTAGGAATAAAATCATTGAACTTCTTCAAAATATTTTATTTAGGTACTTTTAAATCTCCGATGACCTCTAAATCATCATAATACGATTCAAAATGATAGGACATCTTATACCTATCACAAGTACGTAATTTAGAATGTATTTATCAATGCGGAAGTACCTACAAACATACCGTGGAAGCCTGGGAAATAGAAAATGAACCAAATGAAGGGAATTATGTACACAAAACGTTATGGCTTTTCAGAAATAAAATCATATAACCTCACATTCCTCAACAGTCGTGTGACGTGAAAAAATCGTTGAAATAAACAATAAATAGAAGTATCTCCGAGACTGAGCCTTGAGGAACTCCATGGATAATTGAACTGTACTCTTACAGTTTGTTCTATAGGTATACTATTCGTTTTATATTACATAAATATGATTGAAAATGTGACTCACCGAAGCCTCTAATTCCAAGCCGTGCAGTTTGTTTGAGGAAATATAGGGCGAGACACAGTCGAAGGCCCTTGAGACCTTGAGAACTTGAGAAATCGCACAATGCAATTAACATATGCTTGCCATTCTCGAGGCTATTGACTATCTAGTTTACTATTTTTGAGACTTCTTGGGTTGTGCTGCACTTGCTTCTGAAGCCAAACTGACATCTGTTTACAACATTATTATTTAAAAACCAAACGTCAGCCGTGCTTTCAATATAATTTCAAAAATCTTAGCGATGATAGGAATGATGGATATGGGCCATGGGGTGGCAATTCTCGATATTCGATATATCTCCTTTTTATGGACTGCTAGAACTTTGGTTATTTTAAATGCATCAGGAAAGTTTCCTTCCCATATGCAGGACTTAAATAAGAATGCTAGAGGAGTGCTATAGTGTTTTCGTTTGATATACGAACTAGAGCAAAAAATTGTACGGCATTTTACAAAAAAACCCGTATCACAGAAGCGGTAAATCACATCACTATGCAAAAAAAAGGATATTTGGTGTAAAATTGTATACTGCCACAATTTCTTGGGAATAGAACACCAATTTGCGGGATATGTTATTATTTGCACTTATATACACTAACATTGGTATTTTTCACTGTCACATCTATCTGAATATAATATATATCTAATACTATCTGAATATATATCTGATACTATCTGAATAAATATCTGATACTATCTGAAAATAAGTCACTTTCATTACTGTCTTCATTTACATTTATTATGACTGATTTAACGGGAGTATCCGGAGTATCTATCATAATATCGAGATCCCATATTCTTGATTCCACCTTCTTCACATGGTCCATACATTTTATCCAGTTGGCCGCAGTTACTTCTTTGATTGCACCACTGAGAAGTTTTTTCACATCAACTAGCTTAAATGTTGTATTTTCTCTAGCAACTTTCCCTTTTATTTGCGCCCAAATAAACTCAATTGGGCTCAGTTCGCAGTGATACGCAGGCAATAGTTACCGCCATTACCTCCATTAATAATTACCTCCATTCCTCTTTCTTTGGCCATTTCATCCACTATATACTTCTTGTAGCTGGGAAATGCTTAAAGCTTAAAAAAAGCTCTTAAAACTGGAAAGTAGTGAAGTAGTGAATCATCGTGTTCAATGTTTCTTTCTTCCAGTCAGTCTTTAATTTCCAGTCAGTCCTTAATGTACCTTTTCCGCCATGCATTTGTGGGCATTATCCATCACTATAACAGATCTAGGTTGTAATTTGTCCAGAATTCCTTTGAATCACTGACTACATTCACTTTTTGATAAATTTTAATTTATAAATAAATTAGATAAATTTTAATTTATAAATTAAATTGAGTTAACAGTATTATTTTTTATTTTATTTTCTATATTAGGATAATTGCGCCCGCCACTGTGCACCGCACTCCATTAGTTTGTGTATCAAACGAAAACACTATAGTGAACCCTAGGCTCTCCTTGATCACAACAACAATTAGTTAATTTGATTCTGCTCTAGCTCTATCCTCTTTGGGTACTTTGCTGCGGTTATTCTCTGTTAACGTTAATCTCTCTGTGCTCTGTGGCTTTCTGTTAATAGGTTAGTATATTGTTCGGGGTACAGTTACCTGGGGTTTGTTTTTTTTTATTTCTATTTCTATGTTTATTTTAGTTGTTATGTGTGATCCGGAATTTTTTTTCTCCCCAGGGGTCCTGTGTACGAGCTTCTTTAAAGTTGCCTGTTATGGCTCACAACTGAATTCGAGGACATTATGGGTGTTGTGTTTGTGTATCATGTGTATGTTTGTGTTTATGGATTCTATACGTGTACGATTTTTGTTATTTACGACTATTATTAGGGTGGGTTGTAGTAGTAGTTCAATGACGGGAATTTGGGATGAGTTAGGAATAGGGGGGTTCTGGCTGCGTCCATTGTCGTGTTTTCAAGCTTATGCATGTCTGTTTTAAACCTAGGACATAGTCTCCGTAGTATGAAACCTTCCACTTTGGGGATGCTCGAATAATTCCTAAGCAACTCTCGTCGTGTGTATCTAGGAGGGCCTGTTATTTGTCTGAGAGACTTGTTTTGTAGTACCTCAAGTCTCTCCTGGCTTGTTCTGGCAATTAAGGGATACCACACCGGGGTGGCGTAGATTAGTAGTGGTCTTAGATAGGCTTTATATATGGTGCCTGAGATATACTGTGAGATATACACCACAGTGGCGCCATATAGCTTCATGAATCTGACGTTATATCTATTTTTGATTTCGTCTATGTGCTGCTTGAATTTTAGCTTATTATCAAGGGTAACTCCTAGGTATTTGGTTGTTTGTCCCCAACGGACCATGGTACTCACCACATTAACACCTTGTTGGGGTATGATCCTCTTTGTTGTGAACATAGTAGCTTGGGTTTTTGTCGGGTTTGTAAGTAATCCTCAGCTCTTTAGAAGTCTGTCGTTTCATCCGTATATGTCTGTATTAGGTCTTGTACGCTGGCGGCCATTTGAAAGTGCACGATTTTTTTTAGATATTGTAATGTGATCTTTTTATATTTTATTTTGACACTTATTTGAAACTTCAACCAAATGTCAGTAATTAACTCCGTAATTTACAAACCACTTTATTAGTTTTCAAGTTTTAAAATGCCGCGGTTAACTAGACCTGAAAAAATGCGAGCTGTTACATTGCTTGAAAATGATTGGGCATTACAGGCAGTTCCAGATGAGCTAAATGTGAGTAAGAATTATATTCAAACTCAAACAAAAATGAAATGCAGTAGGAAACGTTCGCTACTTCCACGGCGGAGGGCGTCGTAAAATAAGCACTGTGGAGCAAGACAACCTCTTCCTAGACCATCTTTGAAACAGCAGTGACGAACGAATCCCTTTGAAACAGCAGTGACGGCCTGTTTCGAAACGGAGTTTCCTGGATCTGTGAGGTCTGCAAGGCGGCGGGTGAAGGGTTCAGAGTTACGAAATTATGCGGCAGCAAAGAAGGTATTTTTGGAGCCAAGGCATAAAGAACAACGTCTTAATTTTGCGAACCAGTTTGTCGGTAGGCCCGACGACTTTTGGAATAATCTCATATTTTCCGACGAAAAGGTCTTTCAGTCATGTCATGATGGTTCCATCCGCGTCTACCGACCTCAGAATTCGAGGTATGAAGAGAGGTATATTAAACCTACCGACCGGAGTGGACGTTTTTTCACCAATGTTTGAGCATAGATAAGCTCCCTAGGTCCCGGTGTTTACTGGAGGATAGGAGAGCGCCTTACCGGACAGAGATACATACGCATATTGGACAATATTATGCAGCCGTCCGTCACTAGGCAGAGTTTTATTTTCCAGCAAGATAATTCATACATTAAGAATTGTAACTAACTGGATTAATGAACACAACATAAACGTGCTACCTTGGTCCTCAAAGTCGCCGACCTAAACCCAATTGAAAATGCATGTTCGATGATTGTTAAGAATATTTATAATAGACCTGGTAATAGACATTTCCGCAAATGCTTGGGACAATATCAACGTAGATTACACGAGGACACTTGTTTCATCAATGAGACGTCGATTGCAAGGTGTAATAGACTCAAATCGCGCCTGGAAGAAATATTAATTTTAAACAGACCTACTCGCGTTGGTGTGTTGTAGTTTTAAGTTACTTAATTTTTATAATTTAGTTTATTTTGAACATTTTTGGGACTTTCTTTGTTAAGGAATTTTTTTGATAAAATAATAATACATTTTTAATTTTGATAAGTAATAATTAGACAATTGTGAATGTCATAATGACAAATCACATGAACCTCAAATTTCAAAGTCAGTTTTACAAAGATCAAATATAACGAAATCTGATATAAGAGTCGTGGACTTTCAAATGTCCGCCAGAGTACTAGTGTTTGCGTACTAGTGTTTGTGATAATTTGGTATTCATATTTATATATTCGTGTAGTACGAGTCTTTTAATTTTTTTACAGCCTCAACGATTTAATTCTCTGGAACCGGATTGAGAAAGAAAGATAATTTTAGGGAGTTGTAGTATCATTGTATCATAATCATTGCGAAGGGTATTCATTATTTTGTATGAAATGTTAGCAAAAAAGTCGTTGAAGGCTGTTGGATGTTGAAACCTTGGGTCTTTTGAAGAATCACAGACTTCTTTTTAGGTGAGAGAGTAACCTTCGACCTCAAATCATCATTAGACCAATTTACCGGTGGTTTATTATTGTTAACATTGCTAACTCGTAAGGGAAAGGGTTTTTAACTGATGACCATATGTGATCACCCCTGTAGAAAAACCTCCAGAGTTAGTATATGGACTGTTTATATAAACTACGACCGCCTAATCGAGACTAACTCCTAACGGATTATTTGGCACTAATTCAATAATGATTATCATTTGTTTAATTAAAAACATGACAGGTTTTATATAAAACTAATTATTGAGTCTATATTATATGTATGGTAAACTAAATTATATTTCACTACGCATTTAAAAATGTTAAATACCAAATTAAAGATCAATCTACTTTTGATTAAAAATATCGTATATAATTAGAATTCTAAAACGAATACGTAATTTTTTCACTGTTAAATCGAATATTTTTAGTTTTTATTTCTTTTTATTTCACAACCATGTGATATTTGAATACTAATACTAATGTATAAAGTATATAGATTAAGTATGGTACAATTTTTAATAACTTAATATCCCTTTATAAATAAATTAATTCCTTGAAATAATAACTTGGGCGTGGTCCGGAGATTTATTTCAAATAACCTGTTGAAGTTTGAACTAATTTGACAAAATCGCCATTCATATATTATTTGGTAAATAAAAAAATACATATCTTCACTTTTTTAACACAAATACGTTCCGCTATTGCAAACACTCAAGGCATCCAGCGTTTGTATATCCATTAGTGAAGTAACATCGTGAAAAGGGGAGCCGTGCATTTTACCTTAAGACATTGTTTTAACCGTGGGAAATGTCGCACTCATGTTGTCTCGCTAGAGTAGCTATAAAGTTATTTCTGTCTTGTTCTTACTCCGACCAAGTCCCATTATATATGAAGAAAACACCTTCCTAATTAGCTAACGCTAATTAATTGTGGTTTTATAATGCAGGATTGGTTGTTTTTCAGAATTGGTGGTCATCGGAAATGCATTACATACTAATTATTCGTTATATTTCTGTCAGGGCATCTATCTGAACAAAATGTTTTCATCTAACTAAATTTATGTCATAGTATTAAAATATCTATAGACCAGTGCAATTGGGTTTTGACCCCGGACTAAATGTTTAACAAGCTGAACATTTCTGGAATTGTTCAGAAAAATGCCCTTATTGATCCGAATGTTCACGAAAAGTACGAGTTATGGAAAAATCTTTCCTGAAAATCTGTGTTTTTCGAGTTTTTGGCTATATATTGTTACAGAATCATCAGAAGCGATTGTGCACGATATATAGAAAAATCCCTAGATCTAGGGAAAAACTGGACAATCTGGCAACACAGTACCCGACGATGTAGCAACATCGCATCTGGGGGTACCTTTTCGTGAACCGACCATTGAAGGCGCACCATCTGTGCACACGTCAACTAATTTACACCATTGCAAACTATATTTCTCAAAAGTACTTTGCACCTCTATAAAAATATCTTTTCCAGGACCTAGTGGTCCCTTGTTTTCTCAAAAACTGTTACTCTGACCAGGAAAATGAATAGGACCTAAAATATTGTGTAAAATTCTACAGCATTTATGTTCCATAGACTTCTTTTTCTTTAACTCAACTCTCACAAATATGATTGGAATAATTAGGATATGTTGCTAAAGTTAGGCAAAAATTAGGGAAACAAATATCTGGAAATACACTGAAATTATGATATATGCAAAGTAGATTTTCCTCCACAAACCTAGCCAAAAAATCTTTTTTTTTGTGTTGTCATTATTTGTTTGTTAAGACCTCTGTAGTAAGGGAGGTAATTTTAGTGCCAAGAGAGTTTTCGGTGATTGATCTGTTCTTCATTGCAAACTTGTGGGCTAGATAAGACCTTCTAAATTCTAAGATGTCCTGGTCGCATTCTACCAAAGCACAGCGGTTGTGTTTGATTTTATAGCACCGCTGGCAATTCGTAGAGCTTTGTATTGAAGTTTGTCTAGTTTCGTAAGCCTTGTTTTGCAGGCAGAGCCATATAATATAGCTCAATAGTCAATTATGGATCTTATGTAAGCATGGCAGAAAAGCATAGCTGTTTTAGGGTCAGTGCCACAAGACCGTCTTATTAAGCAAGTTTAAGCTTTTCTCACATTTAATAATGCAGGTATATATATGTACCATTTCTGATCAAGCAGTCCTATACCCAAATATTTGTAGCTGGTGAGTAGGGGTATATTATTTTCCGCCAAGCTAATGGCATTTTGGTGTTGAATTCTATGTCTTGTGTAAAATACAACAGCTCACTTTTCTGTATAGATATCTAACACATTATGGGAAAATGTCGTACAACAGTACATTATATAATTAAGGTCGACTTTACACTGTATTAGGGATTATTGCTTCACATGAAAGCAGAAGTCATCCACATATTGTAGGATATATGCATCAGTACCATTAGAATGGATATCAGCCGTGTACATATTGATTAATAACGGTCTTAAACACCTCGTATAAAAATAGCTAACTGGGTTGTGTCAGATAAATCTGCACTCTCATCCAAAGCAATCGAAAATGCTTGAAAATCAGCCAATATTGGTCAATGTTTTTTTGATATCACTAGCCATCATATCTATACGTCTAACAACAACAGTACGTCGTTATAAGCCTCAAACTCTTTCTTCTTTTCTGGGCACAAAAGTTCTGCAACATCTACTGGGCACTATTTAACAAACTGTCCCTCAGAAAATGACTTCGCTATTTTCGAACTAATTATAAGACTAGCTTTAGCAACACTGTCTAGATTTGATTTTTGCGAATGGAACATTTGTTGCTGTTTCCCTACATCGGTAATGAGTTTTTTAATTTTACCTTTTCTTAACTGGCCCATGAGTAAATTTAATTGAGCGAAATGCTTGCTAGAGTAATGCCGCTTCATATTGTATTTTTTTAAAACAGAAATTGTTTCATTGCATAACAAACACATAGGTTTACCACTCTGCAAGATAAAAAGTATTCATCAGTCCATTTGTCTTGGAATTGACGACATTCTGTCCACATTCTTCAACCAGATATGTTGATGTTAGAATTTGCTTGAATATTTCCCGCCTCGTACTCTTGACCTTACGCGAATATGCGATGCGAACTTTATCAGTTTTTCAGAAGTAATCAGATGACATGCGCGCAGAGCGGTATATATATTCCCCCGATAAGCAACTAGAATACTCTCGATCATACGAGAGTGCTTCAAGTGCACGAGCGGCTTCCCGAATGTTTATCGGTTTATCTCTTTCTAACGACTATTTCTGACTCGATCTGTGGCGTTCCACTGCGTACGCTTAATAATATTATTTACCGATTTGAATTGATATCGTTACTTGAATTTTCTGAATCTCTGGCGGGCCGGATTGAAGCTGGTGGAGGGCTGTATCCGGATCGAGAGCCGGGAGTTGCCCATACATGCTCTAGGACAGATACACCCCTGGCCTCATTTAGAGTAGTTGCGGTATATGAACTCTTCGAGATGCCTTGTATACAAACTAGAATGGGATGGAATAAATAAGAAAAATCTAGAGTGAGATGGAACAAGTGAGAACAATATAGAATGGAATTGAATAATCGAGAAGCTTCTACAACTTTCCAGAACATTGAAAATAGTATATAAGGGCCAGCCAATCGCGACATCTAGTTTAAATGCTCTTAGAAACTAGATCTACAAGAACAAGAAGTAACAAGTAATTCAAAGTGTTCAGTAGTGATTTGTCATTGTAAACAGTTGTAACTTGTTGTGTTTGGAAGTTAATAAAGTGTATTTGGGTTCTGGACAGAACTAATCGTTTTAGCGAGGTTAAAAAATTAAATTAAACGGTTTCGACAAGCAGAATTAAAGAAATGTAAATTGAATGAGTTATGGGCATTTCTAGAGCAAGTTTTTACAATTATCGCGATCGTTTTACATTATATCTCCAAAAAATGTTCATGATGGTTTTAACTGAAAATAACATTCATTTAAAACTATATTGTAAATAACGTCAAGTCAAGCTGTTTCACAGCTCAAACTTCTAATACAGGTTATCCTGATTTATGTACAGACACGTAACATTTTTGTATAAGTTTGAGAAAGATCAAGTTTTTTGACGGCAGTGATTTTGCGGCTGCTCCTTGAGATCTTGAAAAAAAAGGGCAACAATGAGACATTTTATCCATTTTCTAGGTATTAATGTCGCATGTATATTTCGCAATCAGATAGCTTTGTATTAAACAATATATTAAATAATAAAACCACATATTGAGGTGCAGCCGAGGCCCCTTAATAGGCAAGCGTAGTTACGCTCGAATCCAGATCGGCATTTGCATGAGATTATCTTCAAAATGTCTGCCGGAGCAGGATCAGCCTGGTAACGGATTAGAATTAAGCGTCCTTGGACCTGAAATTATAAAAATTGGATTAAATTACAGAGCACATTTGGTAAATTAGCATTTGTCAAAAAGATACACTAGAAATCGGACTGACTCCTGCCTGGTGTTTCTAAATAAGTGTGGATCATTCCGATTTAAGAGACTGCTTGGTTACGGTCCGCATGCACAATCTATAGCTTTCAGTGTCTAATGTGCTACTGATAGCGCAATCATATAGTGAAAGAAGAAGAGTCTACCCTTCCGCAGCAATTCCTTCATGCCTGGCTTGAAGACAGCAACATCGTTTTCTTGAAATGTCTTCAAAGATCTGGTTTTTCCCTTCCTGTAAGGGGCGGATATGGTAATGGAATATAATAAAGGATGGGAACAAATGTACCAAACTTTACAAGTCTAGTACAGTTGAAAACTAAAAAAATATCGTGACTTTTAAATATAGTATTTCCAAGCTCCAAACTTGTTTTTTTATGCAGCTCATATGAATCCTAACAACATCAAAAAATCAGAATTACCGGATTTTTTTAGAACTAGAGTCATTAAATGACTGGCCTAATAGTAGTAATTTAAAAAAAATCTTTATCCACAACAACTCTGACATGTATCTCAAACAAATCCGCTAAAGTACTTGCACCGGCAGGTCCCATATCTATTGGTAAACCATGAAAATAATTTAGGTATCATTAAGGTAGTTTCTTAGTTTAAAATTTAAAAGATTTAATCCTCTTCGGATAATGCCAACTTGGTTGTCGAAACGCGCATCCAGCAAAGTATAAGTGTTTTGATGTGCGTAGAAACTCAGTCGTCGTAATCGTCAGTGCTTTTCTCACATCAGTCCCAGCCCTCTCCAGAATAATCATTGCTACCAAAAATAATCAAGAAGTTAAAAACTATAAAGTTTAAAATAATGACAGTATTACTTACCTTACAAATAAGTACCTTACAAATACCTTACCTTACCTTACAAATAAGTATCTTTACAAATAAGAACTTTACATCGTCATCGGCATTTATAATAACGGTATCTGTTTTCAAAATTATAAATATTTTCACATTGATGACCTGCAGATTTTCTCTTCAAAAATGCTGTTAATGTGGTAGGTATATTTTTCTATGTAAATGTTTCTTTGGACATTTTCTGCCTTTAGAAATGAGTGGGTAGTTCATATATTGTAGATATTTTATAGTTTGTCATCGTTTTGAAGTACGCGAAGTGTTTCACAAATATTTTTTGCTGCTTTTCGTTGACACCAATTTTCAAATTTCGTATATGCTTTTTCATTTCTGCTTTTTGATTTACCTGGTATTATTGAATTTACTGGTAAATTAATATCCATATCTGAATCAAACATTAGCGGCTTAATTTCCCTCAAAAAATTCAACCGATTGACAATTGAGGATATTGAAATTGCCTTTTCTTTTCCATTTTAAAATTAATTAAATGGAACGTAACAAAATTAATTAGAAAATTTCTTTGTTTTATAAAAAAAAGTAGGAAGGAATACCCACTTCTTTACAGATTCAAAGGATTATGCGGCAGAACACGTTTTTCTTGAAATATTACTGTCGCTGCTAATTTTAATGAACCAATGTTACTGCTGCGTGCTATGTATAGATTCTTTATTAACATCTGTTAATCTAATACAAAAGATTCGGGCACTGAACCATGATTCAATGGAGAAAGTTTTTACAATCTATGAGGTATCTTGCTGTGCCATCAATAACAGAATGTACTACAGTTAAATGTCGGATGTTAACCCTTTTTTCAACACTGCAATCAAAGGTATTACGTAATTTTTAGGATATACCTGGTGACCACGTAATTTGGCATGTCCCCACATGCTATTTTTTAGAATTTTTAGTAGAAGAAATAATTCAAAATTATTTATTTTTAATTTCACCTTTACCTGGCCTTACTAACAGATACAAACGCCCAGATTAAATAGCAGAACCTAAATATTTCAAATGTACATTAGGTTCTTTAATAGATATTTACAAGATTCTTTAATAGTTATATACGTATAGAGTATAGAGTTAGGAAAGAAGACTACGCCGCCCGCGGCCTAAGTTTAGCGGAGGGCCTCTATTGGGCCAAGGGCGTAATCCTTCTTTCAGGTCTTGGTACGTACAACGTTTTACGCACATATAACTTCCTAATCTTACACATGCAGTTACATTTTTTTTGAAGACGGTTTGTCACTAGTGAAAATTTTTAAAGAACAACCTACACACAAAAAAATATGTTGTTGAAATAACTATAAAATGATCATATTGAACCTATTGTTACGCCACTGAGTTCGTAAAATAAGTAAGTACTGTCCAGAATCCAAATACACTCTATTAACTTCCAAACACAACAAGTCACAACTGTTTACAATGATAAATTACTAACTTGAACACTTATTACTTGGTCATGTCTCTAAGAGCGTTTAAAATAGACTGAACTAAACCCGCGATCGCCAGCCGACTATATACTATATACTATTTTCAATATTCTAGAAAGCTCTAGAAGTTTCTAGATTATTCCATCCCATTCTAGATTGTTCTCACTTGTTCCATCTCATTCTAGATTGTATACAATACATCTTGAAGGGTTCTACAGGGGGTAGTCCACATGTTCATATACCGCAACTATTTTAAATGGGTCCTTGGGTGTATCTCGGTTATTTGAAGTCCTAGAGGACGTTGAGACTTCGTCCTAAGGGGGTTGTATCTGGCACCCCCAGATGCGATGTTGCCACATCGTCGGGTGCGGTGTTGTCAGATTGTGCAGTTTTTCCCTAGATCTAAGAATTTGTCAATATATAATGCACAGTTCTGACGAATCCGTAACACTATGTTAGAATCATATATACGCCAACTGTAACTAATAATTAACAGGGCCCTAATTTATTTTTAATAAAAGAGGTATTTCCAACTATAGTTATTTAATTAGATACTAACGCTGTGGTCATGCTTAACTAAACACTATACACAAATAAAATACAATAAGCAGTTTTAAAATCACCATAATTTATAGTTAGTTTAAAATTACATTAGTAGGTGTTTAATGACTTGTTCTAGTCACTTCTATAATAGTTTTGCTTAGAGGTAACAAGCTGTTAGTGTTTTATCAAATACAATTATTTGTTTTGAACAAACCCAATTAATGGTTATTAATACTTTTGAATGAGATTGTATCAAACAATTTGGACTTAACAACGCAATATTAATGTTAAATGAAGACAGATCTTATGTCAGAAAAACAAAATGTAGTTAATTAAACATTGTGTGGTATTAGGTCAATTGTTCAAAACAACATAAATAATACTTACAAAATGAAACAGATGTTTCATTCATTGTCGAAAATGAATAGGTCATACTTGGGATATGGGGAATGTCGATATAAAAACAAATTTGACACACATTTAAAAATTTTATTTAAAAAATCATGGACGTCAAATAAAAATATTTGAATGAACAGAAAGAAGTATACACTGAGCTCGTAAAGTTTGGAATAAATTCAATTAATCGTTATTGAAGGATTTTCACAGGAAATCCTCGGACACGTCAACCTTATTTTATAAAATGTCACTTTTTTCAGCCCACGATTTTTTTTGTTTTATTCGTTTTTGAGCTATGACGTCATCGACAATTTTTTTAAATGACAACCCATATTTTTTTTCACGGATTTCGATAGAGCACATTTTTCTGAGTGCGAATATGTCAAAAACATAGTACCTTTAACATTAAAGTTTTCGAGATATTCGGTTGCAAAGTTTATAAAATGTACCATGGCACCATGCATAAGCTATCGGGCGGGTCAAGATTTTTAATAGCTTATTGATTCTAATAGCTTATAGCTTATTACATTTTAAAAGATTAAGGAGTAATATTATTTATTTTGGTAGCTTATCGAACATTTTGAAAGATTTGGGAGTAATCTGTTTAATTTTTTAACAACAATTTAAACAAATAAAAAAATATTTTAACAAATAAATGATAAATAATTAAAGTAAAAAATAAAATCAGAGTAAATTTTCAAAGTGACCTCCATTCACTTCCTGGCAATATCCCATCCGCCACTGAAACTCCTGCAGAACCTTACCAACAGTATCGGGTTGAATGGTTCGAATTTCATTGCGAATTCTGTCCTTTAATTCTTCGATGGTATTTGGTCTATTGAAATAGACTTTGCTCTTTAAATAGCCCCATAAAAAGTAGTCTAGGGGAGTGAGATCTGGAGATCTAGGGGGCCATTCGATAGTTCCCCTGCGACCAATCCAATGGTTAGGAAATACATGGTTTAAATAATCGCGAACGATCACTGCAAAATGGGGTGGTGCACCGTCTTGTTGGTACCATATCGTGTGATGGGGCAGATCTGGATCTACGTCATTTGGGTAAAGTACCGCAAGTGCAGGGACTAAGTCGTCTCTTAAAAATTCTAAATATATTTCACCTGTTAATACGCCTTCAAATAAAAATGGGCCCAAAATACGATTACCTACAATACCAGCCCAAACGTTAACTTTTTGTGGAAACTGACTACGAGTTTCCATTTTCCAGTGTGGATTTTCAGGAGACCAATATCTACAGTTTTGCCGGTTAACTGTGCCGTCGAGATAAAAGGTAGCCTCATCAGAAAAAACAATATTGCGTAAAAATCCGTCGTCATCAATCAGGCGTTGCAACATGGTTTGGCAAAACTGTAACCTACGGTCAGGATCATCTTCGTTTAACTCTTGGACCAAAACCACTTTATACGGATGCCATTTGTTCAATTTCAAATATTTCAAGACGGAGCTTTGAACTATTCCGTTGTTTGCCGCCACTTGGCGGGTGGGTAAATGGGGATTTTCTTGAAGCTCTAGTAGAACATTCAATTTAACATCTTGTTGCACTGGTGGACGACCCGTTCTAGGGCGATCTCTCGTATGACCCACTTCTAAAAACTTTTGTTCTATTTTGCTAACGGTGGACTGTGTAATTGGTTCTCTGTTTAAATATTTGTTGTTAAATAAACGGCAAACTTCTACTTGTGTGCGAGCTCTGTCCCCGTAACCGATCATCATCAAAATTTCGATTCTTTCCCTTTCACTCAAACGACGGACCATTTTTAAATAAAATGAATTATGATGGAATAATGATTAATCAACTTACTTAATTATATTATTCAACTGATTAAAACTGTTGTTTTTCCTGCGCTTTCTTGATAAATGATTAGCATTTGGTCATCGCTTGTATAATTCATTCTTAAAACTTTGCAACCGAATATCTCGAACACTTTAATGTTAAAGGTACTATGTTTGTGACATATTCGCACTCAGAAAAATGTGCTCTATCGAAATCCGTGAAAAAAAAATATGGGTTGTCATTTAAAAAAATTGTCGATGACGTCATAGCTCAAAAACGAACAAAACAAAAAAAAATCGATGGCTGAAAAAAGTGACATTTTATAAAACAAAGTCGACGTGTCCGAGGATTTCCTGTGAAAATCCTTCAATAACGATTAATTGAATTTATTCCAAACTTTACAAGCTCAGTGTATATACATATTATGTAACAAATGTAGGTAAAAATATACAATAAATATAAACTAATATATTTACTCATATATAAAATATGGAATAAGTAATAATATGGACTAATTAATAACAGCTCATGATGTACTTATTAAAATATGTTCGTATAGTAAGCAATGTGTCACTTCGTAGGTCTCTTAGTATAGACCAAGTGTCTATAAATTGATCGATTGTTGTAGCCATACTATTTATTCTTCCTGTATATAAACATCTCATTCCACTTTTTTTGAACCGTTGACCATGGTTCCGACTGGATTTTTAACCACAAAACATTTTCGTCTTCTAAATCTAAAAAGTTTAAGATTATCCTCAGAAATTCGAATAATGAATATATACACAATACCTCGATTAGTTATGTTTGTCATTTTTTAGGTGTTTAATTTTCACTCGAATCGGTGCTGGCCTTCCTTTTTCTTCGGAGTACTACAACAGCTTCAGTTTTTTTAAGTAATGTTTTAAGTTTAAGTTTTTAAGTTGTTTAAGTTTTTGTAAGTAATAATGAGTTTTTTTAATAAATTTCGCATTTTATTGACTAATTTCCCCTGGGTTATGGAGAACGTCCCAATAATGGAATTTTTTGTTTTTTCCTGGCACATTACATATCCAAAACTTCTTTGGGAAATAACTAATTTTGTTTGCTAATATGAGATATTCATCATGACAAAGTCTGCTAAAATAATAATAACCAAATAATTATTATAATACAATATATATGTGGAAGGACGTTGATAATTCATTATATTCTGTTCATTTTCTATAAAGTTTTCTTAAAATAAATAGCAACATGAAGTAAGTAGGCACTTATGAAAGAAGTTTGTACCTTGATATATTCCCTTATTTTTACGTTTATGCGAATTCTTATTCCCACTTAGGGAACTAACTCTTTAATGAGGCATGATCTAATTTGTGCAAAATCTCTAAAGTAATATTGTCTGAAAATAATATCGATATCAACTAATAATTAATTATCCTTCTTTTTTTCATTTTAAAAATCATGTTTCAATGTTATTTCGGAAAAACAAAATATCTCTTTCCACCAGGTACCTCGCCAAAGTAAAGTTACAAATCACTCTGCCACTAGGGTATTTATATGAATCATGGCAAAAAATTGAATCATATCCCTGGAAGGTACTGTAATGCATATCCCCCCACTATCACAGATGAGTGAGAAAAATATGAAAATAGATCACGTCGGTCTGTAACACCGAATGTTAGTACTGAAGGGTTAAGCTCAATTTAACAATAAATTATAACAATATATTATCTTTTGGTTAACTCTAATTAATTTGAGAAGCAACGCTATATGTAGTCGATACGAACATAATATTGTGTTCTTTTAGTTAAATTTGACTATATACTTCTCTGTGTATACCAACATGTTTGCTGTTTAACAATATCAGTCAAACGAATAAAATTGTGATGAGCGGAACTATAACTGAAATCGTAAATTTGATAGATCTTGGCCTGATTCTAGCAGAAATAAAATCTGCAGCAGATGAATCTTTACTGGGCTTGTTTCCAGAGAAATCAAGAGAACAGTGCGAGGTAAAGTTTGATTGTTTGTAAACTCGGATAGTGAAAAACACCGTATCGACTATTCCCGAGACGATTTTGCCTTGTTTTAATTAATTGATTTGTTATTTAATTTGGAGTTCTATGAAATTTGCGTTACTACGATCTACTAATATAGAGACATATAGACTAGAGGCATAATGAAAATGTCTCAAAAAATAGGTGTTTTATTAAAAATTATCAATTGCATTAAATTTTGTGGACCTTTTGAACTGACTCTTCGCGGACATGATGAGAGCGATATTTCCGAGAATCCGGGGATATTTCTAAACTGCAAGTCGGAACGTGTCCATAGCCAATAACCACATATTGTGGCACCAGAGAACGAAAATGTTCCAAGCTAATTTGCATCTTCAGTTTTACCCACATTAAAATATACATTTACCTGAAATTTCAATATGCAGTAAACATGAGGATATTAGGCAAGCAACATGGTGAATCGTCGGGTATTTTTCAAAGCAGTGTCTCGGAGAGCAGCCATTATTTTGTTGATACGACTAATAACTGTTAAATTTAAGCACCACAATCCACCTAATGCGTATACAGACCTGAGCAAAAATTTTCATCTCAACTATGGTAAAAAGTTAAATAGAATTCTTAATATTCATTGGATTTTTATTTTACTGTAAGTTTCAGACTTTATGATTCATAAATTCCACATTTTAAAACGCCTTGACTTCTAAGTGCCGGCTAATGGAATAAAACGTAGCCATAAACCCCCAACTAAAATATATATTATAAAAACACCCTACCTGTTGTAGGAGAACCCTTTTCTGCTGTCAACGATTTATGTTACATATTGTCTTTACCATCATGCACTATAGTATTTTCTTTTGATATACAAACTAGAACAAAAATTGTGCAGCATTTTACAAAGAAAACCCGTACCAATTACTGCAGAAGCGATAAATCACATCACTATGCAATACAAAAGGATATTTAGTGTAAAATTGTATACCGCCACAATTTTTTGTTAATAGAACTAGTGTCTCCAGTCCGCGGATTACCATATCGGTCGCTATCCCTCTTCAACTCATATAAATCCCATATCCCTTGCGCAACCAAGGTGAAGTGACTTCAAAAGATGTCTTATTATGTCATATTCATATACGTTCAAAACTTAAGCCAAAATATTATTTAGTTTTGAATGTATTTAAACTATATTGGAAAAATTTTGCATGCTGCGTGTACAGCTAAGTTTTTCACTGTCACTTATTAGTAGCACTCTTTACGAAAACTCTCGTGAGAAATTCACTATTCACTATCTGAAGTCACTTTCACCACTGTCTTCATTTACACTTATTATGACTGGTTCAATCCCGAAGTATCCATCATAATACCGAGTTCCACGTTCTTGATTCCACCTTCTTCACATGGTCTATACATTTTATCCAGTTGGCCGCAATTACTTCTTTGATTGCTCCATTGTGAAGTTTTTTCACATTAGCTAACTTAAATGTTGTATCTTCTCTAGCAACTTTCCCTTTTATTTGCGCCCAAATAAGCTCAATTGGGTTCAGTTCGCAGTGATATGGAGGCAATCGAATTACCTCAATTCCTCTTGCTTAGGGCATTTCATCCACTACATACTTCTTGAAGCTGGAAAATGTTGCCTTACCAGTGTCAGCAATTCAGCTTTAACTAGTGACAGTCTTTAATTTGCCCTTTCCGCCATGCAGTTGTGGGCAGCTGTTCTGTTCTACGAGAATGATAAGATCATTGTTTTTATTTTATTTCCTATATTAAGATAATTGCGCGCGCCACTGAGCACCGCATTCCATTAATTTGCATATCGAACGAAAGCACTATAGCCTATTGAAATATTTATTTTTATATTATAATCATAATTATTGTAATAAATTTGATGTAGTTGCAATACCGGGTATAACAAGATGACGTTACACCCCCTGTTCTCCTTTAGTTTTGAAGGTAATTAATTTAAATTGGGATATCCTATATGCTTCTGTAGCGACTATAGCCCCGTAGTGGCAGTTGGCAAACAAACGACCCAGTGTTGATTGTTTCGATAAACTATAGCTTCAGTTAGGATTCACGTAGAAAGAAGCATTCAAAGAATAAAAGTTTACAAAATATTAGAGCACATCGATATAAAGCTTATGCTCCATATGGATACAGTTATATGGGTATTAGCGAATAACAAAGAACCTCTTATGGAAAACTGGAAAAAAATTCTGTTTTTTCACATTATGTAGGTACATCAATCTGCGCTATAATTAAGATCAGAATGTGTTTTTTATCACAATGTCAATCGAAGACAATTTTATTATTTATTATCATCATTCACTGTTGAATAAAATAACTAAAATTTATCATTTTCAAAAAAACATTTTTTTTGAAATAATGTTGACAAAAAAACTCTTTGTAAAAGAAGGAAAATATTTAATGGAAGGGGCTTGGCACGCAATGTGTTAAGGAAACTCTTTACATACGTTAACATCTGTTTTTATTAAATACATTATTATACATGATTAACAGTAACATTATCGATGTAATTACCTTTGCTAAAGTCTAAAGCGTTCAACTATATATCAAGTGGTAACAATAAAAATATAATTTATTCTTGATATACCTACGTATCCGCGAAACAACACAAGCCTCTCCCGAGGTATAAATCGTTGTGTAGCGGCCGTAAAGCGTTCTTATAAGGAGTATTTCTTAACATGGCTATAAAAACTGGCTTAAATTATTCCCACGGGCAAAATAATTAGAAGATGTAATAATTCTTAGCTTATCTTAAATGTATCATCTTACCCGATGCATTATATTATAGAATGTTCTGCATGTAAAAATCCTGCAACGTTGCTAATTTACAATACTATTTAAGAGATACAGCGGTCAATGATTTATCTGCAATACAAGATAAGAACTAGAAGATTTTAAGTTATCTAGTCTTGTAGTACTTTAATATCACTGTTATTTTTTTGTCTGGATCGCTAAGTAACGTAGAGTAACCCTTGTGTGTGAACGCAGCAAATCATTGCTTTGCTGGCCGCATTTACGCCAAGGAATAACTTAGGCCGTTGATTGAAGGATTAGGTCCAACTAGTCGAGCTAGTTCACTTGCAAGAGTACAGTTTGCACTCAAACACGTAGTAAGTCCAAATCACTATGCAGTGCATGATTCAGAGAAAATGTTCTTTTATAAACCCATCAATAGACATACAAAAAATCATATAAGGCATAATCCTACTGTAACCACAGTAGTGGAGTGGATCTGGAGAGAAATATGGGTCAAAGACAAACAACTGAAATTTAAAAATTTTTCCCCCAACTTATCAGAACGGGTGCCCCCCTATTTTGGCATGGTATGTGCAGACTGTGTCAATGGAAGGGAATTGGCTTTTGGTATAGGGTAAGTTACATATTTTTGGTTTGTCTTGTAATCAACGTTTTGAAAATTTAATAATATACATATAAGATTTCATTTTAAATAACAAAGTTGGCATAGACTTCGTTATAAAGGGAAGTAGCAAATGGTTAAGATTTCAATGGGACCCACCGATGACTTACTATTATAGTATACAGCAAATATCATTCAATTCGCTTAAGCGGCTCCAGAGTAATGGATAAATAATATAAAATAATAAAATAAATTTTGTAAATAATATAAAATATAAATATATAAAATAGTAAATATATAAAATAATAAAAAATACACGCATCGAATTCAAAACCTTCTCCTTTTTTGAAATCAATTAAAAACAAACACAGAGACACAAGCCGTTTGATTTTTAAAAGCTATCAACTTGACTTTGAGGCTGGCCTAAGCCACCCACTCCTCTCCGTTCTCTTGCGGCGTAGTAAAAACTTTAAGTCCCTTAGTTTCCCCCTAATCATCCGATTTTCATATAGTCTATAGATCATAGATTTTGATAGAGGCTAAAATTAAAGGTCGAAAAAAAGCTATGGACCGGTAAAAAGAGTATTCTCACGTCCTTCCCTCATACCGGAAAGATCGTTTGAAAAACAGGCAAATCGTTTTTGCCGTTCGTGCGCTAGGCGTTTGTTTGCAACAAAAAAAATATTCGCTAATGCCATCGTATAGCGCATGAAAAAGCCGTTTGATTTTTTCAGATCAACATTCAGAGGTTATGATAATTTTAAAAGTTTTCGTTTAACCCACTCCCCCCCCCCTCCTAATTATCCATAATCTCCATATACCGATATACCGATAATCTCGTAATTCCTTTATAATGTCTTCCACAAAATTGACTCCACCTCATCTCGCGAACTGATTATCCAATTTCGCTCAGCTTTAAATGGTCGTCTATGTTTTTTCGTGCTCTTCATTTTTTATATAAACTTTTTTTTGTAAACTCAAAATCCGCCGAGATATGCATTAAAAATGATTTTCTCATGCTTTTGATTGATCGTTTCCCCCTCACCCCCATTGACTCAGTCTACCCAAACTATGCCAAAATGACGAGGGGACGCGACTTGATAGATTGGGGAAAAAACTTTTGAATTTGAGTTGACTGTTTTCGAAACCCATAGCCACTTCACTATAGGGGCAAATAGAGGTCATAATTGCAGCTCCAATAATAGTATATTATAAACCGCGGGACTAAAATAGTACTTTTAAGCTCGAAGGTAAAGTTTATGGCCCGTCGTAGGGAGGGCCATTCGCCCAGGAAATTCGCAACAACATGAATTTAAATATTAAGTCAATAAAACACCTATTACATTCTTTTGTTTGTAATTTTATATTTCCGGGATTTCCGTCAATATTTAATCACGGAAGGACGAAAAGTGACACTTCAGTCCCTGTCATAAGGGAGTGAAGTTATTACTTCAGCCCCGGTGATGTACGAAAATGTAAATATGTTATAACTATTTAATCATATAATTATCATATAGGGTAGGTAAAAAGGTCAGTAATTTAGACACCCAGTATAGTTGGGAACCATCTGACTTGGTTGCCTAACGGTCAGTGGCGTCCACTGGTAATTACTAGCTGCGATGCCCATACGAACCTACTAATTTATTTCTTTTTGATGTGAAAACTTCTTTAGGCGCGTTTTGCTGAGTAGTGGACGTAAGTGAACCGTCACGCTCAGGTCGGTGAAACTGAGTCGGGTTTACTCGGCTCCACTCGACATCAAGAGCGCTCTAATCGGTGACGCCCTAAATCGTGTATACTAAATCGTGTTGGTATATCAATGTTTACATTTAAACATTGATAAATATGTATGAAGTTGAACGTACATGTATTTATTTATTATTTATCTTGGTATAAAATTTTTTAATTATTTCACAAATATAATTGTTTATATTGTAACTAATATTACCTCACGGGTACAGAGATAAGAAAAAATAATTCTATATCATCTCAATATTATCTTGTTATTGATTCACCGAATTAATCCATTATATATATATATATATATATATATATATATATATATATATATATATATATATATATATATATATATATATATATATATATATATATATATATATATATATATATATATATATATATATATATATATATATACACTCCCCGGCACAAAATTCCGTCACCCTAAAATTTTGCCCAATTTTGAAGTTTTATAACTTTTTTATTTTTCATCTGATTTTCATAAATTTTTTACCAGTCTGTAGATCAGTTCATTGTGTGTCTTTTTAATTATTGTAATAAGTCATATTTTTCGTCCAGGCAATATTATACAGGGGTAAATCAAAGTGTTGTTTTTTGTCGTAAACTCAAAACACCCTGTGGAAAAATTGAGGCGAATAATTTTGTTTACAAACTGTTTGCTGCCATCTTAGACGTATTGTAAACATTTTGTTTTTTGATTCATCCCATTATCTCATTTCTTCTGCGAGCAGCAAAATTTTAAATGAAACGCTGATTTCAAGCTTATTTTTATTAACAAAAACATCCACTAGGTATATCACAAAATTAATTAACAAAGACAAATTTTAATAACGTGTATGTCCTCCTCTCGCAGCAATGACAGCTTGCATTCTTCGTGGCATCGAATTAATAAGATTACTTATTCTGTCTTGAGGAATAGCCTGATATTCTTCTGTCAGCGCCAGCCGTAAGTCTTGCAAGGTTAGTGGTTGCACAGGACGGCGACGGAGTGCTCTTTTAAGAACATCTCAAAGATGTTCGATTGGGTTGAGATCCGGGCTACATGCGGGCCAGTCCAATCTTGGAAGTCCAACCTCATCCAGATATTCGCTCACTACCCGTGCAACGTGAGGTCTAGCATTATCATACATTAATGTAAATTGGTTCCCAATGAAAGGAGCAAATGGAACAACAATTTCTTGGAGGATTTCCTCAATGTAACGGTGGGCGGTTAGTGCTCCATTTTCAACAAATACAAGGTCAGTACGGGCATCGGTAGAAATACCCGCCCAAACCATGACTGAACCACCGTAATATTGCAGTCGCTCAGATATGATGCAGTCTGCATATCTTTCATTTCTACGTCTGTATACCCGTTCACGACCATCCGGCGACCTTAAACAAACCCTGGATTCATCTGTGAATAGTACGTTTCCCCACTGTTCTACAGTCCAGTCAGCATGCGCTCTTGCAAATCTCAGTCGGTGTTGTCGATGCCGAGGAAGCAATTTTGGACATACTGCTGGCCTTCGTGAATGCAATCCTGCTTCTAACAATCTTCTACGTATCGTTCTTTCACTTACACTTACTCGACGTACCATTTGCAAGTCATTTTTTAGATACACAGCAGTAGCTCTTCGATCTCTTAAAGAACTCATAATGACAAAGTGATCATCAGCTTGAGTGGTCATTCTCCTTCTGCCAGAGCCTTGCCGCCTAATAAAGTTTCCCGTCTGTAGATACCTATTCCAAACATCACAAACTGTAGACCGCGCAATTCCCAGAGTACGGGAGACATAACTCTTATTGCGGCCATCCTCTATTAAGGCAACAATTCTACCTACGTCTGCTGTAGTTACCATGTTGACAACACACTAAATTAACTGTACTGTCAAATATTCTGTCACAATAACCGCGTATTTAGCCAACGTCGATGTTTTTTAATTAAAAATGATAAAATTAACAGCGTTTCATTTAAAATTTTGCTGCTCGCAGAAGAAATGAGATAATGGGATGAATCAAAAAACAAAATGTTTACAATACGTCTAAGATGGCAGCAAACAGTTTGTAAACAAAATTATTCGCCTCAATTTTTCCACAGGGTGTTTTGAGTTTACGACAAAAAACAACACTTTGATTTACCCCTGTATAATATTGCCTGGACGAAAAATATGACTTATTACAATAATTAAAAAGACACACAATGAACTGATCTACAGACTGGTAAAAAATTTATGAAAATCAGATGAAAAATAAAAAAGTTATAAAACATCAAAATTGAGCAAAATTTTAGGGTGACGGAATTTTGTGCCGGGGAGTGTATATATATATATATATATATATATATATATATATATATATATATATATATATATATATATATATATATATATATATATATATATATATATATATATATATATATATATATATATATATATATATATATATATATATATAGGCAATCTTTTATTGCCTACTTTAAACGCTGTTAAATTATACTCAGCAGGGTAATAATATATACTCATATACTCCTCAACTTTCGCAAAGAAGAGTATAATAACTGTCGGAAAGTTTATGTAAAGCCTGCACTTTTGAATTAGGTACCTATCCTATATTCGTCGTATGAGGAATGTACTTTTCTTAGATGTATATTTAAAACAGGTATTATGCTTTACTTATTTATAGTTTCATACTTAGATATTTAAAAAGGTTTTATTCTATATATTTATCATAAAACGGCTCAGTAATATACTGATTATAGTGATTGTACGCAATATGCTTACTGTCTTCTAAAGGTCAGCCATAATGCGGGCATAATTTAAAAAATGGTACTAAATACAATTGTTTAACTGCATCGTATACATCGACATCCTCTTCGAAATGGCATACCACTGCAAGCGCCAATCATAATTTCATGCCACTGCTCCTTGCTCAAGATTGTGTAGCAATCAGATCCGTCAACATGCATTAAATCTAGAAGAAAAACTCTTGCGTGTATTACATGATTGTTATGTTAATGAAGCGTGAATGCCGTCATAATTATTATGATGGGACCGCTTTACCTGAGGTTCTTCTGCTTCCAAATTCCTTCTGGTAGCTACATATTTATTAGAGCTACAGACTGTCTTTGGAAACTGCATCAAAGTAGACATGTTTTTCGGAGATGTTCTGTTATAAATGGGAGTATTTATGTCTATAGTATTAAGCTGTCATTTTGAGAATATAGTTATTTTTCGGATAATATACAAAATCAGCTTTACCATCCTTGTCGCTGCACGCGAATATCATTTTTTTTTACAAAAATTGTAATGTCTATATCATTTATTCCCGATTCGCGACCCGCGAAATTTATTTTTCGTTATAGTCAAAATCAGTAAATCAATTTTGACTATAACAAAAAATAAACCGCAATTATGCATAAAATTGTATAGGGTGGTAGGTATTTGAAGCACGATGAAAACTTGTTCAATACTTCTCATATTATACCTAAGTACAGAAGCGCAGATCTGGCTGAAGGATAGCGGGGCTAAATCGACCCTTACATTTTCAAATATGAGATTTATTTAAAAAAAAATATTCTTTAGGCATTCTGTATGTTTTACACAAAAATAAACAAGTGCCAGATTATTTAGTCGGGTCTAAAAGTATGCCAAATGCTTGCAAAATTATTTTGCAAAAAATGTATTTAAGGCACGCTGAAATTTTGACAGTACTTCTCTTCTTCTCACTAGACTTCTCACTAGACATAGAAACAAAATTTTAGTACTAGTTACATGTTACACAATTATGTGGTATTGTACAACTGAGAACAACAATTTTAGTATAGTATAAAAAGTATAAAAATGACAGAAAGCCTCAAGAATATTTTTTGCAAAAAAAAAATCTATTTTTTGAAAAGGGAAAAAAATAAGGGTCGCGCCAGGTCTGCGGTTCTGCACTTAGATATAATAAGGAGATGAATAAGTTTTCATCGTGCCTCAAATACCTACCCAAAAATGTCTAACAGCTCTCGGACTATTAGATGGAAAATAAGGGTAAATACAAAAGTTGTTCGGTATCTCATGAATTAGATTTTTTTAATACTTTTGAAATTACAGGGTGGCCCATAAAATAGTGACGTTAAAAAATACATTTTCTTAAATGGAACCAACACCCCAATATTTTGTTGCGAATGTTGACTCTCCTAGTAATTGTCAGTATTTTTTGTAATAGGATGACATGAAAAATTTAGAGTTTTTGAGTTAATTTAATTTAAAGCAAAACCAAACAATTTTTTTTCATAGCTTAATAAATTCACTTGTTATTGATAAAATTGTTTGAAACATTGTCGGAATATAAACAAAGGTTCATTCTACTATGGTATCTTTTTAGTTTTCGAAAAATATAATACAGAGTGTGAGTAATAAATCCCATATCCAAACTTCGTGTACTTCAAACTCGTTTTTCTTTAGATGGACCACCCTGTATTTTTGTAGAAAAATGTATTCTTCTTTCAATTCACTATCAAATATAATATGTTATAATATGTAATAAGTTAACAGATCTTACGTAATCAGGTGATAGTTAATTAATCAGCATTTCTTTCATCAGTACTCCCTTAAAGCTAGCAAAGGACTTTTATTATTTAATATGTAGCTCTATTAAAATTCCAGTGTTCCTCCAAAGAGATTATTATTCATGGTAGAGAATCCGAATTATTCATATAAATAGTGAAAGGAAGCAAACAAAACGGAACAATAACAACAATATCATAAAACAACAATATTTGGAAGCCTGGATAAATAAGAAAGACAAATTACTGATTCTCTTCAAGAAAATACAACGATCAACTGTCATGTAACCTGTTTGATATTACTTAATCTCGAAAACCTCTATTTACTAAACTAGATGAAAAAAATACTGATTATATATTAATCAGCTGACTACGTACGATCTGCTCATTTGAGATATATAGCATATTGTATCATTTAATAGTAAATTGAAAGAAAAATTAATTATCGAAGAACAAATATACAGGGTGTTACCATTAAAAAAAACGATTTTGAGGCACTAGAAATGTGGGAAGATTCGATTTTTTCACACCCTGTATAATATTTTTCAAAAACAAAAAATATACCATACTGGGGGGTATGGTAGTAGAATGAGTCTTTGTTTCTGGAATCTGGAAATTGTTTAGAGTGCGGATCGCTCGAAAAATGCTCGACCGTTTCATCTTCTTGTTCACATCCTCTGCAGATGGGTGTGTCACTTTGTCTCATGTTATAGAGGTACTTCCTTACCCGGCAGTGTCCGGTTAGGATTCCTGTCATGAATCGCAGTTTTCCCCTTGACATTGCCAGAAAATTCCTCGCCGTCTCTTCGCTGGGATATCTCAAGAGATTTCTGGCCAGCTGACAGCTACTTGTTTGATCCCTTTGTCTTAAATTTCGTATGGGTGTTTTCCTTTATTAATTGGAAAGTTTCACTGCAATTGGTAGGGTACTTATTGCAGATTCTGATTGTCTTGCCCATTATTTCTCTGCGAGCAATCTCTTGTACGGCTATGGTTATACCTGCGAGTTCTGTTTGTACTACGCTGGCTTTTTTATCCATAGTCCAGTTGCATCGGAGTCGCAGATTTCTGGAGTATATACCGCAACCTGCTCCTTCCTTTTTCTTTGATCCGTCTGTGAAGACATAGTTTACCCCTTCAACGCCGGCCTTATTTTCACCAGTAGTTTGTATGGTGTAAGGTTTATCAAAGACAAGCCGATGCGGAATATCATCTGCACATGCCTCTAAAAATCATTTTGACAGCCTCAGTCCACAGGCGGCTTCTGGTTTGGCCACAGCTTCCATTTGGTAGTATGCCCACGGATTTGAGGCGAGTCATGGCAGTCAAAGCCACTTATTCTAGATGTGGATCTAGCGGTCGACGACAGCATTATCTCCATTACTCTCGTTGGTGTTGTTCCCATAGTTCCGGTTATGCTCAGACAGGCAATTCTTTGTACCTGGCATAGCTTGAGTTTTGCTGTTATTTGTTGACTCTTGGGCCACCAAACAACAGCTCCGAAGGCCATCATTAGTCTTATGATAGCAGTCTATATCCACAGGACCACCCTGGGTTTCATTCCCCAGGTTTCCCCTATGGTTCTACGGCACTGCTCATATGATATGTAGCCTTTGTTTATATTCAGACAAGTTTTCAAACAATTTTATTAATAACAAGTGAATTTATTGAGAAAATAACAAATTGTTTTTGAATTGCCTCAAATACTGCTCAAAATGTTTCATATCTTCGCATAACAAAAAATACTTATAATTACAAGGATAATCAATATCAGTAACAATATATAGGGTGTTCTATTTAAGAAAATATTTTTTGTAAGGCCACGATTTTCTGGACCACCCTGTAATTTTGAAAATATTCTTAGGACATTTGAAGTAAGGTCGTGGGTCATCTTACGTGGACCACCCTGTACTTATAATTCTTTAGAACTCATGCGACGATACATTTGAGCATTTTCTTTCAGCTTACGATAGCACGCCACTGTTTCGTATGTTTTGTCTCTTTGGTAGGAGCCTAAGATCTTCCGCCTCCGGACTTATGCATTCCTATGTTAATTTATTACATTGAGGGTATATACATATACATAGCTAACTAGTAGTTCACGTTAACATTTTTATTTTAAAGTAATAATCATCTCACACTAAATTAGACAGTATATAGCTATTCCACTGCATTCGACTGTGTTTTTAAACGGAACAACATGGCATGAGCAGTTAATTTTAAAACCAAAACATGATTCGGTAAATTATATGTTCCTATATACAGCGATTATCATGTTTATGAGGGTCGATGGCTAAATGATATATTTTGATATATTTTTAACCAGATATCATATTTTTATAAATGATTATTTTGTCACAGTAAAATAATATAGAAATTATTCGTTAGAGGTTTATTTAACAAAACAACATAAAATTTCACTTATCTTGTAGCTAACAGTATATTTTATACATGTAAAATCTAAAAATATATCTATAAACTTTCTAAAATCCTTCCTAAAACTTTGGGACTATAAGTTATATTTATAACTATATTTCTTTATAAGCATGTTCGATAATATAACACCAATATCGAGATTGGTAGGCTAGAACTGAAGTAGGCATTTAAATGTGCCCCCAAGTATTATGCTAATACGCCACTGGTATTCACTCCATTTGTAGGCAGAATAGTAAACAACAGATGTTAAATATGTCTATTAATATTAGAGATACTTAAAAACGGTATATACGTTCATATATTTCACTATATTTGAATAGTTGGAATAACAACTTTACCAAATATTTCTTCTTCTTAATAATATTTCACACCTTAACTTTATAGACTTTTGAGTTATGAATATCATTATGAGATTCGATAATACGCATCGCGTACACATTAATCAATTTTATAGGACTAATGAATACAAGAATAAGTAATGAATAAATGATAATTTTCTACAAACTTAAATAAAAGTATGATTTTAACGAATGCTGCCATAGTCTAAAATGTCCTGTTAAGGCACCGGTATTAATAGTTATGTATGCAACAAGTGCAAAAAGTAAATGTTTATTACACGCCACGTAAACTTGTCAAGCCTGTTAGGCCGAGTTTATGCAAAACCAAAAAAATTTTTTAATTTAGGTGGCATTAATGTCACGGCATTAGGGGATATGTCATGACATTATGTCAAAATACTGTAGTAGAATGACAGATGAGTGCAATAAGAGCTACTTATGTAACCAGTTGGGAAAAGTACTGTATGCAAAAAGATGCGAGTTACACAATAGTATATTACGTAACAAGAGTTGTAAATAGCATATTACGCACGAGTGGAAAAAGTTACGCACCTGCAGCATCCACAAAATCACCTCCAGGATCCACAAGAATGTTGGCCGACCAGCGCCTAAAACAGTGGCCAGTGTATTGTTTCAGATTCGCCAAACCCAGAAACTCTGCGATTTTGCTTGGTACAGTACCAAATTTATTTATCCCAACCCATTTTGTTGGGTACATTTTTGTATTGGTAATTTAGAAAAAATGGAAAACGTTTTGTATCTGCTCCTGAGGGACGTAAATTTATGTATTTCTTACACGTACCGTACCATTTTCTAGGCACAATAAAGGAACGTTGCGTTTTTGTCTTAGAATGTGGGATTTTAATTATGACTAATTTCCCAGTATCTTCCATATCTTCAATTTTTATGTTTCGCAGTTCCTGCTTCCTGCAGGCACCGCTAATACCAAATATTAGAATCACCTATAATAAAATATCCAATTGTATTTTTATAGTTTACAAAAATGTGATGGGTATCTCTGGTATACCTTTGACAACAAATACCCGCCATCTGGTGCGTTTCTCAGAAATTGAATAATTTCTTCTGGAATGAGCGTGAAACCATCAGAATTTCTCTTCAACAGTGCCAGAAGTTTTGCGTAACTTGAAATGTTCGTATTAAGGTGCGTACAGACATGCAACAGAACACCGTAACGTAACTCCACCACGCAAACGCAACGTGTTCTGTTGCGCGACGTAGTTACGCTGCGATGAGCTTTTTTTTAATTCAAGGTGCAACAAAAGATCGCCGCGAAACGTCAGCGCGAAACATTTAGGCGTCCCACCAGATATACTTAGTTGTTTTTTGTAATTCAACAAGATGGACGTTGCGACTGCAGCATATATAGTTATGCACTATTTAGTGCAGAAGAGAAAACGCAGACCAAGACGTTGGTGGCAGACTCAATTATACACCAGTAGAACTGTGTACAGTGGTTGTCATTTATTAAGAGATCTAAAGTTTCATCGATCAATCAGTGAGTGGTCTGTACAAAAATTTCACGAGAATGACACCATCTGATTTTGAATTTCTGAGCAATTTAATCGGTCCAAAAATATCAAGAAAAGACACTAACTGGAGACAATCTATTTCGGTTCAGGAAAGATTGGCAGTAACAATGCGTTTTCTGGCGACGGGAGATTCCTTCACGAGTCTGCAATATTTATTCAAAATTTCGAAACAATGAATAAGCACTATTGTAGCAGAAGTGTGTGAAGCTCTCGTGGAAGGGTTAAAGGAGAATATACAGGTACGTAGGTTTATTTATTCCAAAAAAAACATATATTAATAATAATAATACAAAATATTTTTTAATAACATTTTGTTGTTACCTATTATTTACGAAAGTGCCGGCATGTTTAAATCAGTTAGTAATGGGTCTCCGGGGGAAGGGGGCGGAGCCATGATAAGACTGGAATAATTTGTCATACCCGAGCATTGTGAATTTGCTTGAGACGATGGTGGTGGCACTACTGATGAAAACTGAGGGACCTGGGATGATGAACTTGTAGAATAATTAGAGTTACCGGAATCCCAATGAGCTGCGGGAGGGAAATTATCATAATACCCCCTATCTGCCGAAAATAAAATATACATGATTGCTTCCTATACTGCCGTTTGTGCTACGTTGGAATATTTTAGAAGTTTCTTGGCCACAAGATTTCCAAAGAGTTCACATTCGTTTCACTCCTGCGGTGAAGCGTAACATGGAATACATAGCCCAAAGTGACTACGCGACGGTTTCATTTGCTATGACAATTCATCAAAGTACGCCAACATTACGTTTTCGGGCAATGATTTGACGTTATTTTTAAGTCTCCAGTCCATAAATCTTTGGTACATAAGTTCATACCTTTCACGCGATTTTTCTGGTAGGAGATCGTTTTTGGCAGGTTTGGCTATTTCGCTGAATTCAGTGCATATATTTATCTTCCTCACTATCGCTAGCCATAAAGCTTAAATTCAGAAGAATTAGTCGATAAGATGATATATTTTACTAAAAATTACATTTATCAATACTTATGTGGTAATGACAGTTACAATTTCAAAAAACTGTTAATCGGATCTGACACCGCGAATTAGATCTAACTGTCAATAACTGCGACAATAACTGCGAGATCATGTGTGTAATGTTAAGTGCAAATGTCCTCGCTGTGCGATTTTGCACTTTACGCACCACAGTTCGTAAGGACTCGCTTACTTTCTTTATGCGTTGTACGTAATCTAGCATTTATTATAGGGGTCGTAGATAAAATAATTTTTTCTAATTTTCACCAATTTTATATTTTATGAGAAGAAAACTTTATGAGAATTTCACAGGTTTAGAAATAATAGTGGTATGACAGCTCGTCACTTTCATAGATCTTGTCAGGTCTAAACCTACTATGAAATGAACTTTACAAAGCCAGTTGGGATATATTTTACTTTTCGTAACTGGTTGTGAAAAGTAAGACGTTTCCTAACGTCAAATGGCTTTGAAAAGTATTACTTTACATGTCAAAATTAGAAAAAAAATTATTGCACTAGTGTAATACAGAACTAGTTTTTCCATTAAATATAGTTCAATAAAGTTTTGTTTTCTGCATGAACGTAGAAAAAAGTAATTAACTTTAAGCACTGTTACTTAATAGAATTAAAGCTGAGAATTGTGTCACAAGATATTGATTCCATTATTTCTTTCGCCATCTATATAGTTTCCCAGATATCCTAACTTAAAATTCGGTAATTTTGAAGAAAGCAAAACAAATTTTGACTAGGTATCTCGTCGGCCCTTCACTCTGTGAAAAAGCCATAAGAGATACCGTTGTAGATCATGAAATTTCCATTAAAATTAAATTTCCGTTCGATTATTTTGTTCTTTATTAAGAACTAATTATGGAATCAATTTATATCAAAAAAATCCTAATGCATGTAATAACAAAAGAGATACATATTTCTGCAATCTACAATTTGTTAATATAAAAATATTAAACAGAGTAACAAGAAACATTTTCTCTATATATAAACTTATATACTTAAATACCTACTTACAATTATAAAATATATACTACGCAATATTAACATAACTAAAATTAGAGTAATAATAAAGTATATAATATGCCTAAGTTCGTAGGTTTTCTTGACTGCTCTTCCCTATGATACTAATCGAACGGTCTAGTAACCTTAAAAATTAATCAAAACCGTAATATTTGCGTATGTCAATTATTTCATAAAATAATATCATCTTTTGAAAAACGCCCAAGAAGGGACCGAAGCGTTAAGATTTTATTTCTTTAGGAAGGAAAAATATCTTAATTTTGAAACATTTTATTTCAAGATTTGTACCAGGTAACACGTTTGAATTTTTATTTTAACTTACAGAACTATGTTACGTTTTTTTAGATAAATTCTATTTATGATATCTTCCGAACTGATATTAATTTCTCTATGCATCGAGATTAGCGCTAATCAGTTTAATCGTTTATTTAATATCGATTTTTTAACCAAGATTTTGTTCTGGTTCTGGTTAACCAGGATTTTGTCTTTGGTGTAGAGCCGTAGCGCCGTAGAGCCGTAGAGCAAGACAAAGTTGCTAATATTAAATTTGTAACAGGTCTTTAATAATTCGTAAAAATACTACATATATAGATATCTGACTATTGTTACGTTCACTTCTCGCTATAGTGACATGAATTGATATCTGTGAGTTAAATTGTAGGTTTTTAGCTCTGCGATACTATGAAAAGATCACTAGCCTCGTACTCGACTACAGCACCTAGAGCTGCGACCTTAAACTCTCCTTGGTACGTGGATGCCTCCGACACGATAGATAGACCGTACAAGGAAAAGCTAATAATATGTAGCATAATTTGTCCTGAATAAATAATCATTTTAATTATTTCACCAGAAATCGTGTCTTAAATTCTTTAACTACCACATTCATAATAATTTCAAATTTTGGCTCTTACATTGATGTGGCCAGCACCTCGCTCCTTCACTCGGTTCTATCTTCAAAACTATTATAATGATCCAAAAAAAATGCCCCTTTAATGTAGAATTTATTGGAGAATAAATTTCTATTCATGATTTCTTCTCGTATTATTGACATTTTCGGAGATATTATAAAAAACGCTAATGTTTCCTATTTCAATTGTTTAAACAATATGTTCCTGACCAAATTGGACGGGAAATTTTCAATAAATCTCTTTGTATAGATAAAAAGAAGCGATAGAAAAAAAATTCCTTTCTTGGGAATTTTTAAGGCAAAAAACCCTGACGCCTGGTCTAATAATGTTTCTTTAGTATCTACTGGATTTTATAGAAATATTTATAGAGTTCATTCACTAGCAGTGGCGTGTCCGGTGTTGTTCACCCCCCCCCCCCCCAAGGCTCAGAATTTTCAAACAAAAAGAAAAGAAAAGAAAAACCGAAAAAAGATACATCTACTATACTAAACAAAAAATGTTACATTTCTTAGAATCTTTAGAGATTATAAGACAAAGAAATCTGGAACTATATTAAATGATCAAATAGAAACAAACTCATGTCCTTTATTAAATTTATTTGAGTACGTATACATGCTATCCAAAATATGTTAAATATTTACCAATACCATTTGTTGAATTTTATAACTTAATTACAATAATTTAAGACTAGGAATCACCACAGATAAACCTAGAATTACCCTTACTATGTAAACACTGTTTCACATTGTAAAAATTAGTCTTGTACTCAACATCTGAAGAAGCCACTGTGTTGGCGAAACAATTGTTATATTTAACCAATAAAAAGTGAGAATCTAACTACTGAAGTTTTTAATATTGTATAAAAATTTTGTACCATTCTCTTAACCTGAAGAGTATTACAGGCGAGCGATTTTTGAACCCTTCTTAGACTCTTTTATATTACATTGGAAAGATCGACTACTGAAACATGAAAACATTTTAGCAAGTTTTGATGTAATCTTTCTAAATGAGAAAACGGATGAAGTCGACGAGGAGAAATTACGAAACAGCTCACAGCTTTGACATAATATTACGGGAGGTAAAGCTGTGCAAAAAAAATATTAAATGAAAGCATCGAAAGCCCGAAAAGTGCATATGAATCATTAATTTACCTAAAAGAAAGACATCTGGAACATTCCCGAATGTGGCTAAACTTTTTTAAATATTTATTACAATTCCTGTGACGACAGCTTCTAATGAAAGGACATTTTCAACTTTAAGAAGTTTAAAAACTTATCTAAGAAACACAACAAGGCAAGATAGGTTAAATGGTTTAGCACTTCTTAACATTCACAGAGAAGTTCCTGTTAGTATTGACGAAGTAATTTATGACTTGGCCAAATCCAAAAAACGAAGATTTGATTTAGAATTGTAGGTTTTTAAAATCAGTTTTGTTTCTTTTTAAGAATAGATTTTTCTTTGAATTCTTATTATATTTTTTAATTACCGATCTTAGATTTTTTCTCCCCTCTCCCTCCCTTCTCATACACTTAACCCCCCCCCCCCAGACGAAATTTCTAAGCACGCTACTGTTCACTAGCCATGTGCGAAATGAAAAATTGAATTTGGTAATTCTGGTAGAATACGTACAGGTGCATTTTTGACCATTGGAATTAAAAATCTAATATCATATCCTACAACTACTTGTTGATGAACTATAAAATAAAGATCTTAATTTTTGACCGACTTCAAAGGCCTGCTGTCGAAACGTATCTTAAAAACATACTCGCGACTAGAACACAATGACTCATTGGTACTCTCACTTGGGAAAAAACGACATGATCTACTTTCTCTTACATATCCAGTGTTAACTTCAAGTTATGAACGCAGAACCAGTACGTGTAGAATATTAAAATCGTGATCGAGCTATTATTTGGCCCCATATTATAAGTGCGTATTTTAATCTGATCTGTAATAATGTATATCTACTGCCATGGTCATCTTCTACCTAGCTCCTCTTCTACGTCCTCGCAACATAGCGATTTCACATAGGTACCCAAACCCTAAAAATACAAAAATAGTAACAGGAGGATATTCCAATTTAGTTATGGACAATTAGAGAGCTGTTTCATAAGAATGTTGTTTCCGGAAACCAGATTAATTGTTTATTAATATTTCATTTCTATTAAGTGATTAGTAAATGGCAAGGTCAAGCATATTTTCTACGAAAAACGGAGTATTAATTGGACGATACTCATAGCCTTTAACAGGGTTAGGTATTTTAGCTATTGGTATAATAGTACTTAACTTTAATGTCTGGAAATTTTCCGTTTTCCCGAGAGGCCTTAACAAAATTTCAAATTGCATGCCCAATAGAATCTGTAATTTCCATAAATACTTCAGAATTCCATGAGCACTACACTTATTATCTAAAGATTTAGCAATTTCCAATATTTAAATTAAGCTAAATAATATAAAGTTATAAAATGAACAGTATAGATTGTAATTTATGTTAGACCAGTCATTAACACCTGATACTAACTATTGCTTCCTCAATACTGCTTATAAAGTAAATATTAAAGATATTAGTTCTGCGTAAATTATCATCATTTATTACTATTTTATGGCCATTGAACTCAAATTGGACGTGGGTTATAGGGGTGTTCTCCTTAATGTGAACTAATGTTTCTGCATTTGATTGGGGTTACTTATATGCTCATCTTTTTGACCACGGTAATAAATCCTTTTTTTTTACTTATTAACAACAGTATTTCTTGAAATTTTAATTATATCCTAATTATAATTTCCATTATTACCTGATGAACTTTTAAAGTTCTTGTATGCCATATCCTCCCTCTCCTTAATTGCTTTACCTACTTCATTATCAAACCAAGGTAGATTCATATTACATCTGTAATGTTAAAGTGGTGATATAGTATTAATAATTGTTTCACAGTAACTAACAATTCCATCATATAAGTATAATTGGTATCTAAGGAATTTAATGACCTTTCTTCACATATCAATAAACTAATTTGTATATTATCTAAGAGATGTATTATACAGACGTATTATTATTCGTGAAATTATTGTTGAAGTTGATATAACAAAGTGGTCTGTAATATTAGGGTTATAATGAACTACTGATTTAATATTATCCTAATTTGTACGGACATAGTCAATATGCGTTAAACTAACACTAGTAATACGTGTTGGTTCTGCTATTGTTATGAAACATAAAAATTCCAATTTTATTGTATGTATCGGTGACTGTTCATAATTGTAAGTGGGGGAAGGAATCGAAGATCAAAATATATAGAAAACAACAGCTACGAAATACAAGATGCACTTAAAATACTCGATTGAAAATTATTAATTGCCGATTCCAGAAATAAAAAGAATTACTGTCCTATTTTGAGCAAAGAATTAGTGCCGAACACACCTCATAACTGAAAAATCATAACTTCTATTGGCCGGAATATCAAAAGAAAACTGCATTACCATTATATGCTTTGATCATGAAAGGTAGTAGAAGAAGGTAGTAAAAAAGTTGGAGTTTAATGGGCACGAAGAGGCAGATGCATTCATTTAAATTTTCATTAATCACCTGTTTAAATGATTCGTAATTTACTCTACCGATACAGATGTTTTTATTTTCTCAATTTATTCTGCAGTAGATACAAGCACCGAAATTTGTAGTTAAGTCAAGTTTATTTCGACCCCACGGAATCCGAATCTGCCTGTTGCCACACTGAATCCCGACCGGAAGTGAGGTTGGTTGATTAAATTCAAGATGCCGGCTGTTACGACGCCGCGCCAATACTTGTATCTCCAATTTTGACGTAGAAACTAGTGTGACGCGTCTCTATATATGTTTTTGAACATAAGAGTTCCAAAAATTCTATAAAACAAACTACACTTTTAATTCAAGTGGGAGGAAAAGGTACATTTTTGGGGAAACAAAAACATACATAAACACAAATATAAAAAATACTGTGCCACTCCAGAATTGAGACGTTTTGCAGAGAATACAGTTTTAAGCACGAGAAATTTGCCTTCCTACAACTGCAGTTCTTCGAAATACAAAGTCTTTTACAGTGGCAAATGATAACTTCTGGACACGTGTTAGTAATGGGGTCTCCTGTCATGAATCGTGGGACAACTTGATCGCCGTCAGCTGTCCAGCCGGAGTGATAGCAGCGATGGAGTTGGAAGATGAGCATTCTCCCATACACATACCTGTGAAATTACTGAGAGATTATATAACGATTTTGCAGTCTTTTAAGTACCTACCTATTATAATTCAGAACTCACTTGGTAGTGGCACCTTCTGATGTGAAGCCGAAGGGCATCTGTTGTAGGAGGGCTGTTTGGCTTTTTCGCAACTCTAAATAAAATACTGCGGGAATCATCTGCACACTCAACGCGAGGATAAACCTTCATTTTAAAAAAATATTAGAAACGTTAACTCAACTTAAAAATGTATATCTACGTACATAACTTATACAATTTAACGACGGAAGCTACGTTCTGGAAAATGTTGTCACCAAGTGGCCAGCATCCAAGGCCGTTCAGAAGTTGGCATTTTTCATCACAGAAAACCTTCCAGACACCTATCTTCATTATGGATGCAAGTTTGGACGTCGAGTCAGAACCAATGTTTGCATGGAAATCCAGCAGATGTGACTTGCTCAGGTGAAAGGGTTCTTACAAATGTCCTGTACTGATGTCCCGCGTAGTGCCACTCATAACCCACAGATGCCAGCACTTCATTTTGGCAAAGGGGTGTGCAAGAAGAAGCACTACATCAGTGTCTCTGGTCATTACAACATTGTCAACTGTATTATCAACGGCATGAAAAATCATACGAGTATCAGCTTAATCGCTCTCAAGGTATCAACATTGCCTGCATCAGACTGTGCGGCCTCGTGAGAGAACCACTTCAGGATCAGCAAAGTCATGCTCTAGGACTAGGATTTTATCGGACAAGAACCTACACAAGTCAGTTTTGTTCTCTGAAAGGTACAAGAAGCTACTCCAGTTCTTTGGCAACGGCATATTCGAATCAGTGATGTCCTTGCATACTGGAGAAAAACACTTAGCTCTTTTCTTCCTTGTTTCAGCTTTCACAGATTGAAACACATACCTGTCAAATACAGCGTGAACCTCACGGTACTTATATCCTTAAAACTATCCCTGTCCACAGAACAGGAAAAAATATTCAGTAGAATGTGGTTTTAATTTAGTTTCATTTGGTAAAGATTTCACATTTTTTCCAATTTTTGAGTAGAAAACGAAATCAAGGTTTTTCTTAAGTGTATTTTTGAATTTTTCATCTTCAAAAACATATAGTTACACGTTTTGGACGCATTCCTGTATCCAAGGGGGGCTACAGCACCGATTATGGGGTTCGGCGCCATATTGACCGCCATCTTGAATATCTCACTTCCGGTAGGAATTTCGGTTTGACAGCCAGCAGATTCTAATTCAGCGGGGTCGGAATAGGGGGAATAGACCATTTTCCAAAAAGTAATGTAAGTAACATTATCGATATTATGACTAAACTGATGGATGCATAACGTGAAACATATGTTCCTACCCACTTAACAATACAAACACTGGCAATTTTTCATCAGTAATGTGCAAAAAATGTAAATGCCAACGTGTTTGGGGGTCGATCAGTACAGACGCCACTGAATTGTTAAACTACGCCTGGTTTTTCCGAGTTGGACCAAATAGGGTTCCTGCGCAAGTGTGTATTCCCTATGTACATTTTGGAAAAATGCACTCTATCAATTTAAAAAAGGCAGTAGCACGCCCATGGCCATTAGCGCCAGAAAGGGGTTAAAACAGGGAACTTACCCCACCCCCCTCTGGAAAATTGAATACTCGATTTTTGATTATAACTATGTTATAAAATATATGTCTTTTTAATAATATAAACGTTATTTTTGTAATTTATTTTACTTCCTCATGATAAATTTCTAATATGCACTCAAGAAGTTCATTTTGGATTGTCTCTTTGAGATAACCTTAAAAACACTCGAGCTTTGAATATGTTTTTTAAGTCTTTATCCAATTCGGCGCTAAAACGTACCAGTTCCTTAAATATGCCCCTATATGCTGAACCTTCCTTTTACAGTTAATATTTGGTTGAAAACATATATATTCTTATCCACTTCATCATTATGTTTAATGAGAGCAGTCCGATAAAGTGAGTTTAATTGTGTCTTTATATTTGTCTTACCCAGCATGGAAAAACTGAACGCGTTGTTCATGTGAACTTCAGATTTTTCGTGGGTTTTTTATTTTGTCCCATATATGAACAAGATCGTCCGTGCCATTTGTCGTCCAAGTTTCATCACCTCCAAACAGGACACATACAAAACAAAACAGTTTATTAGTCTCTTCACATCCACACAACCAATGATTTTTACCGTAGATAGTTTTATTAAATTTACGGGATCGATATTTTTGTCCACTGCCACTTTGTTTTATAATATTTAAATCAGGCGTTGGTCATCCTAACTCTTTAACTTTAAGTTTTTCTTCCAGTGAAAAGTTACTAAAACTTTTTCAAATCGCCGATCTTATTCATGATTAATTTTTTAAAAACCTACTAAAACTAAACACTAATATAAGTTTAGTAAGTTTAGTATTTATCACACACAGACATACTAATCCAATATCCAATAAAAGTTAACTACAACAAAACAAATCTGTTCATTCAAAAATAAAAATTGTCCTAGAAAAACACACTACACGTGATATCTGACATAACAGGGAAGCGCGATACAACAAAAACCGATGTCAAGAAACTGAGCCCGGCACAGAATATTCTTTCCTTTTACAATTTATCCCGTGTAAATTTTTATTGACTACGTTTATCTCTATCGCTCACACACGATTCTGGAACATCTATCTCATTTCATCTGTGCCAGTCCATAAATAGCACAACGAACCTGCGTGCGCAGATTAAACAAGCTACCCGCGGCTAACCGTTTTCCAATTTGTACGTACCTATTTTTTAGAGCGTGCGTCGCGTCGACGGGGCAGTGCGCTATTGCCAGACTTTCTATAAACTCTTGAAGAATGGGGAGAAATGCACTAGGTAGAAAATGTGTTTAAATGAAACAGTTAATATTTATGTATTTTTACGAATAAATAAGGTGGTGCCATGGCTCCGTGGCACTAACATGAAAATCAGTTAAACCCGCCCCGTGGCCAGGAAGATGCCGATGAAGTGGCAAATGGACAAACAGTTTTACCACAACTCATAGCTCCTATTCCTGTTCTTAAAAAACGAGAAGGCACAAGAGGCCGAAAAGTAGGAACAGCCAAAATTTTTACTACAACCCCAAACAAAAATTAACAGGAAGCCTCAATTCTATCGAAAAATGAAAAAGATAAAGAGTAAATGATAAAGTAAAATGAAAAAGAAAAATGGATATTGACGCCAAAGCAACTTCAAGTTGTGCTAGGAATAAAATGAGAACAACTGGTGATAGAAGATGACACATCTTCAGATTATTTAATCAAGTATCTCACTACTGGATGACTCGTTAGAAGGGGAAGTATTTCCGTATATCGAAAGCAACCCAAGAGATGATGCAGAATATATTTTCTGTTAAGGGCGTTTTACAGTTGACTTAAGCGGAGAAATGTGGATATAGTGCCTAGTATGCCAGCTTTGGGCACAAGAACTGTGCGCCGATGCCGAACGCGATTGTTATACTTGCCATTTTTGTAGTTAGTAGATATATTTCATACTGTTACATATTACCCCATATAGGTATTCCATATTACCTGACCATTTTTTCGGCAAACAAATGTAGTTTTTTCAAAAACACGAAATATTTTTTATTTTTGTATTTTTTTAAAGTTTATTACCTTAATTTTGTCAAATAAACCTGTTAGCCATGCCACTAACGTTTTTTTTATTTATATTTTTTCAATACTTTTCGAAAAAATTACATAAATAAAAGTGGTATTTCATAGTCTTCCCAACTCTACGACATGTAAAATATTGAGAAAATGAAAATTCATATCGATTTAGCAAATGGAATTTCCATTAAGAGAACTTACCAACTTTTAATTATTGATTAAATATAAATTGTAGAAATAATTTTAAAAATTTACAGTGACATGTGACAGTTAAACCTACGCCATTTTCCAGATGATAAAATTAATTCTCGAGAATTACCTCTGAACCTCCTCTGAACTACAAACCATTTTTATATTTTTAATATTGCTAAATCGCACTATGTAGCAGCATAAATTTTCTCCTGGGCATTCCATACTAATAAATGTAGGTACTTCGCATATATATTGAGATGTTAATTCGCTGACATGGAGATTCGTCATTCAGAAGACAGGTGATGTACAAGATACACTCCTGCAGAATTTAAGAATGCAATTCTACCTGCATCGGATTGACAAATGACCACAGTTTTGTAGACATTTGTAATGGAATTCAGTAGGTTTTTGCCGTTTGTATTTAAGTCACCACTACCTATTTCCATAAATATGCTTCCATTGTGATTTATAGCTATGCCATAGTCAGATGGTAGTTTTATCATAGCTTTTATGTTCCGAGTTCAAGGCGATGTCTGGTAACGTTATTATTAACAATTGTTGTAGAATAGTTAACTTTAATTCATGTGGTCAATTGAAGATGTAATTTATGTTCGCTTGTAAATTTCTATAAGTTCGCTTCTGGGAATAACAAGTGATGTGGTGAACAACACAATAGACTCAGCACGCGTTTGTTTATGTGAGAAGGAATATCGGCAGGAGTTTGATTTCATTTACCGTTTACAGTAATAACTGTTTTGACATGCTCTTGGTGGGCATTATAGTAAGAAAGACCATTGGATAATTACAATGTCGATTCGATTTAAACGTTAACTTGATCAGAATGTAACATAAAATTATCTATTATAATATTTTACTGACGAAGTGATGTATTTGTAAAAAATAGCCAAACTTAGTTTTATTAATCGTTGTGAATAATGTCATTATCAAGACAATCAAGATACTGAAGATAATGATATAGTTAAACAATTCTTGGTAAATATTTACTTCAGCTCAATCAAATATGTAGGGACTTAATAAATGTAATATATTCTATCTCATGCTAAACTCTTAATAGCACTAAACATGTATTATTATTGTTGTTAGTATCAATTATTAATGGGTCTTATACATTGATTGCCTTGATAGGTGTAATTTGGATTTCGGACTGAAACTATATTTAATTTTTCAATGCCCGTCCCAATATGTCCTTTATTATTGATGCTAGTTATAATAATTGGTAGTTATAGGTACTTCAAAAATATTAGTGTAAAATATTTCACCTGAGATCTATTATCGAAATGGGCATTTCAAAATTATGAACACCTTTTTCATTATGTATTACACATGAATTTGATGCCCTGAATTCAAATATGGCATTAGTTTTTGCCTAGGACCTCAATTTCTTAAGATACAACATCTTAGTGCAATATACGTTTATATACCATACAGTATACACTATTTTAAGTTAAGTTCATGGATCAAATAAAAAACTAAACAAGGAATTTTTATTATTATATTAAACAAATATTATACAAACATAGAGGAAAATACGCGTGCAGCACAGTAGTACACGTGATAGAAGTGAAGACTTCTTTACCGATTCGTTAAGAGAGGGCGTGTGAGAGAGAGAGAGAGAGGGAGAGTTTTTTGAATTTCATATTTTGAATTTTATTTATCATATTCTTGGTGAACAGGTAACATCATCATCCACTTGGATCAGATTCGAAAGCCCAATCCAGATATATCAAGCAGGCTATGCATAAGTAATATTGTATCCTGGTTTATTCCGATCCGATTCTGTCATGATCGTTTATAAACTATATCAAAATTGCTTTCCGCTTTAGAGCACTTGTGGGGGATCGTTGCCCAAGTCAAAGCTGCATTCGCTATCTCCGTTTCTCCCTCTCCCTCATATCTGTCATATGCTTTATCTCACTTGCGAGATGAAATTTTTATAAACTGTGTCGTGACGTGATCTTGAAAATCATTCACATGAGGCCAATGAAGTATTCACTGACAAAAGTCATCGATGAAACTTTTATACTCCAGCAGTAATCTGCCATCATGTGCGTATCCCATCTTCCGGGCCTCCATAGCTTTAATATCTTGGTAAAATCTTTGTCCCTCACTGGTATCTCCTAAATTTTCCGGAAAACGGTCTAAGTGGCTGTGTAAATAATGCACTTTATACTCATGTTACACACAAGACATTTGAAACACATCGTTTACCAGATCAACAACATCGTTTTCAGCTTTGCTGCGTTTGCCCAGAAAAAATCCTTCAACTGCAACAATTGATGTCCAGGCTTTTCGCTCAGCCTAAGGCATCGAATTCACGAAGGCAGGATCGTTAATGAAATGTATTATTTATATATGCAAATCATGATCCGTTCTTACCAAGAGCATTTGCAAACTGCTTACACATCCCCTCATAATCACTATCGGTGATCAGTAGAGCGACAGCAATTGTCCCAGCAGATCTCTTTTTACGTTGGGATCGGCACTTCCTCTGAGTGATAGACCGGGCGTCTTGAAGAGACTAAATCGGGATAAGTCTACTTTCTACGGTTATTTCTATTCATTAAAGTATTATTTACTAGGCAGAAATAGCAGTCATCAAAGTGGTTTTTGAGTTATATCCAAACCATTGATACGCCAAATTTCAGACTTTTTCTTTTCCCGGTAGTCCACTGTCGCAAATGTTCTGTACAAGATTTACAGATCTGATGCGGTGCTTTTGTCTTGATCACCAAGCATAATACCAAAGTATCCATGATAAGCTCTCTTTACAAAGTCAGTAACAGTTTTTCTATTTTCTTTTAACGTGTATACTCCGCATATGTAGCCAAACACATAAGGATGATTTACACAACTTCTTCTACTTGAACTCATTTTATTTCTATGCAAAAACGTAAATACAACTATCTACACCACAGTACGTTTTAGATTAACTTTATAACAACCCTTTCCTAAACACAAATATCACCCGGGGCCACCAACTTCGATCTACGATGCACGGCGAGGACTCACAAACTCACCTCAAGTCTAGTTGAAATGTTGACGGTCACTTAAGTAGTTATCGAATGCTTAGTCCATCTGGTGGATTTTCTCGGAACTAACTATAGAGCAGACTAACCATAAAGCAAATATACAGGAACCAACCCTTGTATATGGAATTTAAAACGTCACAAAATGGAAATGGAACTGCACATTTCGTGTAGAACTGCATGTTAAAAAAAAAACACTTATCTAAAAAGGTAGTGCAGATAGAGAAAGACTGATTTAATATTATTTAGATTCAGCGCCCCAAATATAGCTAAAATCAGTTCTAAAATCGAGGCCCCATTTTTTTTGGTAGGCTTGTCTTATTACTGATGATTTAGCTCATAGGTATCGTAAATGTTAATTCTTTGTCGAAAACCGAGGCAAGAATAAACGCTGGCAATCTTCTTCTGCAATCTGCAATCAATAAAACTACCATTTTACAAATTGTTGGAAATCGATAGTGATATTTACTTGGAGTTTAAGTAAATATCACTAATGAGAGATGATTTGAACTGGTCTGAAACTACTAAAAGAAGAAACTTTGATGACAGTAGCCAACTCAAATTGTTAGGGAAGCAACTTCAGATAGGAGCAACTTCAGAAAAACAAATACTTGCGGCTAACTTTAGAAAATATAGACTTGGCTCTACATGCACATGGTCAGCAAGATCTAGCTGGCACTATAATTATATATTCATCTCTAATTTGATGGCATAAAGTCATCAGCAGTTATGCTTTAAAAAAACAAAACGTTCCAAATGTTCCAAATATTAGCTTGTCCAAACGCCAACCGCCTCCATGGGGATGCTTTTAGGATTTCATCCTCTACATCTTACAGTTGAAACGGTGACCATCAGCATGCAGGCTAAAAATAATAAGGTCATGGCATATCTTCTGGCAAAGGAAAATTATGCAGATGTGTTAAAAAATTCGCAATAATCATATGTACCTCTACAGTATCAGTACTCCTTTTGACCTCCGCATCCCTAATTCACAGATGGCGCTAAGATAGCTAGAGACCTTGGAGTGGAAGGCATAGAAATTGAGGCAAGCTATGGGAAACCTCCCAATCGTATTCCAGGCAGGGATAATGTCGACAACTATTGGGGAGGACATGGGAATTGTCTTACGAAAATAGACGTGTCTTTAATCTGTCGATTAAATGCCCTGGAGGGAGTAAGGATGTGCTCAAAGGATATAAGCCTCCATTCACTGCATGTTGTAAAAAGATTACACATCCGTCAAATAATCTTCATATAATTATTCTATAATTCTGTCATACCCCACAATTATTTCCTCAATTACTTTCTGATGCTATTTCATTTAATTCTGAAGATGATTTTAATATAGTTATGTGGATTTTATATTTCAAAACTTTGTGTAACCTATATTATTAGATTTAGGAATTCTATCGTCATCATTGATCATCAACAGTATAAGCAATTTGATGAATCTTGATAAATAGTTACAATACATGCATGCTGTGGTCCATCTCTATTAAATATGTTCATAGCTGATCTCATATCCGAGCTTCAAGGCAAAAGAATAGTTATAATACGATTTTAATGTAAAGAAGACAATATCTCATTGTGTCATAAATTCTCAAGGAAGTATTGTTACATAATTCTGAAACCGTTGATGACAGTTATAAATAAATGAAATATAAAATAAATACGACTCAATGCCTATAACTACTGAAAAAGTAATTCTGAGTTCAATTTGTTAGTGCAACCACAATTCTTGGGCATTACAGGGCCTAAAATCATTATAAAGGCGGGATCCTAAAATCATTATAAAGGAACCGATGTATCCAATTTTACACTACATTCTATCTGCTGCCTTCGTTTTTAAGACCATAAAATTTTCTTTGGAAGTGATTCGACACCGAAAGAGCTATTAACAAATTGAAAGTCATTCCGTTCTTACTATTTCGGAATGAATTAACTTAAGTGCAGTTAACTAGAAAAGCCAGTTAATCTACAATGAATGACAATTAATCGGTTCGGTGATCCAGTGGATAAACATGAATTCGTCACGTTAAGATTATAAGACACATTGAAATGTTAGCATAAATGGGATAGTAGGTATCTACTTTTATTTCTAATCAATAGAGGGAGGTTTTCTACTGATTAGACATACTATACTGATTTGGGCTAATATCATCATTTTAGTAAGGAAACCGCGTAACTCCGATTTTGGGACAAATTTATCATTTAACGCCATCTAATAGAAAAACAGGAACACTACCCATGGGATTTATGAGATAACTTCTTGGAAATATTACTACCTTCTTGTTGAAGTATTTTACAACCTTGAAATCCTCATTTGGATGCGAAGAAACTGCTGCATACGTTTCTAGGACACCCTAGATACTTATTACTGCTTGATTATAAATACTGCATCTTGAAATTCACTAAATTTTTATGACAGAACACTCTGGACACAGGTGATTATTGTTATGTTAAAAATTTTAACATTTACTTATATTTTACTACTTAAATTATTCATTTTCTTCTATAAATAAATAAGTGTTTTTTTTCAACCAATAACTTTTTCAATTGAATTCTCAATTTTTCAATGTAGAAATGAAAAACGAACCTTTACTTTACTTCCCGAGGACTACTTAAAAATAATGTTTATTTTTCATTTCTACATCACATCGTTGTAAAATATATAGTGTTCCATTTCAAAAAAATTGAGAAAATTCAATTTAAAAATTTCTTAATTGAAAAATAATTTTTGGCCCCCTGTACATTTTTAGGAAATGAAAATGATTCAAAAACATTAATTAGATGTCTCGTAACTGGTATTCACATATTCATCTGCAGATTTCATTATTTCAACAAAAAAAAATCATTATATCCAAGTGGTTGGGAAATAGTCAATAATAATATAGGAGTGAAAGGAGACTAGAAAGGGGCTTCAAAAATGTAGCATATTAATAAAATATAGCATTCCCTTAAAATAAGGCACTTGGTCCTGTAATTTTTCTTTGCTCGTCCTGTATGTTGGAAAATAATTTCGAGTTATAAACTTTTTTATTTAGTTTACTTATATTTTCTTTTTAATTTCTAACTATCATATAACTCGAGATATCGAAGTCCGACGCACTATTGTCCCACCCTATTGCCACACATTAAAAAGCCACCCTATTGCCACCCTATTGCCACACATATTGCACTATTGCCCCACATATAAAGGGTGTTTTCAAAGGAAATAGCACAAATAGTACCGATAATTAAAAAGAATACGTTTTGCATAAAAATGACCTTAGTAAAATGTTCACCCCTTACGAGATACAGCCCTTCAAAGTTTCAAAATAAATATGGAATGGCGGCTATAATTTGAATACCAAAAAAAGGTATAACAGTAAAATGTTACACAAATTTTATACTAATGCATGTTATCAACAACATTAACAACAACCGCCTACTTAAATATTTTTAGCTACAATCGTGTAATGAGAATGGTAATTATTTTTTTTATAAGAAACGTTAGTTTTATAGCAAAGTCAGAAGGTGAAAGTTTCAAAATAAAAGAGCCTATCTAATACGCATTTTTAATACTCAATATTATTTGTCAAACAAATAAGTTGTAAAAAAAATATTGAGGGGCTTCTTATTTCAACCCCTTCCATGCGGCAGAAATGTTTGTAAGTTGCACATGTATTTTACTGTTATATCTTTTTTGGTTTTCAAATTACAGTCGCTACTCCCTATTTTTTGGAAATTTTGAAGGGTTGTATCTCGTAAGGGGTGAACATTTTACTAAGGTCATTTTTATTCAAAACGTGTTCTTTGTAGCTGTAGATTCACCGGTACCATTTGTGCTACTTATTTTGAAGACACCCTGTATATTAGTGTAAAAAATACATAAAACAAAACTTCAGCGTGCAATAAAGTTTCTTGTTCTCTGTGCTCTTTCTACGTTCCAAGCAAAGAGATTTCTGGAAATTTATATCTGTATTTGAACGCTATAAGCGCTTCTTCATGAATTTCTATTGGTGCCTGGAGAAAGCTGCAGGATACGATATCCAATTCGGTTGACAGTCTACCATAATTAAATAGTTAGATAAAAAGGAGATCTGGAATTACAAAACTAGTCAGTTTACAAGGAAGGCATTGAACAGGTTAATAATTAAGGCTGTGATTATCCTGATTGCTTTGACATAACATGACTGCAGAGACTCCACATAACGTCATCAATATAAATGATGTAAATATGGTAATTGAATATATAAGGAAGTGCTGCTTACGGATCCACAATATTTCTACTGTTCTTTTATAGATTCAGTTACTTATAATGCCACATACCAGACCCATCCAGGGGTTTGTATTCAGATAAATAATACATGTGTTTTTGTCATAGGTAATTTACAGGTAGCAATAACATTTTAAATAAAAGCTATGAAATGAAACACGTGTTTTGTATAAAAATAAATATGATAAAACAAATATTTTAGAGAAGCTATATTATAAGATTAAACTGCACAGGTTTCCAATCCTGGAGAGGGTTGGACCCTGTAAAGTGACGATAGCATTGGCGACTGAGTTGCCATGAACACCAAAAGCATTAGACTTCGCTCGACGCATGTTGCGCCAACCAAGTTGACATCACCCGGAGATAATTAAAACAAAGTGTTTTTGATGTTCGATGAAGCTCCGTCATCAACGTCGTCGTCAGTGCTATTCACGTGCTAAAACAATGCATAAGAAGTGTTTTTTGTATTCGAGTCATTGTCGCCGTCAGTGCTAGAGGTTTCCAAGGCGGTAAACGCTTATGAGAATTATTACAGTCATTAAATATACACTGTGTCTAAGGATGTGGTTGAAAAAAGGGAAAACTTTTTTTTATTTTATGTTTTACGGAAAAAATGTCATCTCGACAATAAATTCTACCTCTAAACGCATAAAAGTGTACTTTAATTTAATTTTGCGGATACAGGATGTCCGTTACTAGCAAGTTATAAAATTTTGGTTTTCAAGCAAAGAAGTTGTACACCAAAATTTAGCAAAACATTTTAAAGAATATGAAAATGAAATTTTTCAGAAGATCATAGACATTTTCCTTACATAATAATGCCTCGTAGACATTCAATTTTAAAAATTTATCTTCATTTTACTTCTGGTGTTTTTTATTGCGTAGTGCAAAGCATAACTATAGGAGGAAATAAAAGTCCAGTTAGGTCTTACTCGCGGTACTTACCTTCTTGTCTGGTCATTTCAATGGTCTGGTTAAATTTACAACATTTTACCTTGGAAATTCCCAACATTATCTTAATTTGTCAGTTACTGTCAGTATAACATAATGATTCTTGTAATTTCCTTGATACATTTATAAATCTGCTGCTAATGATACGCTAAATGTTGGGTAATATTTTTAATCAATTAATAAAAACCAAAAGCGTTCAGCGTTCAGTAATAATGATATACAGTCGAAGTAGCTGATGGTAGTCCTACATTTGTATACTAATGGAGCAACGAATAATATTTACCATATGTAAACGTTACAAAATAAACATTTGCGTAATTCAACGAGTTCATAGGACAGTTGAATTAGAAAAGTTTATTTTGGCTAGATATTTTTAGTACATATGGCGTACTACCACCACACACAACTCACACATCTCACGCCTTGCGCCATTCTGTGATACTAGGTCATTTGTACCATTGCAATTTACTGGCAATGAAAGATTAAACTTATTTCCAACTCGGGAAGGGGTAGGATGTCAATTTATTATATTTTGTTAACATTGAAGCGGTTGTCGTATAAAGAGAACAAGTCAATAAACTACATTTTTGAGAAAATGGGAAAAAACTTAATATCTTCAAAATGGTCGTCCAATTTTGATTCTGTCCACACAAAAATGAAGGACCCTGGGAGATCAATATCATAATAGTACCAATAAATTGCTATAAAAATTATGTTTTTTTGTAGTTATACTTGTTCCCATTATATAATAAATTCAGATAAAAGTTTTGCATAGACATTCCACTCAACGTTTTTCATCAATGTAATTCAGCCTTTACTTGTGTGTTAAGAGCACAAAGTACTGCATTGCCGCTTGCGAAAAAAAAATTTACCGCGCGACGCGAAGCGGATATTTCCCTCGTCTTAATTTCCGCTAATCATAAACGCGCAATTTTGAATTACAAATGGTTTCTAGATGGAATAAATTGTATGACAGCACCTGTTAGCAGTTTTTTCGAGTTTACCCGCGACAAAACTTGACAGCTGTTGTAACCAAAAATTACAATACCTTTGATAACAAGTAATTATGGTCTCCTAGGACACCAGAAAACGAGGCTAAACAATTTTTCTGATTTTATTCTCAATAAATTTTGTAATATTGTTTTCAGACAGTGCTACTCAGCTTATGTATGCGGTTGAGAAAAGTGTACCGTACAATACCGTGAAAACCCATCAATCAATATGGAAACGGTTTACGGAATTCTGCGAGGCAAAGAAATATGACCTCTTGGAAACTACAAGTTTAGAGCAACTAAACCTAATCCCGAAACATTGGGCGTGGAATATGAGGAAAGAAAACGGTGAAAATTACAAAGAACTAGTTGTGAACACAATGTGGAACACCGTTGCAAAAAAATGTAAGAGATGTACCTATTTTATGAAGTGAAAAATAATTTTTTCTCCAATTAAAGATATTATCTTTAAATCTAGTATAGAAGCCCGTAATACGAAACGACGGAATTTGCAGATGTTCGCCAATAAAAGGAAATCGAGCTCTGCTTCATTAAAATTGGAAGAATATTACCCAGTGGTCGGAAAAATTAGATTATGATTAAAAATTAGCCCTTATGATATTACTTACGACAATATATTTATGTCAGATTAACGTCAAAAAAACTATGAATTTTATTTCAACAAGGACAATCGAACAGGCCACAATTTAACTTATGGCATCTTTTTGTATTATTTGAAGTTGAATTTGCTACTTCTTCGCGAATTGTATGTACTTAAATCGTTGTTACTAAACGTCGGGTTCATTTTGGAAATTACATGAAGCGCAATACAATAAATTAAATTATGGCAGATAAACGTCTAATAAATTATATTAGCACACTTGGCATTTAGTTATATACTATTTGATTTTCTTTCAAAATTAACATTCTTGTTTCATTGAATTGTCTTCCTAATACGACTCCTGCTCTCAGTTTAGCTTCAATATTTGTCGTTCATTCATTACTCGTTGCTGCTGTTTTTGGAAAATAATTACTCGCACTTCTCGCTCGTAATTATTTTCGTCGCAGCAGCAACTCGTATTCAGAATGACCAATACTGTCGGCAAAACCCAGAACACTTGTTGCATTATATATGGCAAAAAAATTATACAGTTAATTTTTATCAAAATTTTCAAAACTAAATATTTTGAGTTGAAAAATCGCCTATTCAGTCATATTCATTATAGTTTGATGGCTACTCTTCAATCTACTCAAAAAACGACTAATGCTCATCAGTAATATATTTCACAAATTTTACTTTTTAATTTTAAGTAATTTTTTTAATTTAATTAAATTAAGTTTTTTTGCTGTAATCGACACTTTCCCATGATATGCCTTTTTGTTGGATATGGTATACGTACATCGCAAAGGCTCTGTGGTTACATTGTGTGATTTTTGGTTTGTTTAAATCTTTTGTGGAATGGATTTCCTGTAGGAGGCAGGGTAGGACAGTGTTATATAATAAAGGGTGTCTCAAAATTAACGTATTGAATTTGCCGCCATTTGTGCAGTAAAGTGTTGGCAACCCTAAACAAAAAACAATTCGATAGCTGACAGTTTAGGGTTAGTAAAAATGGAGTTAGTAAATATGGTCGGAATAGTGTTTTAACTTCGTCAACTGTGAAGAGATTAATTGAAAAATTCTGGGAGACTGGATCCGTTGGAGATGCCAAATACACTGGTCGTCCAAGAACAAGCCGTTCAAATGTCAACATCGAAGCAGTGCGTGAGAGTGTCGGTGAAAATCAATGAACCTCAATTCAGCGTCGTGTACAAGAATTGCAAATTTCGAGAAGCTCTCTACAGCGTATACTCACTAAGGATCTGTATCTCCATGCTTGCAAAATTCAATTAACGCAACAACTGAAGCCTAATGACCATGCACAGCGAAGAGAGTTCGCTCAATGGATTATTGAACATCAACAAATGGATGCTGATTTTTCGAGCCAAAATTCCCGCTTTTGGGGTTCTTTTTTGGGGTCAAGCAGTGACTGTTACTGGGGCTCGATATCGCGACATGATAACACAGTTCTTTCTGCCGAAATTGGATAATATTGATGTGGCCAATATGTGGTTTCAACAAGTCGGTGCCACATGCCATACAGCCCGTGAAACAATTCAATTACTGCATGAGACATTTCCAGGTCGTGTACTCTCTCGTTTCGGTGATCAGAATTGGCCCCCTAGATCGTGTGATTTAACACTATTAGATTTATTTTTATGTGGTTATTTGAAATCACAGGTCTATGTCAACAGGCCCACAACCACCCGTGCATTAAAGGAGGAGATTCAACGCTGCAGCAACGAAATTCAGCCACATTTATTCAGAATGGTCATGGGAAATTTCGACAAACGAGTGCGTATGTGCATGCAAAGCCGTGGAGGCCATTTGCCCGATGTGTTATTCCATAAATAACCCTATCCTATGTACTTTATGATTCAATAAAAAAATAACAATCAAAAGACTAAAAACTGTGTTTTCTATTTAATTCAAATCTTGCGTTAATTTTTAGGCATCCTATTTGGCTATGGCATGTTGAAACAATTAATTATATACCAAACCAAACGCCACCTACTAACAACTCATAGAATCTCATACTCCTGCTATAGTAGATAACAAACGATTTCAATAAATAACACAGGAAGCTGAAAATAAAAATATATTTTAGCACTTACCTGCTAAAAATTAAACCAGCTTACAAAAAATAATAATATGGCTAAACTATTTTTACGATCTTTAGAAACAATAAACTTAAAAAAACAGTTTTATTATATTGAAAAAGCCTCAGCCCTGAGACGAAAGGTCTATTATCGATTAACATGATTTTATAATTTGAGTTCTCCAAAAGGCAACATAATCCCAAAAAACTGGCAAATATAAAACATAAAACGCTTCAAGAGAATTGAAACATTCACGTATTGTTACTGCCAGAGACTATGAAATATAAACTTCCCTCGAAATGTCGCCAAGGACATTCACTTAAGTAGGTGTTGTTTATAACAGCAATAAATACATAACTGCATTTATGACCCAAAAGATTTTTCTAGTGAATCATGACGCACTTCCTGTTCTCTTGCAGTTCCACTGGTTCTATAATAACAATAAAGCAGGCATTAAAGTAGTTTTATTTTATCGATGCTGTTTCCTCGTGGTATATATCTTGGGTCATAAGTCACACCGCTGGACTCCAATCATGGCCTCCGTGGGTTACTTTTATTAACTGGCTGATATTACTTTCATCCGATGCCATTATGAAAGTTTCTCTATTACAGGCTACAATATACCATACTTAATATTTTAAACATAAAAAGTTGTATAAAAAGAACATTGAGGCAAGTAATTTTCCGACATTTGGACCTCAGGGTTCACAAAAAAATGGGCAAGTCATTGCTGCTGTCACCATTCTCACTGCAAGCATTCCCCCTCCCCGTCCTAACCTCAGGAGCGGCTACGACAATTTCAATCAATCTAGACCCTGCTGTTATACTCCTTCCACGGAGCAACAACTCTGTTTCTGTTACGGTTATATAATAAATTACTCTTTTATCTACAGATATTTTATCTCTGTTATTACTATATGTATAACAGGAAGTGGAATACCACTTCCTGTTCAATATTATTCTCTTGTCGCGAGCATCGCGTTTTTCAGTTCTATAGCAAAATAATATTTTTTAAATGGAGTACATGCCCCGTATTTCATTTTTTCTGGTAGAACTTGAGCTTTAGACAATAAAAGGTTCGAATGATTTTTCCTACAGTGGAAAGTAATGAACTCTTTTTATTTGAGTTGAGTTGACAATAAGCAACAATAGTTGCAAAACACTCACCGATCTAGTAGGCTATAGACTCAAAAAAATAATTTCTATCGGATATGCTTATTTTTTAAATCTCATGTTCGTCAATGTGTTAGTTGTGTGAATAAAGTCAAAACCTTTTGTACTGAGAGTAACTAGAGTGTTAAAATGTGTTTATTATTTTTAACCTGATTTTGTGTTAATCCAATTACTGCCATATAATCTATAACTTTGCTAAAACTCAGACCCTCGCGGGTTTGATTGGTTTGCCCTGGCATTTCGAATGCCAAGTCTCGAAAGGAATGATTATTGTTGAACCTGAGAAATGGTGGCTAGCATGGATTCCTCGCGAATGCTCGGTTATTCTAGAACATTGAAGACCTTACGTACCTTGGTCTACTTTCCCTCTGTTGTCTGCTGATCGGAAAGACGATACCTCGATGCGGGTTGAACTTGAACCCAAGGACACTGTTCGGCAATTATTTGCTGATAGCACTATGTAAGGTGAAATGTGGTCTATTATATGGAATAAAAGATCTCTTCGGCTATCGAAATGGGTTGGCTGACTCTAGGTTTATTAAACAATTACCTTATTTTTTTAAGGGTACTTCTGGATGGTCCCGCTAAATTTACTTTCCTGAACAAATTAACAATGAAATACAGATTTAACTCCGTAGCTACCCCAAGGTTGAGGTGTGTCTTTTCTCGAATTTGGAAAACAATGACGATTGAAATTTGAGCCTATTATGTAATTTAGATTTGTTAAACCAAAATTCGTACTAACATAATTATTGCGATTCACAAACACAAACTAATATTCGGAGAACTGGAATTCGTGCGACACTACTCAGATTGAATCACGAGAAGAACGTGCGTGGAACTGACTAATTATCACTCTTCCATCGGTTTTATAATTTTTGACTTTGGTAGTGGGCATTTCAGCCAAAAGGGCTCTTCTAGTACTCTTGATTTTAATAATTATCCTAATTTCAACTCTATTTGCGTTTTGTGGGCCTGTCTGCCCAAGAGGCAGAGCCGTTCTCTTCTTACTAAAGCAATTACAGCTTAAGGCATGTTATTTCCTTATTTCCCAACTACCGAACTATTGGATTTTAAGTCCTTCACTCCACCCCTTATATTGTTACATATTTCCTAAGCATACTTGACCAACCCCTTAATGATTTACAAATCTACAGCTACCCATACGGTGGCAGACTAACAAACTTCGTATTTCCTTCCGTTTGACAATGTATGATTTCGTTAATATTTTCATAAATTTGGGAGGCTTGCCTCTATTACATAATAGAGAAAAACCCCCATAAAAATGGTATCTTTAGGCTATACTTTGTTTCCTGAACCTTGCTTAAATTATTTTACAATTTAATAATTCTTTGTCTGAAAATATCTCCTCGGTATCAATTTATTTTCTATATTCTACGATTTCTACTGCAATGTGGGTGCAGGTTATGTACTCTACAATTTTGGCTAATTGTCGTCTAGGAACCGGCATCTTGGCGCCGCTAGACAATGCAACGTATCCGATTACCGTACCGTATCGATTTGCTGGAAGATATTTGTAAAGGTTGTTTCCTCGACCCTTTGCTTGTTTTCTCTCCAGGGCGGTGGTCACAATTCTTTTTTATCGGGTACGATTACTTAACTGCCGATATTTTAGTCAAGTTGAATATTAGTTGCATTTCTATTATTTTACGATATAATACCGTCCGTTATATATATGATCCTTCTCGGAATTGAACCCATTGACAATATATATACGCGTCGTTCTTTTGTTCTTAAAGCGAGAAACCCCAAACATTAAAATTTATATAAATAACATAAACATTAAGAACATAAAATTATTAAAATATTTAGGTGTCAACATTGAATATTGAACTCCGGTGCTCTTTAGTTGACCATTTTCCTTTATCCGAATGTTACCATGATTTTAAAAATTTCTTTCCCGATAGAATTAAATAATAATGGCCCGATATTCGTTTCGTTACAACTTCACCAATCTGGTAGTCAAGGCAATCGAATATTTCCCTAGGTAGAATATTGAATATCGCCCATTGCTAAGGCAGAAACACAAGATACGGTAAATATCTATACAATCGTGATTTCATTGGTTTTAAATAAGAGAATGCGTCATTGTTATTGATTGACATTTTAATCATTTGATTGATGAGGGCCAGTCTCAATAAATATTATTTTTATCTTATCCTCTAGCACTTCGTATTATTGAGTAATACATTTTTCTTACATACTAAAAGTTAATGTGAAATAATTATTTGTCTGAAAGACCTCAGTGGAGAAAGACCACCGTTGTGTGAGAATTTTTTTCACTCAACTGTCATACGTAACCTCCTGTGAATATATTGAGCAGTTCATAGTACCTACTTATTTTGATCTAGAGCTGAATTCACCAAAAACTGGAACAAGGGAAAGTATAGATACCTACTTCAAAGTTAATTTACAATAATTACACAATAACATCATTCATTGTTTAAATTGCTACAAATATGTTGAATATGAACAGCATACCAAAGGTGACTAGACTAGGCTCTAATCATTTATCTTTCGGAGCAAACGCTGATGGTTCTTTAGCATCCTCGTGCCGCCACACATTGTCTATAACAAATTGATTTATTCCGAATATATCTATGTATATAGGCATGGAAAGAAAAAATTAATTACTATTTACATTAACCATAAACATATATCCTTAATTAACGCAATTTATGTAAGTAATTTGTTATCCAAATTATATTTTAGTACTACAACTCCTCATGCCTTATCATTTGTAAATATCAATTAGATATAGTTACCGTTAAAATTTATTGATCAATTAATAGTTACCGTTGACGAATAACTGTTCAAATTTCTGAGAGTGAAAAATTAATTAATAGGTTAATAGCAGGTAATCCGTGGTAGATTGTGAATTTATTTGGAGCTATGAAAATGACGCTGAAATACATTAAAGTAGAATTTTAACATACACAAAACTACTGATTACACTATTTGTATTAACATATCAACGTAAAATAATAAACTTGTCATATTAGAATATTATTATAGGAAATATTATTAATTTATTTATTTTATTTATTGTCCAGCATGTTACAAAAAAATATTTAAAATTAAATAAAATTAAAAGGAACTGTCCATTTTTAGAATGTCTCCACACAAGACAATATTATTAAAAATTTAATAATAAGTGGTATAAAAATATTAAGAGTACTTTAGGGATGAATTTTAAAATTGTAGCCTTGCCTCGTATTTATATCCAGGACCTTTTAACAGATAGATTGGTGTGTTATCAATAGTCAAAGTTTCAATTACTGATTAATAATACTGGATCACAAATTCCTCTCTCACTGCAAGTTCTTCAACACCTCCTATAAAAATAGCTAACTGCTAAGCAATCCAAAATGCTTGAAAATCAACCAATCTATCTGTCAATATTTTTTTTGATATCACTAGCCATCATATCTATACGTCGAACAACAGTACGTCGCGATAACCAGCAGCTCACTTTCTGAAACTATTTCTTCTTTTCTGGGCACAAAAGTTCTGCAACATCTACTAGGCACTCTTTAACAAACTGTCCCTCAGAAAATGACTTCGATGTTTTCGCTATTTTGGAACTAATTATAAAACTAGCTTTAACAACACTGTCTACATTTAATTTTTGTGAATGGAACATTTATTGTTGTTTACCTGAATCGGTAATGAGTTTTCTAATTTTATCTTTTCTTAACTGGCCCGTGAGTAAATTATATTGAGCGAAATGCTTGCTGGAGTAATGCCGCTTCATATTGTATTCTTTTAAAAAGATAATTTCTTTCATTACACAACAAACACATAGGTTTACCACTGTGCAAGATAAAAAAGTATTCATCAATCCATTTGTGACGACATTCTGTGTCCACTTTCCGCTTTCAGACATGTTGAGAATTTGCTTGAATATTTCCCGTTTCGTACTCTGGACCGTACGCGGATATGCGATGCAAACTTTATCAGTTGTTAAGAAGTAATGAGATGACACGCGTGCTGAGGGATTTATATATTCTCCCAATAAGCAACTAGAATACTCTCGATCATACGAGAGTGCTTCAAATGCACAGGCGGCTTTCTGAATGGTTTTCTCTTTGTCTCTTTCTGACGACTATTTCTGACTCGATCTGTGGCGTTCCACTGCGTATGCTTAATAATATTATTTATCGATTTGAATTGATATCGTTATTTGAATTTTCTGAAACTCTCGCGGGCCGGATTAAAGCTGGCTGGTGGGCCGGGGTTGCCCATATAAGGTATAAAGGTTTAGCGATATGATATAATTTTATGAGGAACATTTTTGCAGTGATGAGATGATCATTTTCCCGCCGTTTTCTATCTAATTAGCATCTAATTTTACTATACTATTGTGGCCATATCATAAATAGAATGCACTTCTCTAACGTACTTATATATAAAATTCGTTGACTGACTCTATCTGTATGTCTAAGTGTTTTTTTTTGTTTCAGGTACGTATTTGCAGAGCAATATAGTCTAGCATTATGGTTTAAGTTGACTTCAATACTCCCAGGTAAAAGTTAAACTAACTTTAAATACTAAGTAGATGAAACTATTTTGAGGTATATTATAAATTGAGGAAATAATAAATAAGTAAATAAATGATAGATATATATTTACAGAAATATGTCGACTCCATGCTTTGAGCAAGTTAGCTCAGTCTCTGGATAGACTGCTAATAGGTTGCATATAAGTATGTACTTAAGTACATACTTATATGCAACAGAACCACAATTATCAAAGGAAATCATAGAATAATGTGGATTTTGGGATTTGCTCAAGCGTGGCAGATTAACATATGGAGGGATACCTTGCACCCTGTTATCTCCACCATATTCTAAGCCCTCTATATAGTGCCGCGCATGTTGGGTAGCCGATCAGAATAGTAAAAAAATCGTTGTTGGAAATACTCGAGCGCGTCAAATTAAGGTATGGTGGGTTAAGTACATGCTGAAAAGTGTGCATTTCAATAATCTGACGATATGAGCGTGACGTAAGGGAGTGGGAGGGTCATGAACTTGCAAAAAAAATCCTCACCTCGAAATTATCGAGCGCGGTCGAATTTTTTTTTTTGAAAGGAATAATTCAAGGATAATGGGAAAATGTAATCTGCCGAACATGTATTTTCATGGTCTCTCTTTGAAGCATGTACTGTCTCTTTCTTTACCTCTCACCTTTCTTTCACTCTTTCTCTACCTCTCACTCTCTCGCACCGTCCCCACACTACTTTCCGTCCGCCATCACACCATCACAGCTGATCGTTTCCACGGTGGATTACATAAAAAATTGTTTTTAAGTATTATTTTATTGATAGGCAGGCCGTTGGAATTAATAAAAAAAGGTAATTTTCAAGAAGTTTTAGCTACAAAAGATTTTATTGCATAGAGTGCATCTTTTAGCTGAAAAAACTTTAAAAATCATACAGCTGACAATTTATAATAAACTTCCTAGAATACCTAATTCAAGAGCGAAAAAGAAAATAATGGACCATCCATGTCATTTTCTTCCGTCCATCCGGGTTGCTGATGCCCTAAAAATAAGTTTAAGAAGCATAACCCGTATAAAGGGAGAATTTACATCTGATAAACCTCTTAGTACTCCAGGAAAAACGTAACAGATGTAAGTTGAAAACTTATGATGTTCATGATGGAGTTAAATCAGAAATTCATAATATTATACTATGAAAGAAGAAAAAAATATATTACAATTAAAACAGATACTGAAATAGTGAAGCAAAAGGCTATCTTAGTAGATATTTCGGATACGAGTCTGTGGTATATTTTAAAGAATATTGGCTTTTCTTTTACAAAGGGAAATAACAGGCTTGTCTTTTGTGAGCAACCTCACATCGCAAGTAAGAGAATAGCTTTTTTACGAGAATATAAGAGCGTATATAAGAGAAATTATAAGCGGGTATCCGACGTAATTTGTGTACCTTGACGAAACCTGGGTTTATGCGAAAGTAGGATTTAAAAGAACGTGGGAAGATAACAGTGTAAAAAGTTGTAAAACAGGCCAAAGAGGAAATTGTAAGCATTTTATTGTGTTACATGCTGGAACTAGGCGTGGATTCATACGCACAGAACGACGGGGAAAGTACCTAAAAATGCATAATTATCCAAAAGTGCATGTTTGCTGTTTTTGTGCATTTTTCAAGGATTTTTCAAATATATTCATTTAGGATTCATAAAAATTTTTAAAAAATGGTTTGTTTTAGTTTATATAAGCCTTAAGTAACATATTGGGTCATATAAGACCCTTTATGGGACGATTGTAGCATCCAAAAGTGCATAATTTGCATCCGTTTAAAAAAAAATTATGATTGCTCTAAAATTTTACATTTCCCCATTCCCTCTTCCTACATCTTATTTTTAACTCGCTGCCATTTAATAAAAAAACTGATAAATAGAAGAATGTTTTGGTAATATATTGGTAATGTTAAATAAAATAAATTAATACTTGATTTGATGTGGTTTCCTGATGTGATTTATTTAATTTACATATACATTGTTTAATAAACATATTTATATATACATTTTATGTGAAAGAAAAGGAAAAATTATTGCTTTTAAAATTGAATTTCGGGCCATTATCAGTCAGCCATTTTGAATGCTGCGATTTTCTCTTTAAATTCGTAATTAGTGACAACGAAAACTCCCGAGTATAAAATTTGAATGATGTTTTATTAATTTTAGAGCAAATATTAATTTTTTTGAACGGATGCAAATTATGCATTTTAGAATGCGTTTAATGGCTACAATCGGCCCATAAAGGGTCATAAATGACCCAATATGTTACCTAAGGCTTGTATAATACTAAAACAATAAATTTTTCTAAATTTTTATGAACCTTAAATGAATATCTTTGAAAACTCCTTGAAAATGCATAAAAACAGCAAAAAATGCATGTTCATAGGTACACTGTAAAAAATTCATGTGTATCTATATTGATATTAATGTAAATATACATGGACTTGCTTGAGATTTTCAAAATCATGTAAAATATCCTAACTTTTTATGAAATTTTACAGGCTTCCATAAAATTACTAGTCTTCTGCAAAATTTCATCACATTTAGCAGAGGAATTTTAGAATCGCTGATGGCGAATGTAATTATGAATTACTGTAATCCGATGCAAATATCTAAAATTCCAAAGAAAGTTTTACATATTACATTTTAGCAGAGGAAATTTACAATGAAATTTACCGTTTACCAATTTACATTTAACAATGATTGAGGAAAATCAGCTTATTCCGTCCCACCAATTTGGATTCCGTAATAAGCATTCAACTATGGATCAAGTGCATTGAATTACCGATGTAATTGAGAGAGCACTAGAAGAGAAAAAGATCTTCACAACGATATTCCTAGATGTGGCCCAAGCATTCGACTGAGTGTGGCATCAGGGCCTGGAATACAAACTAGAAGTAGTGGCAAATATTTTGCCACGACAAATGAGCCAAATTCTTCATTCATACATTACTGAACGTCATTTCAGAATTAAATATGGAGAAGAATATTCTGACCTGAAGAAGATTTGTGCTGGAGTACCTCAGGGCAGTGTCCTTGGACCTGTTCTCTACCTGATGTACACCAACGACATCCCACAAAGCGACGGAGTTGTTACGCCAACATTCGCCGACGACACTGCTCTGCTCGCTACTGACCAAGACATACAGTCAGCCACGAACAAACTTTAAACAGCAGTCAACAATGTCACCACTTGGACAAAGAAATGGAGCATCAAATTAAATGAGGCGAAATCGATTCATGTCAATTTCACCAACAAGAAAGATTACTATACCCAGTGATGGTCAACCAGCAAACAATCCCAGATGCCAACGAAGCAAAGTATCTAGGCATGACCCCTAGATGTAATGTAGTGATAGTGAAAGTGTCTAGAATTGTAAGCATAATATGTCTACCACATGAAGCAAGTGATTAATGTTATGTGGAGTGTGTAACTGGATACTCATCCACTGAACAGCTAAGTCATTATTAGTTATTAAGAAAAAAATGTTAGAGAGATTTAATCTAGTTACACTGCTCAACGTCCATGGGGCGTTTTAAAAAAAATACTGTAATCCTCTGAAAATGTGTATAATTCCATAAAGTCCTACATATTAGATACATTTTAGCAGAGGGATTTTATAAACGCTGATGGAGAAATTTATTGTAATCCAGTGCAAATACGTATAATTCCATAAAAGACCTTACATATTACATTTAACAGAGGAATTTTACAAACGCTGATTGCGAATTTTCTGCGATACAAGCAAATATGCATGATTCCATAAAAAGTAGAGATTTTAGAGAATTTTGCACGGTTAGTTTTCGTAACCGTAAGTTTGCCGTTCCGGTTTTGAATCTATCTGTATTATTAACAATCCTTAATTCATAATAATATTGATTGCTATCTCTTGCACAAATACTGATATTTAATGTAAATTCACATAATAAAAAATATTAATAACATACAAATCACGTATGTGAAAATATATTGTGAAATTCGTATTTTAGCAAAATGATCTGTAAAACTACATCTACAATATATAAATTATAATTTGTGATTTGTGAGAAGTAAATGTAGATTTCTTCCCTGTGCACATGCTGATATTCAATGTAAATTCACATAATAGAAACGATAAAACACATAGAACGTATGTAAAAATACAATGTGAGATTGGTATTTTACCTAAATAATCTGCAAAATTGCATCCACAATATATAAATTAACATATCTGATTAACAATAATTTACATAAGTGAAATATATATTTCAGTACTATTCTCACTTGTACAAATAATGATATTGAAAATAAATTCACATAATATAAACGGTAATACACAAAGCACGTATTTGAAAATACAATGTGAGATTGGCATTTAACCTAAATAATCTGAATGAATTCACTTCTACTCTGAATATCTGACGCGCTCGAGTATATTTATTTTTTTACCGTTTCTAGCCATACCGTACGGCCGCCCCCACCATACAAACCAGTAGATTAACATACCTCCATCATCAGAGATACGTGAGTATATGACTCACGTGTCTCTGTTCGTGTCACTGTTAATATCTGACGCGCTGGAGTATTCCCATGTGACTGTTTTTTTTTTACATTTTTGAAAGTCTGTAGACGCTCCCCCCACCGATAAAAGGGATACATACCATCTAATCTTCAAAGTCCAATAGGTCACCACGACGCTGTAGTAAATCACCACTTAGCATCGTGGGCTCCCCTACTATAAGCTTTTACGAGGTAATGAGCCATATGAAACCATCTATTGTCATCTGATGTTTAATATTCTAGACGGGACTCATATCCTCTACGAAAGAAATAAAGTGGCTTGTTTCATATGGCAAGCTTCGCAGTCTAAAAACGTAGTTTAATTGAAATAGCATTCTTCGGATATGTTCTACCACTCGCGTACCTGTTGCATCTCTAAAAGGAATCGTTTAATTAGAGTGTGGAAGCTGATATAGAAGAAAGGTCGCCGTTAGTTGATATACGCCATTCGTTAATACCTGCGGTGTTACCTTACGCACCATTATGTAATCACGACAGGCGGAAGAACCGCATGTACAATGTACATACATACTTTAAACGTATCGCTCAGGTATGGCTTCTCCTGAACAATTAATTTATCGTGCCGATAAAGGGAAGGCGACTGAAACTTGCCTGCAAATACTACTAACACCATGAAGAAGTTAATGCGTAATTACTCGTACCATCGCATTGAACTTAGTACCTATCATCACATTGAATGAACTATCACAGAAAATTAATACCTGAAATTCCAATATTTCATCTCACGCAATAGAAACCTTTAAGTGCAATATAATAACAATAATAGAAAAGATGAATATTGATTCATAATAATAAAATGAGGAGTGATCAAACAAAACGCAATATATCCACTTTAAGAAAGAAATAACGGGCAACACAATAAGAATCTGCACAGATAGTAGACAATCACTACTGGCCCTGAAAAATTATAAAATAACTAAAGGATCAACATGGGAATGTCACCAAGCACTTGTGATAGCATGTCAGATGAATAACATCTGCCTGTGCTGGGTCAAAGGACACTCACAATGCAACGGCAATATAGAAGCTGACAAATTGGCCAAGAAGGCAGCCAGCCTGAGTATCCTTGGGCCTGGTCCTTTAATACACTACCAGTTGCAGCGAAACTCCAATTAATAAAGGAAAACATTATGGGATGAAACAAGTAGCTGTCAGCTGGCCAGAAATCTCTTGAGATATCCTAGCGAAGAGACGGCGAGGAACTATCTGGCAATGTCCAGGGGTAAACTGCGATTTGTTACAGGAATCCTAACCGGACACTGCCGGTTAAGGAAACACCTCTATAACATGAGGCAAAGTGACACACCTATCTGCAGAGGATGTGAACAAGAAGATGAAAGATCGAGTATGTACTTTGCGAATGTTCCGCCGTGTCATCGACCAGAGAATCCATATTGGGGGAACGTTGGCCTTCTATGGCCAATTTGAGGGAAATGCCCCTGGGCAACATCATCACCTTTTGTACAACATTGGGCTGGTCGATGGCCTAGGGAGACAGTTCCCTCACGGAGGAAGCAGAAGGGGCCCAATGGGGCCTAAGTGCAGCGGATCCGCACTCCGTACAAATTCCAGATTACAGATCCACTTTAAGAAATATATGGAAAAACGAAAAAAACTCTTAGTGGAAAGGTCTTAGGGATTAAAAAAAGCCTTTGGATACAATGCGCGGAATGGATAAAACATAACAACATAATATATTTTGTAGCTCTTGTATGATATGAGGAGTAATTATAAAAAAAACGGATTTATTACGCTTTGATTGACTCAACTGGGTTTATTACGGTTTGATTGATTGGTAGGTGAGGTTTTAATAAGTTTTATTGGAATAAAAAAAACTGTTGCTAAAAACTAATGCTTAACCTATTTGGAAAATAATAGCAATAAACAAAAAACAAAAACATTAAATATAAGCACCATGGTCTAAACAGTCACATAGCTCATGTTTTTCCGGCTCTTCTCGTTCACGGATTTGCACATCAGCACTTAAAAGGCTTCTATACCAAAAAAACTGTTGGTCATCCATCCATTGTGGACCGAACTGTTCATCCATGAGATGTTTTAGAGATTTTTTTCTTCTCTGGAATGGCGTTATTAAGTGCCACTTTTTCCAGTCCTAAGTTTAATCGTAAGATCGGTTTTCCTCGTTTAATTAAATTTTTTGGAACTTCTGTTAGCGATTCAAATCTAAAATTCTGGATACCAACCACTTTCATTGTTGTTATCTTCTTTATATTCTCTTTTCTCAGACAAATCGGCTTCGATTTCGTTTCAAATCGGAAATTTCTTCTATTCTTTTTTAAGTATTGTAATGTAACCAACCCGGGTCGGTTAAACATAATAATCAGAGAAACACATGGAAGGGGTACGTGATCGTCAAAATGAAAAATACCTACCCTACGTTGTATTTAATTTAAATTAACCCTGTCCGAGATTCACTGGTTAGTAACGAAAAGCGGGAGTTTTGAGATGAAAAAGAAAAAACTAAGCATTTTAATACACCTACTTATTTATTCAAACAGGTATTCAATTTATGAACAATATAAAATAAGTACATGCCGTACTCAGCCTTGAATTCACGAGGGAAAAGAGCACGGCAGAGAAACCCTCGATCTGTATTCAAAAGAATCGCAATAATGCTGTTGGACATTTAGGTGAAAGAAAAATGAAAACTTACAAGGGTTCCCATACTTGGGTTTTAACCTACAATCATTCTCAAGATACAAAACTGAAGAGTTTGTTGTTAGTTAGCCGACTTTCGTCAGAAGGTACTGAGGTCCCATACGGGAGGCAACTCAGCTTGTAGTTATAAGATTTTGGTACAAAAATGAAGGTCCCATATGGGAGGCAACTAGCGTGTTCGCCCAGGCACGGGGAAAAGGGTTAATAAATTCAACAAGGCACATACATTCATCATCTCATACAATAGTAACCTGGGAAATTTTACGTCAAACACTAGCCACTCGCACACACCAGAGACCAACTACCTGCTTTTCCATACGCAATCCCTCGTCTCGAGTATATCCCGACTTATCTAAACCACCCCGCACCACGTCTTTCCTAGTGCGTGCTTGTATGTATGTATGTATATGGGTCGGAGTGTAGTGGAAGGTAGTGTTACACTCCCATTCCACCACAGCACTTAGGCCTCATTAGGCCCTTTATGCATTCCTCCGTTTTACTTGAGTACTTTTCTTCAAACCATCCTATTTATTACGGGTGGCCTGGTGGCAAAGTCTCTACAATTTGTATGTATGATAGTATGGATCTGAGTTACCGAGATTAATTACTCTGGTCCTCATTACCATTTATCTGAGACCACGCGTCCGCGGCGTAGTGCGTGCCCTAACCACTTGCTATTTAAAAAGCGGTATCACGTCTTTAAACAAAACAGAGGTCACGACATCGCAGTTTTCTTAACTAAATAGGGGATAGGGTCCATTTCAGTATGATCTAAACTTTTTATATCATATAAGTTTCATTCCACGCCAAGTTCCTTAACGACACCAAAATTTAAATATATATTTTTGTACTCCAATTTGGACTTGACAAAAGGGATTTTCCGTAGTGACGTAGGTGATTCTTATTTCCCTCACATAAATTTAAAATTTAAATTTAAGCCAAAAGTAGAGTGCATGTGATATGTGAATTTTTATTTAGCCCACCACATCCGTCACAGCATTTTCACCTGAGCATTTTTATGCCATCTAGGTTAAGGGAGGTTAAGGAAGGTAATTTAAAAGAGCAGATCCTATTTGAACAAAACCTCTCCGTGCTGTCTTAGGTCCATGTAAAAAATGTGGGATTTTTAGATTGCATATCCACGCAACAGAATACATAGAAACTAATTTGGTGTGCATAAAAAGCATCAGATATTGGAGTTCTAAGCAGTGGTTGCACATGCTGCAAATCAAAGCAAAATGTCAGAGATGAATCTTTAGTTTAGGTTTGCTTTAGTTAAATCGTAAAAATCTTTGCTCTTCTATTATGGATTCGATATTGCATTATCATAGTGTTTTTCTTTTGCTTATCGCTTTCCATTTTTATTTGGTGCTTTAGTCTCATGCACAGCAATTTGAAGCAGGCGAGGAAAAACCTATAGGATTTTGAAGCTGTGATGTTTGGTTTCTTGGTAGTTGAAGGGTGTCTGAAAGACGTACCTTACTCAGTGATACGTCTCTTATTTGCAAGTTTGCACACATCTTGAATTTTGATGCTGTTTTCAGGGCCTGTGTTCATTTATGTGGGTCCCGTGTCAGGAACTGACATGTACGTCAAAATGTTTTGAATTTGCTTTTTTTTAAGGATTTTCTGGGTTTGGGCGTGTACTTGATGCCGCACTGGCGAAGGAGGTTGTATATACTGTTTCTACCACAATAAGGGTCTTTGAAATCGTTTAAAAGCGCACTCTACTCGACTTTACCCGCAGGAGCGTTACATAGCCGAGCGTGAACGTGACGCGTGACTCGTGACGCGTGACGGCCCAGTCTCATTCAACACCCACAAAAATCAAAGTGCATAGCGCGCCTAAAGAAATTTTTACTTCAAAATATAAAAAAATTATCGAGAAATCTCTATTATCAGACAAAAGACCCACTTCCTCTGGTGTAATTGGCAGCAGATTCAGTGACACTCCTACGCTTTCACTTTAGGATCACCACCATTTGATTTGAAATTACAGACATCATGAATCGAATCCAAAAATGCATTGAATACTTCGGCAGACTCATTAAAGGGACCAACTAAGTCATATTTAAAACATATATTAGGATAATATTTAGACTTCTCAATGTTGATCTTTGTTGTGTCTCAGATAGCTTTTGATATATTATTTGCGGAACTGACCATGGTACTTTGCGGAACTTTTTGTGAGCTTTCTTTAGTTGCAAGTGAAAATGTCATCATCTGTCATCATCAGGATTTTGCTTGAATTGTTTATGAATATATCTCTATAGTTTACTTTGGTTTCTCATCAGAGGTGTATTCCTTATGATGCAAAAATATATTGAAAAAAAAACAGTGTAGTTAGGCATGTTAAGGGCAGTGAAGGACTGGAAGCGACTCTGAAAGAAATTTCTTATGGCCATATTCTTGTTCCTTATGTTCGACATAATAAGAAAAACTATTTCAGATATGATAGAAAATACCGCAATGATTTGAGGATCCATTGAGGATCTCTAACTATAAAGATCAGTAGTGTATTTCATAAATTAAACGTAAACTTACTAATTGGTAAACGTAGTTCAGCAAAATGATGAATAATATACTAACTAATTGCAATTAATTATAATTGCTTGTTTTAGTGACACGTATTATAATTCAATCCCTATCACATAGGACTATTAATAATTATTGCGACTCTTTAGTAATCAGACTCATTTTTTATTTTCCTATCCACAGATTTATAAACCGGATTGTTTAATATATCCACATTTTTGAGGTGACGCCAGGTCTTGGGCTACCGCTGGTTTTTATGATTCAAAAATTACCTGTGGTGTATTAATATTAATATAGCATTCAAATACACTATAATGGTTACCTATACCGTTTTAACGACATGTTTATTATAAAATTCATTCACTCATTATTTATCCCTATCATTCACTACTATATTATTAACTCATTCCTATATTAAAATATAATTATGACACTGTCCACATCAGTAGCAATACAATAAAGTGAAATACTGTTAGGCAGAATATATTAAGCATGCATATAATATTATTGTCAATATTATTTTGGTACCCGTATATAAAACTACTCTGGTATTTCGGATCACGGAGACATACTGCCGGAAATACCCCAACTGGTGCTGATTTAAGGGTAAATTGTAAATTTAAACTTAGGAGCATTTGTACATGTTTCATTTAATTTCCTTCGTTGTTGTTCAGATCTAGGATATGCCATTATTTTCTGCAAAATTTCAGACAAGTGAGTTGTTCCTTATATAGCACCTATATATTAACAGGTCTAATCACAGATTCAATGTTGCTCTAACTACGGCTTGGGATTTCATAACATCGAGGCAAATATTTGTCGACGGGGGCGCTACGGGTGTAGTGATAACTAAATTCAGCTACTGCCTAGTGCCTACTCCCCAGGTCTAGCCTAAGGAATCGTTCATATCTAAGATAGAACTGGAAGTGTAAAATAATTAATTAATAAAGAAGGAAGTTAAAATAATTCCTCCCTACCTTTCCTAGACGTCCTCATTACGAAAAAGAACGAACACCAATTCTCCTATTTCATCTATAGGAAACCAATGCACACAAACCGTTACCTTAATGCTAAATCACACCACTATCCAGCACAGTTAAATCCAGTTATCTCTCATCACCAGATACCTTCGACTAACTGACGATTTTAGACAAAATGAACTGCAAGCATTAAATTAAGCACTACTACTGAATGGCTATGACAGACCATAGATAACACGATTCATAGACAAATCCCAAAACCCATCCAAAATCGAACATTCCGATCCATCTGAACAACACAAAGCATTTTTAAAAATCACCTTATATCAAAGGTGTCACAAACAAAATTTCAAAAATCCTAAAAACCAATGACATGAAAACAATCTTCATAGCTACATAGATAATATCCAACTTAATCAAGACCCCAAAAGACCAAGTCCCTAACGATTACCGCGGTATTTATGAAATACCTTGCTCTGATTGCTCCCAAAATTACATTGGACAAACCAACAGACATATCAACAACAGAGTATACGATCATCAACTTGCCGTCAGAAAATTTGATTCCACCTCATCACTAGCCCAACACCGCCTCCTAAAAGGACATAACATAGATTACGCGAATACAAAGACTATAGCATCCATCTCTTCCCTAAAAACAAGAACGATTCGTGAGGCAATTGAAATCGAGAAGCATCCCAATTGTATGAACGAAAGGGATGACGGTCTTCGACTTCCTATTGCCTGGAAATCGTTAATACCTACATCACAACATCAGCGCCCACCACATCAACAGCATCCCCGTAGCAACATATGTTAACCCACTACAATTAATAAATAATAAGCAAATAATCCCTAATTAGTATAAAATAATTTATTATAACAGATTATCCTTTGACAAATACTAAACGTATTTAAAATTATGTATGTTGAGGTACTTGCATCGAGATTATATACACCGTTACCAGTTGAAAAGTCGTTCAATGTTAGCAAGTTTGCTACTAAGCGAAGAGCTCTAAAATTAATATTTATAAATTTTGAAATTCGTAGTTCGGCATAATGTAGTGAAATATAGAACAGTGTTATAAGTAATTGAATTTGATTGGTTGTCATATGGTCAGATTAATAGAAAGCACATGCAACTAAGGAAATGTATTTGTTTCTTGGGAAAGGATTTCCGTAGAAACGGATAACAACACGTCACAGTTTAGTTCATGGCATCAAACAGCTCGCCACGCAGCTCTTTTCTTTTAAGAAAAGTAAAAAGTGATCAACAAATTTGCTTCAAACCGCATTGGATATGTTTCTTGTCGGTTTTGTTTGTAGTAATATTTAAAAGTTAAGTGATATTGGATGTTAAACAAATCCATTGGTAGAGTAACAGTGAACAAACCCTAAGAAGTTGCCTAGAAAATTCCGTTTTCGAAAACCATTAAAGATTAAAAAATAGGCTTATTTTATATGATGGTATTATAGAGGTAAATAGTTACTCACAGAGCACATAATTTTTTATTAATTGCATAGTATTTTATAATCAAAATTTTTTCAGAAGCATCACTATAGCAAACCCATAACATGAGCTATAAAATGTATTTCTCTTACTTAATTAATATGTTTAAAAGAACTAGTGCTGCCAGCTAGTCCAGGAAGTGCCCCTCTTAATATACTTAGCGCCTCACCGTTGAGTGAATTAAGTGGATTCATTAAGCCATTGTTAATGAACGATCTGCAAGACAGGAGGCGATGCGCTGATGTTTTCCACGTTACTGCGATAACCTTTAAATAAACAGCTTCCATCCTTTTTTTTCGGTGCTCTGTGGTCTCAGGGGCCGTAGAGGTAAAACAGAGTCTTATGCTACGTTTTCACTGTATATAATCGCACCGCGGCTTATCTTGCAATTCTTTCATAATATGGTATATTTAACAATAGCATGCGCATCTTTCTATGTCCTTCGCTCAACGGCCTAACATAAATTAATTAATTTAATTGATCAGTCAACTACTCGACATTTCTTTTCAGGATTCATTCTAGAACCCACAGGGCAAATAAAATCTTGCGCAAAATGAGGAGAACTTCTTAAGCGTGCTAGCACTCTAAAACTCGGAGTAGCATATGTTGGTTCCTTCATGTTGCTGTTACTTTTATCCGCGAGTCTCGGCTCGTAGCATAAGTAACTACTTGTCATTATCCAAAACAGCTGATTTGGAGTATACTTTATACCAGGGAGTAAACACTCGTTGGAGTTATCAGTAACCCATTTTCTATAGGCAGCGTAAGCCAAATCGACACCAACAAGGTCTGCCAGTTTTTCTACGAACATCGAAGACACATTTTTCTGGAATAAAAAATATATTGGTCAATGGCATATATATATATATATATATATATATATATATATATATATATATATATATATATATATATATATATATATATATATATATATATATATATATATATATATATATATATATATATATATATATATATATATATATATATATTGTGAAAAGTAATCTTGGGTTTGTAGCATTTCATTACATAGAAATAAGCAACTAGACGAATAAGAAAGAAAACACACTTACCAGTACTATATCTGGACACACATACGGAAATGAATCACTATGCATATGAAAACGAACCACTTAGAAGTTGTACAAGTTCTTTCACCTTTCTTGAGGATCTTCAGAGCAGTATACGATTTATTTCATTGATTCAAATTCAAGTATGAATGATCAATGAAATAAATCGTATACTGCTCTGAAGATCCTCAAGAAAGGTGAAAGAACTTGTACAACTTCTAAGTGGTTCGTTTTCATATGCATAGTGATTCATTTCCGTATGTGTGTCCAGATATAGTACTGGTAAGTGTGTTTTCTTTCTTATTCGTCTAGTTGCTTATTTCTATGTAATGAAATGCTACAAACCCAAGATTACTTTTCACAAAATAAATATGAATAGCAAAGAATTTCAAAGCTAATATATATATATATATATATATATATATATATATATATATATATATATATATATATATATATATATATATATATATTGGCGGACAAAATTAACGCAACACAAAAAAATTTGCCCAACTTTGGAATACATTATTTTTTGAACCCGTCGTCTAATTTAGATCATCTTTTTTTTAAATTGTAGGAAATTTTTTATGTTGAATTCGCTGAACTTTTTAAATTTGTTGTTTAATTAAAAAATTACATACATACAGGCTGTACCAATGACGATAGTTTTTTTCTCAAACATTGAAACACTCTATGGGACATATAAGACACAAATACTGTAAACCTCCTTTTTTATTCGCTTTGATATCTCCATTTTTAACGAAAATATAGAGATTTTAAAATAATTATGTTTTAGAGTTAATCAAAGATTTGGCCTCTGGTAAAAAAATTGGTAGAAAATTAAAAGTAGGCTTAGAGTAAAAACAATGAAAATTAATAAGTTGTCAAAACGATGATATACAGAATTTATGTTTTGAATATGGAATAAGGTAGAAGAAATCTTAACCATGATGATTGTGTTAAAGCAGTGACATTAATAAATGAAGGGTTGAGTATGCGGGTAGTAGCTAATAGACTAGGAGTTTCTGTTTCAACCATATCAAGAGTCGTGCAGCGGTTTCCAGAAACACAGAGTTACGACAGGCGGCGAGAACAAGGAAGACCTCGTGTTACGACAGCGATTCAAGATCTCGCTCTGCGAGAACGATTTGTTACCAGCACAAACCTTCAGGCACAGCTAAGTGCCGTCCATGATGTTGAAGTTAATGCTAAGATAGTAATAAGAAGAGTCAAAGAAAGTAACCTTCATATACGAATTTTTTGATTAAACAACAAATTTAAAAAGTTCAGCGAAATCACTACAAAATTTCCTACAATTTTAAAAAAAGATGATGAATAATGTACTCCAATTGTATTGTAATGTATTCCTTCATTCAGTTAGGCAACATTTTTTGTGTTGCGTTAATTTTGTCCGCCAGTGTATATACAATGTTTAAAATAAACCCTCTTCAACATCTTGTGATCTTAAGTGTTAAGTTCCTAGTCAGGTTAAATCGTGTTTTAGCTTTTAATGGAAAAGTTAACTATTAATTAAAAATTTTCTGATAATTTTAGCCTAATTACTGTAGGATAAAAATAGATTAAAACACATTTTTAGTGAGTTACATTTCTGTGTTTATATAATTCTATGAAATATTTTATAAGTTAGTCTTAATTTTGTCGATTTTCATAGATTACTTACGTTGAAATCATTCATTTTTAGAAGGTTAATTTCCATGGAATTATTTTCATCGAGTAGACATTGGATTGCACTTGGCTTGCTTTTCAAACTTATATAGAGTGACTCTTCATTTGAATCTGTTTGATCTGAGTAGTTTATAATACCAAGCAGAATTTCGTGCCCTATGATACTTCCCAAAGATCCATAGTTCATATAGTGCGGCCTATTCTCGTCAAAAATCGGTTCACGTAGGATCGTTGTGGGTATAACTAAAAACAGTTCATTCTCAAAAACAATCTTATAACTGTTTCTAAATCATCTTAAAGTTGACTAGTCAGACATATTATCCCTCGGATAGTAAAAGCTTCTCTTGTCTATTTAATGTTGGTTATGTAAAAATCCCCACCCTCCGATAATGAAGCGAGTCGGAAAAGTTATAGGTTTAGAGTCGATAGTCCCCTGAGATCACCAATTGTGCCTAAGCAGCCGACGTAAGTAAACCGATGGTCAATAATTGAATAAAGGCCAAAACCCTTCAGATACCAAGGAACTAAATATTTGTATAGATTTTTAAAATTATATTCAACTAAATAAGAATGGTGGGGCTAGGAAATTTTGACACTACTATTGTAAATTGTCTGAAAATATTAATTATATTAAGAACTATGCTTTATATGTTACTATAGTGTAACGTCTTCACGAGTGTTTTTTGCATACATAGAAAAGTAAATTTTTAGACAAAAGAAATTTTTTAAATCTATTTTACCAATATCTGATCATAAATACAAGATGTTGCAAACAGTTAGGTAGGATACTGTTACTGTTATAATAAAAATGTGTTTCCTTCTAAAATAAATTGTTTTGTGTCTAACAAAATACACACAACGAACAAGAAAATAAGGGAGATATCACGAAATCCTGGAAGCCCAAGGATTAGTTTAGATAGTGACTGCAATCAGTGTTACATAGAACATACCAGCCTGAGGGCGGCACATAAACACCCTAAAAACGCAGATAACAGTTTCGTCATCGTAATAGTAAATAGTCGTAAAAAATGGCACCAAAGGGTCAAAATAAAATTGAACATAGAGATATCATCACAAACCAACCTGATATAACTAAATATTGCCATAGACAGAAAACTAAACATGCAAACACATAAAAAATATTACAAAAGGAGCCTGGAGTAGAACTCGACATTCCCACATCCTCCATACTCCTATACAAACTCTATATCTGCCCAATCCTTACCTGTACCCCCTCAATCTGTTTTCCCTCGCCACCCCTTAAACACAAACACCCAGGTGCAACAAAATAAAGCCCTCAGCAACAGCAACAAAAATTTTCAGATACATCATAACACTCTCATAGTCGATTTCATAGAACACACTAATCACAAATTTCATCAACCAACTCATCTAACACCCTAACCCAACCTTACAAAGTACCATCATCCTCAATTGTCACATCCCCCAAAATATCCTTCCTTAACGGCATGTATACCCCCTGACTCTACTACACTAACACAGGAAACACAAAAAAAAACCAACAAAAAAAAACAGAAAGACAAAAACTAAACAAAATCTAAACATCATAATTAAAGTGGGCATATAAAAATACACATATGCTTACAAAATAATACAAAAGTAAGAAAAATAATAGAAAAATAAACAAAAACTACTTATAAAATATAACAAATAGAAAAATTTTAAAAATTAACAAATGAACCGCGACTAATATAGAATTAACGACCGGGATTCTTATGGTGAATTGCCTTTAACAAAGGTCCTGTATATTCCACTTTAATGTCCTACGTTCCACGTAAGAACAAATGTGTCATTGTTTTGTCAACGATGGACCATGATGATAAATTGGATGCCACAACTGGAGAGCCTGAAATGATCGTAGATTACAATCACACAAAAGGTGGTGTCGAAGTAATGGACCAGATAGATGTCTGAAGCATACAACTGTGCACGGGCAACTCGTAGATGGCCACTTCGTAGATGGTTGTCTTTTATGAACTTTTGAATGTGGCAGGTATTAATACATGCATAGTATTTAAGAGCAACAACCAAACATCAATCCGCCGCCGAAAATTTTTAGAGCAGTTAGGATATGAGCTTATTCAGGATCATATTTCAAGAAGATCTACAAATAAGAGACTTCCACGTACAATTCGATTACGCCTTCAGAAAATGTGTAGAAAAGAAACTGAAAATGTTCTTGCAAACCAAAATCCAATTTATGGTCGATGTCTGCTATGTTCGTCCAAGAAGAATAGAAAAACCAGGTACAAATGCCTAAAATTTAGCCGGTTCTTTGCCTAGAACACCTGCATGGATTTGGCACGACTGTTATATAGGTGAAGATACAGATGAGTAGTTCCAGTTATCTATATGCACTTATGTGAATAAAACATATTTTTTGTTTAGTTTGTACATTAAACCAATCCTCTGCAAAAGTTTTTTTAACAAAACAAAAATTTTTTCTTGTTGTAAATGTAATGTTATTCTATGGTATGTATAATTCCATGATTATTTTGTGTCAAAGAAATGCAATAAAATGTATAAAAAATGTACCGAGAATAAAATATGTATATTGGAGTCGTTACTGCAAAAAAAATAACAACTGACAGCTGTAAAACAGATTATTGATAACGTCCGATTTTACTTACTTATTTTATTAAAATCTTTAATGAAGTAAGCATTAGCTGCTAGTTTTGGAGTGTTAGCATACACTTGCGCAAGCTGAGTCCCGTTTCTTTCTAAGCCTTTGTAATATCGGTTTATGGCGACGGTGACTACCTCTCTGGACATTTCCACTAAATTAGTAGAATCCGTATGTAGCTAAAATAAAAATGATGATACATATGGGAGACACAATTCAATTTTACCCTACTTGATGGTAATCGAACAGCATCTCAAACTTCTTAGCATCATATACAATATCGATCCAACCAACCGCCTCGGTTATTCTCTTCATCTGCTCCGTTGTACGGTTAATAATATCGTCTGTCCAGTGCGACTTCTGTAGAAATGTCTTCAGTTCATGTTTTATGTTACTAACCATATCGCGTATGTACTCTCTTGTACTGAGCGGGGTGTATCTCCGAATATATTCACTTTCTGCCACATATTTAAACCTTAAAAAACCTCTAAGGTATTCATGTTGGTTGCCAGCAGATCATACTTACAAATCTGCAGATAACGTGTAGCACAAGTCGCTACGAGTTAGGCTTGTACTGGTAGCGTTCGGTGATTTTTTTAAAGTCCTGTATTTGTCTCTAATTTTCTTTGTCATAGAATTGACGTTGGTACTTATTATTGCCCACGCCATGTAGTTAGCTTGTGCCCTAAAAAAAAGTATATTGTCGGTAATGATTGGCATTGTTCTAACGCCTTCCATCTAACATTCATGCATAGTGCATTAAGTGAGAAAATATAAAGAGGCGCAACGCTTATAGCGAAATGAAAGTATGATTCTGGATCCGAGATATATTCTCTTTGGTTCCAAAATTGTACGTTTTATCGAAAATCTATTGTTCGCGAAGGGTTTCTTTATCTGCCGATCCATTGATATACAAAACACTCAAACTGAACCCTTATTATAACAACAGCTCTTCAGAGACTGATAAATCTCGGATTCAATAAACCCCTAGTGTAAAACACAAGGTGTAACAAGGTATAATGGAAGGTCAAAAATGATAGGAATGAAAGGACTGATATTCCTTGCCTGAAATTAAGAATATATTGTCCAATAAAGATATTTTATTAAGTTATTAATTTCCAAGATACAGGGCACGATCTATAAGTATAGCACTTATAGATTGGATACGCATTTCGCCATAAGCGGTAAGATAAGCTTATACATTGTGTTATGGTACATACTTCTTTGATGTCTTCAACAGCAAATGATAAAGTTCCCTTAAATAATCATTGACGTCAAAAATCACCAAATCGCCTTCATTTAGTTGAAGACCAGTAATATGTGACAGAAAATCCAGCCACTCTATTTTTATATACTTGTGATTAATACCTTTTATTCTGACGGTCTTGTTTAGATCCGGTTTTCCAGTTTCATTTCCATATATGTTTGCCAGCTGTAATCACATTTTACCTATCGACAATTAATTCAATAGTTATCATTCATTACCTTTTCGAGTTCTTCAGCAAACTCCATAGCTCTCATCAAGTCATTGTTTGCTGATGGATTTCGTGATCCTAAATCTTCTGCTATCGCATTTATAATGTCAATATTGTTTTTGTGCCACTGAAATGAGGAAATATCCCTCTCGGATGGTGGCCTGATCTACAAAAAAAACATATTCTACCGAGTAGTAAATCGAAAATGCTACAAAAGATGTAAAACAACATGGTAGAAATGTAGATACTTATTTTATGTTGCATAGAAACTCGAGACTGGCCTTGAGTCAGCTTGGAAGAAAATATACGTGTAGCTCACAGAAGAAACGGCTTAAATAACTAAATATATAGGAAGCCTTGTTATATAAAGACAAGACAGAATATCAAGAATATAATTGTGCCAAATACGGAACATTAGTATATGAGGTTATTGATATAGATGATATATTCGATAATGTGGTAAATGAAAAGAAGTAAAATTGAAAAATTCGAATAATGAAATGCTAATATAGTTGGTGATTCTTGGTATCAAAGAGGACACAAAAATGATGATCTTCAGTCATAAACTACACACATGTATTAGTAAACCTACCCATATGTACTTTTTCTTTGCTACAAAAGTGTCCACCCTAAAGTAGAACTGATAGAAAAATCCCATTTGTCTGGCCTTAATCATATTTTTACTGATATCAAAATCACTTTCCGAATACACCCAGTAACTCTTTACTACAGGCCAGCCACCTATGAACTCATCTAGTAATCTTAATAACGTAATGTCGTTGTCTGCTTCTATTGCTGTTTCATTTATGCAGGCTCTGTAGAATTTCCTCTGCAACCTTAATGACTTTGATGCATTTCTATCGTTCGACTCTGCCACTATCTCTTTCAATTTGTTCTTCATTATTTCCTCCAGGCGGTGGAGCGTGCTAGGCTGTCCTTTGGCATATGCATTCTTTAAAAACATACCACAGGAGAAATTATAGAAATCGTCACATGGATCCACAGACGGATTCACCGAGTCCAAAATATGAGTTGCTGCTCGCACGCATTCTGGAGTATTGCATACATCGCTTTCTAAAACAACATTATTTTTTAAATTTTACTTCAGCACATTATTAATAAATATTAATCTGATTGTTAAGAGTGCTTTTCAGATAAATAGGGTATGTTTTCAACTAATGTAAGTCTTCTATCACTTGATACAAAAGCAACAAATTTTAACTCCGGATAGAAAAAGGTATGCTTTAAACATCATGCATATTTATTCTCATTTATTTCTACACTGAATTATAAATATAAACATCTTAAAGAACCCCATCTTTAAAACTGAATAACTCTCGTAATTAATTAATGATTTTTTTCCAAAACCATAGTATTTAGATCAGACTTTCAACATTGCAAACCCCAAATATCTTTTCTTAATTTTAAGCCATTATTTAATGGCGTTTTTTAAAAGATGATTTGGACACAAAATGATTTGGACTAAAAAAGATTTGGACACAATTTTTCCCCAGGAGGTGCTGCCGCCTTACAGGAATTTACTCAAGCGCATGCGGGTACCGCCTTATACAGTCACTATAAGTTAGTTTAAGTATAAGTGTTAGTTTAAGTATGTGTTAGTTTTACCTCATGGAGCATTTCTGTGAACACGGGCTCTTAAGTAAAAGTGATCCGGGCTAGTGACTGAAATAGTTTTAGTTATTATGCCTGGCCTGGTTTATTTTCTGTTATTCTCTGTCTAATATCATTAATAAATTGTAGATGAGAAAAATATCTTCTGCATAAAAGTCTATACTGGAAGTAGTATGGAAGTCTACGTTGGTCAAATAAGGCAACTTCTTGAAAAATGATTAAAAAGACACAAATATTGACCTGCTATTACAGCTCTAAAAAGAATTTTACCCCAACAGGTCATACACTTTACTACGAAAACGTTTTGAATAAAAAACAAAATTATAAAACACTCCTAATTATGGAATCGATTTATATTCAAAAAAAGCTAATGCTTATATCGACAAATGACGCTGATGGAGGGAAGGAGTGCCTAAGAGTACGCGTTCCCTAATTGCACGCACGTCCATTATTTTGTAGTTGCAGCACTGGCGTCCGCGAGTAGCGAGTACTGGCGAATTTGTCAGTTAGACATTAGTATGAGGTTAAATAGACACCGTGTTACGATTAAGTATTTGACAGGTATCTAGAAAAATCGTTTTTTTTGGACGTATTTTCTATAATATTTAAGTCCTTTACCGTAAGCTATATATACCTTTTATATTACTTCTCCCACTCTGATCGTTATCTGGTAACCAAAAGGCTGAGTTCGTGAGCTTATGATCGACGTGATTTGGTCTATACAAAATACAGTTTCGTATGGGAGAATGACATTTTCTGATTAATGTAGCTCGGAACACAAGAGTACGCATGCGTTTGTACATAGGTAGTAGATGTAGGTATAGTTATAATATCTAAATCTAATATTTTCAATGCCTATTTGACTTCTTTTATAGGGTTAGGTAGTATTTTCATTTTTCTGTAACTGAAAATAAAATAAATATTTTGCATTTACTAAGTTTTACTTTCCTCATCTGAAAATTATATTCAAATACGTTCTCTTAGGTGCCCCTAATTGCGTACTCTTAAGCGATTTAGGTTCTTAAAAGTACTCGGTCTGATTTTTTTCTTCAAATAATAGTTCACCATTTCCGTTGACACATTAAACGAAAAGTATATAAACAAAACCCTAAATGTTTATACTAACTTCTGGAGTGATCGTTATTTAAAAAGACCATAATTTTATAGTACATAGCTCAAAATTAAGTGCGTACTCTTAAAAACGCTGAAATGTTTAAATGGTCTACCCTATATATCGTAAAGCATACGAGAGAGAGCTTTACGACATTGATTGACATTTATATAAGAACTTTCATATTTTGTATGTGATTATAATGAAAACTCATATACTTTTTAACATCGAAATATGAGACATAAAAACCCGAACAAAAAAGCCTCATTATATCGATCCCTTCACACCTGCTACCGCATTTTTAACAGCATTGTCAAGTATAACCGATTTCCAGGCATTTGAGGAAAAGCAAATGATTTTATATACATCGCCCATGACATCATGACATTATCATGTAGTATAACAAAATATTGATCACACTATATACCTTTCGTCATATCATAAAACAATTGGATGGTCAATAAGATGCAGAATAAGAATGTTTCCCATTGAAATATTACGGATCCATTTTACACGTTCCTTGGCCGTGTCACATCGGCATCAATGGCTTTCATTGAATACCTAAATACCATCGAACGTTTTGTGGTAGAATGCGGTCAACAATAATTCTTGAAATAGAAATAATACAGTTATTATTTAATTTAGTGTATTATTTTGTAGGGTTTTGTGTTGTAATTGATTAGTTATTAGTATTCTATCAAAACATAACAACTTGTTGAATGAAAACGCCTTTATAGTGACGATTTTAGCTTGCTGTAAGAAAAGTTATACTGCCGCCATCTCCCATTGACGCACTTGTGGGTATCCTTTGAAAAATTTGTCAGTTTCTACTTCTTGTTGTAAAATATTCAATTGAGGATCATAAAAACAACTCCGAAAATTAAATTTTTAATATGAAAAGTCTTTGGTTCTTGAAAAAATGCTAATAATTATAAAAGTTTCAGAATAGAGCAGAAAATATCGAATGGCAACAGTATATTACGTACAGACGTTGAAAGAGCTTGATTATATAATATTTGACCGCGGTGAAAAACGCCTAGTTGCATATAGCGCGAGGATTTAGTTTTAAATCCAGTAAATTATTGAGGTTCCATCCTGAGAGGGCTGGCACCTTTGACGACACGACTTTAATGACTGACGACGACGACGACGACGAATGAGTTTCCACGAACACCAAAACACTTAGACTTCACTCGATTCGCTAACCAAGTTGGCATCATCGGGAAATGATTCAAACTAATCCTAACTAAGAAACTACCCTATTATATCTAAATTATTTTCATGGTGAACTGCGACGAAAATTTTCTGTTGACAACAACTTGCTGTTAATTGTCAAGTAACGCATAGAGCGGACTATACGGGATAGGTCCTTTGTCAATATTCATACCATTTTTACATTTTCTAATTTCTATGGTCTCATATGCATTCTAACTAATCTTAAGTTACCAACATCTATTCGATGATTGTTGTCAAATGCATGTTGTGCATCACTAGACGTGTCTGTTCTTCCATATTTTAAATGAGCTATATGCTCTTTAAACCTGTTAATTGATCGTCTCGTTTGCTCAGCATATTTTTGGTTGGAATTATTACAACTAATTTCGTAAATCCCTGACCTTTAATTTGGATCAATACTTTAGATTGTTTAAAAGTTTTTGTACTTTGTACGATGAATGAATGGTTGTTATACCCAAGTTTCTGAAGACCATATTCAAACCACGAGTACACTGGGGTCCGCATGGGACGGATACTTATTTTGCATTCTCTATGTCCGTCTGAAAGGCCGTAGAATTACGAAGTATGTCCTTAAATTTACGCTTCTTATTTAGTTTTCCGACTATGCCTGTGGGATAACCTTTACTCACAGCTGTATCCTTAATAAACATTTTTATCTTTTTCAAGCATATTATTACTGATAAGGAGGTTTCCTGATAAGGATGTATGTATATTTCTTCTGCTCATGTGTGTGTGACTGAACGCCTCCTAAAGGGCTGGATTTTCATGAAATTTCGTGTGTGTGGTTAGGTTAGGTTAGGTTAGGTTAGGTTGATTCGAGAGGTTTAAATTCAAAATTTGATCCGATATAAAATATTTTTTTTAGTAATTAATTTATTTATGTGTTGTTGTTGATCTTTGGATGGTTTAGATTCACAATGGGATATTTTTGGCATATTAGTTACACCAGGTAGTTGATGCTGCGATTGGATTCTAGAATTTTTTTGCCTGGCACTGAGTAAATTCTGCCTGGCAATGAAATATAATTCAATCGATCGACACTGTTGTCGATCCTGAGGAAGTTGCCACCTATCCTGTCGTATTCTTGAATTCACTGGATTAACCTAGAATGCCACCACTTGCGATTGAAGATTGGTCATCAATCATTTTGCTTCGAAATTTGAATGCACCAAAGAAAGCTATGCAATGGGACGCGATTGGTCCAAAAAAATCATGGGCAATGTTCTTGATGTTCTACCATTTTACTGTTCTACCATTTTAAACGGCAAATTTCAAGGTGGTCTACCATAGATCCCAGTGATCTCTTCAGACTCTCCGATTCCATTCAAACGTTTGCAATTTCCCATTCGCCTGTTCCAACGTCAACTTATGGGTTGGATCTAGAAAATCCGTGCTTTTCATATGGCTAATTATGTTGCGTGTTCAAGGGTTGGCAAACCGTCAAGTTTGTACGTTTACCCCTCAGGGATTAACTAAAAATATTGTCCATCAAATTGCATTAAGATAAAAAAAAGACAAATTTTATTCCTGTTAATATTAAGATTCAAAATATATTTAAATATTTATTTTTTGTACATTAAGAAAATATACATGTCATGAAAATGATGAGGTTTTTCTTTCCTGCTATTATTTAAAGACAGTTTTAAGTTTGTACTCAACACATTTAAGTTTATATTATGTAGATATAATACACTCACACGCCATTAATAGGTCGAGTAGTGATAACTGTACGTGTGATTATGTCAGGTATTTTAAAAATATTTTTGAAGTGAATACTTCTTTAGCCGCATGAGAGTGATTTTTCAAGGTCGCGTCAGAACACATTTGATAACATTTTCGTCTCGCAAATGAGATAAAGCATATGACAGATATGAGTGAGAGAGAGAAACAGAGATATCGAATACAGCTTTGACTTGGGCAACGATCCCCCACAAGTGTTCTAAAGCGAAAATGCTGGATATATCTGGATTGGGCTTTCGAATCTGATCCAAATGGATGATGATCTTTTTGCTGAGTATACATCCTTACCACTACTTCACTTTATTCTTGAGAAATTCGGTTTAGATATGGATAACGACCGGAACATTGCCACGACTAAATCAGGAACAACGATTGATGCTATATTCTCAAGAAATCACTATTTAGAATCACGAACATATGTGTCACACTTCGGTTACCATAAAGCCAATATGTACAATACCTCTCTATCTATCTCTCTCTCTCTCTCTCTCTCTCTCTCTCTCTCTCTCTCTCTCTCATCCATCTTTTTCTCTAACTCGCTCAACGAATCGGTGAGGAAGTATTCACGTCTATCCCGTATACTGTGCTGCACGCGGATTTTTTTAAAATATTTTTTTCGTGAAAACGGTCCAAACCATTTTTTAGTTTATTAATTTTTTTTATAATTTTATTATAATTTTTTTATTTTGCAATTTTTCGATGAAATGTTCTGTTTTTTAGTAAAGGAAGCCGAATTCGACCATATATACTTTATGTAAGAATCTACTATTATTTTTTAATAAACTATCGTCTGGTAAAGTCCTGCTGTTGTAAACCGGATCACCCTGTTTACGTAGATATGTATTCACAAAAGAAATATATCTAATTTTAATAAATAAAATAAATCAATATATAAATACATCTAATTTTTTTCTGTTTTTATACCGTTCTCCCCTATTTACTTTCAAACCTCTTTGCAACGAATACTGATGTTTGCTCTAAACATTTGCATAAATAGTCGGAATATGTAAAAATGCAATATTAAGAAGAAAAATGCAAATATTATGTATGTCCATTCATCTATTTCACGCTACATTTCATATGACAATCGTAAAATTCAACTACGCGCGGCAGCTTCACAAAAGCTTATCAGTTGAATATTAAAATGATCATTTCTCAAAAGTACTGGCACCTAATACAAATGCCGAAAATACGTATCATCCTAGCCACAGGTAATTGACATTTGACTCCAAGAGCATTATAGTTGCATCTGGTATTTTCAATGCGCTTAAGATACTTGCGAAGGATGAAAAGAATTTTTATGACGGTTTAATTCGAGTAAATCCCTACGATAGTGCAAGGTCTGTGGAATTGGTACACTCGGAAATAATGAACAAACATCAAAGGAAATCAAAATTTCACTCTCGTTATCGTCGTTGCCGTCAGTGCTAAATTAGTTTTTTTAAAAGTATAAAGTCTATGTTTATCAAATTTACAGGCATTGACAATTAAGTATTATTTGGCCTTATTTTAGAAAGTGTGGTAATATGCTACATATTATTTACACTTCAAGAGTAGTTCCTTCAAGATATAATAAAAAAACGCATTTTGACGTATATATTATTCCCGCTCTTCACACTAGATATATCAAATTATGAACAGTATCTAATACTTGTAGAAATCATTCTCTCATCTAGATCAGTTATTTGGTATTCAAATATTTGAAAGAAAATGGATAAAATTTATTTCAATTTCAGAAGTATATAGTTTTTCATTTTATACAATAATATGATATGTTACTTACCATGGGCAGTAGATAGAAAACTAATAAACAGAACAACAACAATAAACGAAAGCACCGCGACAGCGAAGAGTAATATTTTTTCCAACTGCGTGTTATGTTTATAATACTCTCTACATCCCATTTCACAGCTTACACTAAATTGCACTCTACATGTCCTGCATTAACAAAACAGTAATAAACCTAAATAGTAGAATAACCGGGCAACAGGTTTAAATGGTCACAATTATTGTAAGACTCATGCCTCTTATCTTAGTAGCTGCCGAACTTGACGCCGTCTCTAATTTACGTGTCCACATGACAATTAAGATTATTAATTAAAGATGACCTAATAATTTATGAATGAATTAAAGGTGGTGATGAGAGAAGCATTCCTGCACTATGACCATCGCAAATTTATGCAATAATTGCGATGGTCATAATAGCCCTATACATAAAGCAAAAGTGGAGTTAAACTTGCAAGTAATTATACAAACGTACATTACTTTAATAATTTAATTAATGCTTTATTTAAACACTAGAAAGAGACGTTGAACTTTTTACCCTCTGTATAATTTGTCACCATTTATGGTGTCGGCAACAAGGCAACAATGGTTTGTCGAAGTGAGCTCAGCTTAATGACTTGAGACGCTGTATGATTTGGGAATCAAATGATCCAAGAAATTCTAAATTTCAATGAATCGGTTTTCGAAGGATTAATTTTAAAAAAAGGGCAGTGGCTTTAAGTTTCAATACAAAAATATTTAAAGCAACAACAGAAAAGTTTCTTATAATATACGTATTGTTTGGGTGATTTAAATAACTTTTAATGTATAGGTATAGTTTCGGTCAATAAAAAATAGACCAACACTTATCATATATTTCTGTGAAAATTTTGTTGTGTGAAATGTGTGTGTATTTGTTTTATTAATGTGCATCCTAGATTAGGTATTATGCATTTAACATGATACTAAGAGTACAAGATATGATCACTTGGGAAACGCGTTTTGAACAAACTTGCGCATGACGTCACCCCGTGACAAAAATGTATGGCGATATATGGAGACGAACGCTTTTAACATGGTTTTATTATAAAGTTTCGTTATGATCCGACTGTTATAACTATTTTGGACATTGTTTAAGTATACAGGGTGTTTACGAACATGAGAAACATTTTATATTTTAATTTTTCTCGGTTATTAAAGCACTTTCATTAGGTTTATTTTTTGTAAAGCCTTTACTTTTAGCATAATATATTATCATGAAATAAAAATAATGTCCCAAGTTATTAAATGCCCTGTATGGGTGGGTACAATAAAGAACAATACAACCCAACCAACACGATATTCCCGCTCATTAAAGGGCCTGTACCCCGAACACTGGCAAATAGCTGGTGCTGGGAGCTGGTACTTTGCCGTTAAAGGTCTATTACGGCACGAACTGGAATCAACTGACTATCCACGTCTATAATCCTTGAACTGGAAGGGCACTTAGTAGAAGGATTGTGTGTAAAAAACCTGTACAGTAATTAGTAATTACTGCATTAGACCTTTACTTTTCTATAACTGCACGGGGTCATCTTTACAGTTAAAGCAAATGAACGGGTAAATATCTTATATATAAAAATTACTAAAATATAGATATAAATATACATTAGTTTATTTTATATAATTAATTATCAAAACCGTCACAAAATAACTAATAATATTCACATTTCCTATAAACATACGCGCCAATTTAGCTTCGGTTATTTTTTATTTTCTTTCCGTGTTGTGTTGCTGTTCTGCGATTTTGGAGATCTCAGATGTTGTTTGTTTGGTTTTTGGATTTTTTAGTGTTAAATTTATATTGCTGATTAAATGTGTACAATAATTATTATTCGTACACAGTTTCTTTACTATTATATCAATTTAGCATGTACACACATCCGCACGAAAGGTAAGTTTTGACATAACCACAACCTAAGTTTTATTTGGCATCTTTAGCTTTTAGCTAAGATTTTCTTTTATAACGTATATATTTCATACTCTTAATTATTTAATAATATAATTATGTGATCCATAAATAAAGAAAAAAGTAAAAGGCAAAGACGTGAAGGTACAGCATTATCTTTCAACTTCCACTTATTTTTGGGCAATTGCAATAATTTTTCTTTAATATGAAAATCATGATCAGAAAAATGCCTCGAACATATTCTAGCATTTTTAATATTAAAATCATGCGTTTGGTGGCACTTTTGCACCCATAATTTGCAAATCTCTGCTGCAGTTGGAAAACTAAAGTATCGATATGTACTGGAAGAATTTTTACTTTTTTTATTATTGTTACTGGTACAAACCTTCATTGCACAGTAAACCATTGTTTATGACAATCACAACTGACCAAAATAATTAAAATAACGTATATAACTTATAAAACGTATATAACTTATATTTTAAAGATGTGTCAAATTTCAATATTTGAAATTTGTCACGGAATGACGTCAGTAGAGGGAGAGAGATAGGGGATCGCATGCGCGTTAGCATATCTTGTAGTCTTAGTATCATGTGCATTTAATGTGACATTTGTCAAATATAGACCAGGGTCGATCATTTTTGAAACCAAAAAATAATAATAATAGAATGAAACCCATTGGAAAAAGAAGAGAATATAACAAAAATTAAAGGAAAAAATATAAGGAAAATCGACATAAACCGATTTAAGGATGAGAAACGGTTTATGTCGATTTCCGATTTGTCGATAAGTCCTATGGCAAAAGTTAAAGGGCAAAGTTGTAGGCAATAAGAAGATATACAACTTGTGTATTTACACTTTCTTCACGTAACCTCAAAATTTATGTGAAGAATTGAAATTATCAAGTTTTTAGTATTTTATTTTTCTTTTACAAAAATTTTTTTGGGAAAAGAAGGCTTAGAAGAATCTGGCATCAAACTAGATCACCAGGCGATAAAAGTGTATTAAATAATGCCACACAACAACTCAAAAGAGAGATTAAAAAGATCAAAGATAAGTCTATTACTGACTACCTAAGTGAACTGTCAACTGACTATTCACTATGGAGAGCTACCAAGAGGCTAAAGAGACCAATACAGCAGAACCCACCAATTAAAAATACAGATGGCACGTGGGCAAAAAGTAATATACAAAAAGCCAACAGGTACGCTGAATATCTTGAAGAGACTTTGCAGCCGAATGAGGCAGAAAACACTCTCGACTGGGAGAATCTTACCCAGGAAGAAGGTGCAATCAGACCTGCTACCCCAAAAGAAATAGCAAAAGAAATTAAAGAAAACATTAACCCGAAAAAGTCCCAGGATTTGACCTAATTACGGGGGAAATTCTAAAACATCTCCCACGTAAAGCCATTGTAAAACTTACCTATCTTATTAATGCATCTTTTAGATTAAAATATGTACCGAAGATATGGAAAGTAGCAGAAATGATAATGATCCTGAAACCCGGAAAACCACCAAATGAAGCTTCGTCCTACAGGCCTATCTCCTTGCTTCCTGCAATATCAAAACTGTTCGAAAAAATATTTCTTAAAAGATTAAAACCAGTCATTGAAGACAAAAACATAATCCCAGATTATCAGTTTGGATTCAGAGAGAGTCATTCAACTATAGATCAGGTCCATAGGATCACAGATGTAATTGAAAAGTCGCTGGAGGAAAAAAAAGTTTGTTCTACCTTTCTCTTTCTTGATGTAGCACAGGCTTTTGATAAAGTATTGCACGAGGGACTTCACTATAAATTAAGCAAGCTCCTGCCTAATCAGTTCTCACAATTAATGAAGTCTTATATTTCAGATAGAACTTTTAGAATTAAGCAGGAAGACGCTTATTCTGAACTTAAAGAAATCAAGGCAAAGATCACCAAGAAGCGGCAATAAATCTGCAAATATCAGTTAACAAAATCAGCACCTGGACTAAGTAATGGAGAATCAAACTAAATGAGAGTAAATCTGCCCATGTTAATTTTACAAACAAAAGAGACCGACATATCCCTGTTAGCATAAATAATATCCAAGTGCCATATGCTGATACAGCAAAATATTTGGGTATAACACTGGACGCTAAGCTACGCTGGAGAGCTCATGTCCAAAAAAAGAAGGAAGAATTAGATATCAGATTTAAAAAAATGTATTGGCTGCTTGGACGAAATTCCACGCTGTCAATATATAACAAAGTACTTTTGTACAAACAAATTCTCAAGCCCGTATGGACATATGGCATCTAGCTGTGGGGTTGTGCCAGTAAGAGCAATCTAGATATAATCCAGCGATTCCAAAACAAAGTATTAAGGAGCATTGTTAATGCCCCCTGGTATTGCAGAAATAGTGACCTCCATAGGGACATGGGAATGGACACCGTTAACCAGACCATCAGCGAATTCGCCAAAAGTCACGAACAGCGACTTCATCGTCACGTCAATGTCGAAGCCATCCAGCTACTCGACAATACAAACCAGATTAGAAGGCTCAAGAGGATCAAACCCTTCGAGCTAGTATAATTTTGTTAGTGCAAAAGCAGAGAGCAGTGCCTGTGTACACATTCATATTAGTGTAATTAAGTATTAGAAAAATATAAGGAACACAAGTGAGTAAGTCGTTAGATATAAATTTTGTAACAGTAGTAAATTAGATTAGAAAAATATTACTCATTGATCTAAGTTCAGATCAGATTGTAATTAGAGTAAATGCCATTGGGGTTCGTAAAAAAAAAATATTTATTTTTTCACCTTATTTTGACTTAATATCGAAAAAGCACCCTAATTTTCAATCGAAAATTCTCGCTTCAAAATATCTGCTTTTTAAAAAAAATCGATGGGTTTTTTGTTCTTTTAAATCTCTACTTTCTGATAGTTTTAAAAAATATACAATACTGTGATAAATGTTCTTAGAAAATGCAAACGAAAGAAACTCGAATCCGAAATTTTTTTTTAATCATTATGTACAATTTTGAGCTATTTATTGAAATTTATACTTTAATTACTCAAAAAACTTAAGATTCCATATTACATTGTAACCTCTTCTTTACTTCTGAGGTTGGCACGGCAGTCAATATTCGGTAGAGCACTGGGCCGTGTGTAGAGAAGCTATTTTGCATAACAAGTTACGCCAGGGCGCCAGTCGATCGTGTCGACAGAGAGGGAGGTACAAGACACATACAAAATCACAATTAAAATACCACAATAGGATAAAAAATTACCTGAAGGGTAAATAAGAAAATATGTACAAGAATTCTATAGATAGGTATATATTATATATAACAAAGTTTACTCAACACAATTAAAATTAGCACAGCGCGACATCACAAATTGCTTTCTTCAATAAAAAACAGGCAAAAAGGAAAACAGTGCGCAGCAATAGTGTATATTAATATCAATAGGTAGGCTCAAATATGGCACTGGGCACTCGAGTATATCTGATGGCACCAGAAATATAAAGGCTTGGTACACGGTACAAAAATCGCTATAGTATAATAGGCAAGACTTCGTCAGTTAATGAAAACAAACATTTAGTTTAGATATTAATCCCCGAATAACAGCTGTTATTAGGTTCACAGATCTTAGAAACTGAAATATCAATACTGAACACTATGGACGTTACTTAAGCAATTTAGGCAGACAAGAGGAAGCTGCTATTGGCGACGTCGCGTCGTCAGGAGAACACTAGACTCCCCTGCACTTTTCAAGTGCCCCAGATGGCTTGACGAAAACAAAGGAAAGTAGGTGTCAGCCTTTACTGAGGTGGATGAATATATAATACCACAACACAGCCTGCCACGTTCTCAGGTTTCCACGCTGAGCGGTTGGTGGTTAATCAAAACTGCACTCTTTCTAGTAAACCGACAATCTGATCTCTTGGCCGTCAAATTCTTTCAGATGCTCCATGTCCAGCAAAAACGTATCTTTTATCTAGCTTTTTGGGCGCTTCTTTAAATTTAATATGATAGGCACCGATGTTAGATTTTCTATAATAATAATTAAATAGCGGTCTTATGGATATTACTGATGTCCTTATTCAACACTATTGCATGCATGATTCTATCAAAAAAATTTATATGCTTAAAGAGCTTTAATTTGAATGGTCGCAACACGCCAACCCGTAACAATTATCATAAGATAAATGCAGAATAGTACACTTTATATACTTTTAGACTTTATATACAGGGTGGCCGAAGAGTGATGACCGAATAATTGTTAAACTTGGTCATCCTGACCGTTACAACATTGATAAATAAAAAAATTACAAATCCATAAAACACAAAGCATGCAAAAAACATGCGAAAATAGTTGTTCTAAATATTAAAGATATGATTTATAGGGGATTTCATCTAAAAAATTTGACTGCTGCATTTTTTTTCAGTAAGAAAGTTGATATATTAAATTCTAATTACATTTATATCATAGAAAATCTCATAAAATATAAATATACATCAAAATCGTACTATTGAATTTAGATACTTTATACTGATTACGTTATTTATAAATACCTTATCTTGAATTCTAATCACTTATCCATTAGTTCTTGTCTCTTTGATGGCATTTCTTGATCGTTAGATTCGACAAACCTTCCCGATTCTAGTAGAACCTCGAAATCTTCAAGACCATCACCGTCTTCGTCTCCAATATTATTTCCAGTCTGTCTTGGTTCTTCATCCACAATTTCATCTGAATCATTAACTTCCTCGTAGGTTTTCTCTTCCACATTGTAGCATTTTTCGGAACCATGACAATTTGAGCATAAATTTGTGCATTTTAAACCATGTTTTCGGCAGCCACATTTTAAACTATTACATCTAGTTTCACAGCTGCAGCAAATAGGTTTCAGCAATATTTTCGGCGGAATTAATTCCTTTTCTGCAAATTTGGGCATAATGCCACATTGATGTTGCCTTCAGCCCCAATCTGTTGCTGTCAGTTCGTTACCCAGCCAAGTTTAAAGCTGATAATATGCCCTGTAACAATGTTGTTCCACTGCGCCTTCTGTGGGTGGGAGATTTGCCAACATGAAAGATGATATAATTTTTGCCAATTGATATTTTCGAAATCTTAATTGATTCAGTGTTATATTATCATTTTTACATTTATAAATAGACTTAATTAATTGTAATGCATTTTTTTTCTACACATATAATTAAGATTTAATTAATTGTAATCCATTTTTTTCTACGCATATAATTTAAGGACGATTCTACAACATTCTCCAAATATTGTAGATGTCTTATTAAATATTAACATTATTTACTTATTTGGTTGTTAATTATAGTAGTATATTTCGATTTGTAATTTTTTTGTTTATCAATGTAACATATAATCTTACTTTTTTCGAGTAATTAAAGTGTACATTTTAATAAATAGCTCAAAATTGTACATAATGATTAAAAAAAAATTCGGATTCGAGTTTTTTTCGTTTCTTTGCATTTTATAGGAACATTTACCGTAGTAATGTATATTTTCTTACACCTTCAGAAAGTAGAGATTTCAACGAACAAAAAGCCCACCGACTTTTTTTAAAACTTTTTTCCATAGGACTTGTAGTTTTGCCGGAAATCGAAATAAACCGTTTTCTACCCTTAAAAACCCACTACCTCTTCCACTTCCCGACCTCATATCGCCCGTAAATTACCTACTATTATTTTTTTTCACTTTTTACCATTTTCTAATAACACAAAACAGAAAAATAAAACAAAGTATGCCTCATGTAAATGAATTAACTAAAGGTGGAATAATCGAGAAAATTGACGACAAACAGTGTGACAAACTGCAACATTTTACATTTTAATGTGAACAGGAACACGGTTCGAAATATTTTAAGAAGATAGAGAAACGATGGAAGAATTAACCGAAATCCAGGCTCAAGACGTCCAAGAAAGTCAACTGAACAGGACGCTGCTTGGATTAATACTTTAAGAGCATATCCATTTACAACAATAGTAGATACTGTTGAGGCCACAAATTTTCCAACGTCATGTCGTACAGGTCGCCGCAGAGTTGCTTATTCTGAATTAAAATGCCAAGCAGCAGCGAAGAAAATATTATTAAACAACGGCAATAAAGAATCTAGATTGGGGTTTGCTTTAGAACACATTACTCATAGAATTCTGTAATTTTTACCGATGAAAAAGTTTTCCAATCTCCAAATAGTGGCAATATCGGAGTCTATCGTCCTGGAAATTCAAGAATTGATGAAAATTATAAGTTTTACAAATAGAAGTGGTAATTTTTCCGTAAATATGTGGACATGGATATCTGCGCAGGGACCTGGAGTTTTGTGGCATATTTGCAAAAGATTTAATAGTGAAGCATATATCAGAATTTTGGAAAATGTCATGCTTCCATCTATCCAGCTGCTCTTCCCTAACAATGGATTTATTTTCCAACAAGACAACTGTCCCGTGCATACATCTCGAGTGGTGACTGAATACTTTCGGGCCCATAATATAAATGTTCTTGACTGGCCTAGTAAACGCCCAGATCTGAATCCCATGGAAAATGTATGGGCAATGTTAGTGAAAACTATTCGAAAGGCAAATGTAAGGCCAAGAAACGTTTGTTGGAAGTTATTAATAATGCTTGGGAAGAATTAACTGAAGAATATTGTTTCCAAGTATATAGATCTATGCCCAGGAGATTAGGAGAAGTTATAGAGCATAATGGCGGGATTACAAAATATTAATTGAGTATTTTTAATTATTATTAAACAATACTATTCTTTGTCATATTGTTATTATTACGACATAAACTGTCACATCTTATGACATAGAGGAATGTCACATTTGACGGAAAAGTAAAAGTAATTTACATTATGCAACAGGAACTGGCATATTTTTTATTGGCCGCAACTGTATCTATGTTATGTGTACCAATCTGAAACAACTGAAAGTTTTCAGTTCAATAAATGTGGGGTAGACATTTATTGAACTGAAAACTTACAAAATGCCACCACTGCATATGCAGCAGCGTCATCAGAATACCACTGATATTCGTTATTATTTCAAAGTGACTTTTCAACCAACCATAAATCTACGCTATCTGCCCCACAATAAAGCTGTCAAAATATATTATTTCTTGTTTTATATTTTTATTTTATCCTTTGAAACCTACAGCACTTTGCATTTTTTAACTGGATTCATATTACTACTAAGGGGACAATCAAAGTCCTTAGCAAAATGTTCGGTATTTCTAAAACTACCCACAATCCTCTGGAACGGCAACATGTGGGAAAATACTTCCGTATTATTAACTTCGATATTGTTACACATTATAGAAGCATACATTATCCAAAAAAGTTGACGCGGCTTGTACGAAAGCCCAGGTAGGCTACTCTCTTGCCCATTTTCTTCCATCACATTTAGGTATGCCTCATAAGAAAAACGTATGCCAGCGTAATCCGCGAAGTTTTCCTCAAAAGTGTTCTCACAGCTCACCTTAAATTATCAATATAATAAAAAAAATACTTCTGTTAAACTTATTACTTACATTAACACTGGATTCAGTTGCACCGTCATTACAGTCGTTCAGCAAACATTCTGCAGATTTAAAGAAATTTTCCACAGTCGAATTAGTCCACAACACTTTCTCCGCCCCTTCTTCGTATTTTGTATTACCCATGATCCCAAACCCATGTGCTAATTCATGGCCAATAATAGTACCCATGGCTCCATAGTTTAAATAATCATACCTGTGTTTTGAGTAAAATAACCCATCCAAAGCCGCGGCAGGCAAAACTGATAACAAAATCATGATGTAGTATAATATTTAACATGTATATACCAGCAAATATCTTACATATTAAGTTCTCATCTGGGATATACTTGATAAATGCCAAGTCACTAACACCTTGGTAGAATTTCGCTTGGTCAATGGTGAGTTTCGGTTTTCCCAAGTCTAAGTTGTACAAATCTCTGCTTTTGTCAACTTCACATATTACCTCTATAGGGTTGCTGGAGTCGGTTAAATTAATCTGAAATAAGAAAATCATGTAATGGTTTCCGTCATTACCGCTACTTGGTACGCTACTTAGACGCCTTATATCAATAAAATAATATATTTTATTGAATTGGGTTACAGATTATCTCAGTAATAGATCTCAGATTGCTGACGCCGAAAGTAATAATAAGATCACCAGCTCTCGATACAATGATTACAATGGCAACGGGTATAACTCATTTATTGACTTCTAAGTGACATAAAGGAATCAAGAACCCTGATAAATAATTTGGGAGGCTTTTTATTGACTAAATGACAAAATTCGAGAGCCATTTTGTAGCCGCCAACTTGAATATTGATTTTGACAATAAAATCATCGTCGTTATCAATGATCCCAAAATGTCCGTGACTCCGATTTTGAGTGGATCTGACTTGGAAAAAACGTCTTAAAATGTATTTTTAGAAATAAGAGATAATTGGATATTTTATAAAATTGCAAACCACATAAAATATCAAAAAAGTCTGGTAGTGGCAGTCTTCCTGGTCATGGATCCACTTAATACTCGCGGCGAATGACAAATACAGAACAAATATTAGGTATTTACATTTTTCCTGGTAATACCTGATCAATTCCTAACGTCATATCGAATCTAATCTCATCCAGCATTTCATTTGGACCACCTGCAATAACTGTTAAGTTCTTAAGTTTCAACAATACAAACAATTTGTCGCTTAGGCTCATCCATTTAGCATCTTCTATATGGTCATGGAGAACAAATCTTATACGATCTACCATGTCTTGAACAAGCTTCCTTTCGTCAACATATCTTCTTACGTATTCAGCTTCTGATACGTAGGCAAATCTACAAGAGAAAAGAATAAATTACATGATATTATATTATGTTCTTTTAAATATTATTTTTAATATATTGTTAGGACCTATGCTCATAATAGACCAAGTTTGCAGCTTCAAAAGACCTATGCGAGCTGCGCAATGCCCAAAGAAGAGCTAAATTTTGGCACTTGTTTCAGTTCTTGCTCAGTATCTTCTAAAGGATGCGTCACACGGAAAAAGTTATATCCATCCATCCATATTTAAAGTAAATTAAATTTACAGCAATTTAGGCTCACACCGAGCTTGTCCAGAAATATCCGAGATACAGCTCCTCAAAAATTGACATTTTTTTCCAAACAGTGAAAAAGTTTCTTTTTGGACATGTATTTTGCCAAATATTGGGCAAAAGTTCCCAGTCATTCCACGAGGAAAATCCAAAATACCAATAATTTGTAAATAAATTTAAAAAATTGTAAATATTTTTAAGGACAACAAGCATCAATAATTATATAGGCATATAAATAAATTATAATTAAATTTTACATGTACAAAATACTCGCTAATAATTTGTAATTTCAAAATATTAATTTCGAAGTTAAATATTTGGCAATATTGTTTCGTCTTTACAGAACGATGAGGACGTACGTATTATTTCATTAAATTCTTTATTGAACCAAAAACAATCTTCAACACGCAATATGTACTAGTCAAGTTCTGCTGTCGTTCGTTGTGCTATAACATATCCCTTCCAAACAACCGAAATGTCTCCTTCTACCAAAAAAAACGTTATTTGCGCACACTCCTTTCAACCTTTGTGTCTCCCTTTCCCTACTGTCTATTTCATTTTCATTCGTCAGTGTATTGGTAGAAACCAAAGTGTTGGCCAGTAATGAAAAAATAATAACAAAATGTTGACCAATAATAACAAAAGACGCCTTATTGCATTTCTTCGCGACGTATTTGAGCAGCAGGTTGTTCCAGTGAAAGTAGCCGAAGAAGGCACTGATCGGGACATCATTGACACAGCACCAACCAAAAGTCCATTATTTGACCGTGTTATTGTTATAGAAGAAGACGTGGACATCCTGGTCCTCATCAGCGGTCTGGGCTCCTACCCAACGACCGTCTACGTCTAGAAAAGTGGCAGGCGTGAATCTGGATGTGTACGTTTCGTAAGCTCATCTTAGATCCACTAAGCCACGCAATACCCGTAAGGGCTGTTCTTTTCCACATGCTTTCAGCTGGTGCGACACCGCCTCTGCCCTTTTCTGTCTGAGAAGCCAGCATCTTCGCCAGCATCTTCTAGAAAAATCCACATATAAACGAACTGGCTGCAATTGCCCAGCAGTCAGATTCCAGTCATGATGCCATAGTCACAGCTAGGGAAAAATGCTTCGTGGCTCATTACGGGGATGATATAAAGAAGAATAGTTTGAATATCCTCCGCTACCAACTTTTCATAAAGTCGGCAACCAACACAGAGATAAACCTTGCGTGTTTGCTCCCGGATGATGCAGCGAGCCACCATTCTTATAGAACTTACCACCAAGTTCAGAAGTGGTTGTTAATAAAAAGCCTACAGATTTGATGTGGAGGATCTACGATCAGGGTCTCATCCCAGTCATTACCACCATGGATATCGCTCCTCAGAATGTACTGCACTCGATGCCTTGAAGATGCAGGAAATGGTGTAGTGGCGGATGCAACTGCCGCAAAATTGGATTAAAATGCTCAGCACTATGTCAATTTTTATGTGGTAAATGCTAATAATGCCAGAATCTTCCATCTATTTATCTTGAGGATACCGATACCGATGATGCCGATACCGATGACCTATATTTGCCCAACGAGTTGATGAGTTTCCTTTACCTGCTCAGGGAATCAGAGGATTTTTCAAAGCCAGGATCGTCGGAACAAATGAAATTATAATGTAGCGGGCTAGTTTTTGTACCATGTAATAATAATTATCACTGTAAATGTAAGATTATTACACTTTAATTATATCGCAATTACATCTTTTATTAATAAAAAAATAGTAATTAATTTTTTCCGAAATAATTGTTTTCGAAATTTTGTTGTGATGCGATTTTTGAGGGAACAATTAGCCCTAAGGGTCAGAGGGATTAACCTCAAATTAAAACTAAATAAAATTACTACAAATTCACTATCTATGATTTTCATCGTATGATGAGTACCAACTTTTCCCGATATTTGGTAAGATATATTTACTCCAGTCGTCAGGGAGTTCCCTCACGCAATATGTCCCTGTTTTTATATGTTATTCGAGATGGTTAGAAGGGTACAATTTCAAGTTTCCATCATCCCCACACCTGAGCTCGCTGGAGGAGGGACAAATAACCAATAAAATTTGGCAATTTTTTCAGTTTTTGGGCTATGACGCCTTTGTTGTATTTTTTAGCGCAAAGCGCTTCGTGTAAAAGTTGTAGAGTATAAAATTACACTACAACTACAACTGCAATATTGATCTCGTACCTTTTTTGTACAACCAATGACGACGGAGCGTTAAGCGCTAAAGAAAGGGCGAAATTGTGACGAAAATTTTTCACATTTTGCCATTTTGGCGCGCAAAAAGCCATGTAAGACTTGGTTGTAGCGTCAAAGTTCTCAAAGTTGTAGAGAAGTTTCTTACCTTTCAAATCCATATTTTCAACAAAATCTTATGAACAATGCCAAGGAGTGGGGGGTCATTTACGAGAAAACGAGATAATGCGGTGTTTCAAGTTGACCCCGAAAATGCTGTTCGGTTCGATATTTTCAATTATAGTGACTTTCAAATATATTCTATAATTCACAATAGTATTTTCAAATGATAATATATATGTGTATACAATGTATACATATAATGATCAATTTATCACATTGGTTCGATTTCATTTATCAATTATTATCGATTTCAATTTAATTTCAATTTCTCTCATTCACCATCCAAGTTCCATTCACCATCCAAGCCTCCACCATCCTTTTATAACTTTTTATTATAATAAATGCATAAAGTAAGTGTTCATAAAGAAAAGTAATTAAATAATTAAATAAATTCGCCAATATAATAAATCCGAGACTTAAAACTAGTGGACAATTCAATTCAATCTTCATCGTTTGGTCATGGTTTGGACTCTTCTGGAACTTCCTCAACCTGAGCCTGTATGTCGTTTTCGTCGTCATCATCGACAAGGAAAGCTGGCCTGTTCTCACAGTATTGCCCACAACAATGCTTTCATAAATCGAAGCAATTCATGTCGATTTTGCTACAGCCACACGCTCCCATGCAACCTGTGACGCACTTTCTTGAAATTTTTTTCAGCAAGGCTGATGGAGGAGCATCCCTCTCTTCACTGGCCTCTGCTACTCCTGGACCATTTCCAATCTAATGGGCCTTTGGGCTATCGCATCCACGCCATGGCTTGCCGCATTTGACGTGGGTGGGGGCTTGGCCAAATTAAGCCTTGTTGAGCTGCTCAATAATTTGAGTGGCGCAGGACAGTGATACATTTATCTAGCTCCTCACCATAATCCGTTTCCTGCCTCTCAGATGTCTGTGACACTGGCATCTGGATCCATGAATACCTGGGCAATCTCTACTAAAATGGGGTTCCTGTTGAAGAGCATGCAAAATTTATTCTGGCTAAACCCGAAGATGTTGGATGTAGTGTCACATCTACTTATCGCGTAAGATGTTTGTAAGATGGTGATGAGTAAAATCCATCTGTCGAATTTCCTCTCCCAGGTTTGCGAATGCAAACGTTGCTAGTCTCAGGTGAAGTACCAGTGAGCAGAACGAGCAAGTCAATATCCTCATCCACGATTGATATGGCCTCATATTCCCATGCTAACGATTTTGCAGTAGAATGTGAAAATTTTGGCAAAGTTACTATATTACTCTTTCTTCAGCGCTCCATAGCTCCGTCGCTATTGGTTGTATAAAAAAAGGTACGAGATCAATGTTGTAGGATATTACGTCTATATTCTACAACTTTTACCCGAAGCAACAAAGGCGTCATAGTCCAAAAACTTGAAAAAGTGCCAATTTTCGATGGTTATTTCGCCCTCTACCAAGCAGATCAGGGATGGGGATGACGGAAACTTGGAATTGTTATCTTCTGATCACCTCGAACAATATATAAAAAACAGACCTGGCGGACCTGGACCTATTGATCGAGGGACCTATTATCAATACCAAACCTTTTCACTTATTTGGAAAAAAATGACAATTTTTGAGGAGCTATATCTCGGAAAGTTCTGAATGTACAGTTTGAATGTACAAATCGAATCTACGTTAACATTTTATGAAGGACGCTTTATGAAGGACACGCTTTATGAAGGACACGCTTTATGAAGTTGTTTTTTGGGCATTGCGCCACTCGCACAGGTCTTTCGAGGTTGCAAACTTGGTTTCTTACTGTTGACATATTATGTCCTAATAGCATATGAAAAAATTAGAATTACATTATCTTTTGCAAGGTCAGATGTATAAATTGGCTGGTCTACAGACACAACATGAAAATTTCCGGAATTAAAATTTACGGCTGTAATGTTTGTATATTGCGTTCATGTACTTATATGTAAGTACAGTGCCGTTCAATTGAAAGTAAACGACTCTTATGAGAAATTTTGGAAATTTTCCCATTGTAATGCAGGCTTTTATAATCAGATCACGTTAAAAATTATTTTAGGTTGAAGTATCTGTCAGTTATAGGGTGACAGCATTTTATATACAGTATTTATTAAGGAAAATCGATATGGTAAGGACGTCTCTTGTAAAAAAATCCATTAAATTAACAAACTAACTGAGAACTTAAGAAAATTACTATGAATTAATATTTGGTCCAAGCACCATTCGCGTTTATAACTTTTTAAAGCCTATTTCTCATGTACAATATTAGTGTCCTGGTGTAATCCTCGCCAATATTTTCCCAGGCATTTTCAATCGCCAACCACAGTTCTTCTACGTTCGTTGGTCGGAAATTTCTGTTATACATGTCTTTTTCCATCTGTGCCCATACATTTTACACAGAGTGTTAATAACAGAGTGTTAATATGGTTTGTATTCAGCCATTCAGTAAACTCGTGATTTGTGAATAGAGGAATAATCCTGAAATATAAATTTAATTGAAATATGGAAAAAGGAAATAAAAATATTCCTGCTGGAAAGTGAAGTTCTCGGGATATAAAATGGAAACGGAAGGTAACATAACATATTCCAAAATGCGAGCGTAGCTTTGACTAGTAAGACGCTCTCTGATTCTCCAAGTAACACCTGCTCCTTGGCAACATATCCATACCCACACGTTGATAGAGAAGCGGCCACTACGAGCTGTAGGATTTATATAGCGCTCTTCATATCGGCAATTTCTTGGGCGGTATATACGCACAGAGCCATCATAGCAGGATTGAAAAACTTTTTCGTCTGCAAAAATTGTGTTTCCCAAAAGTCCTGTGGCACGCACACCGACAAATTGGTCGGCAAAGTTTAACCTTTGCTCCTTATGCCGTGGCAAGAGAGCAACTTTATTTGCAGCCGAAAAATTCTTCAGCTCAGATGCTCTGATACGTCGTCTTGCGGTTTCCACCGAAGCAGGAAAATTTGTTAAGAAGCAGGCAGTCACTGCTGACGAGTTCGTCTTCCTCCATAGTACTGAATTTTTAACGGCCCCCTCTATGGATGTACTCAACAGTTCTTTCTGCATTCCATTTTTGCTTAATTTTGTAAATGCAACCTTTACTCACATTCAAAGTATCTGCAACTGCTTGCATTGACCATCCGGACTGCAGTAACATCACAGCTCTCATTTTTTGCGGTTCAGTTAAGCGCGGCATAATAATAATAATTATAAGGAGAACCTCAAAATATAGAATAATTATTAGTAAACTGAAAAATAAAATTGACAATCACCTGTTTTGATTACCTGAAAGCCTGTTTCACATTAATTTAAAAAATCGTTTACTTTCAATTGAACGGCACTGTACGGTCACCATGAGTGGACATACAGAGCACGTGTCGAGTCGCTTGTATCATAGACCCATCTTGTTTTGGTGTATATTGCTATAAACTGATTTCGAGCAATAAATGAATTCATTAAAAATACGGAACACGAAAAGTGAAAATTATTATTAAATAATGACGCTCCAATTATACGAATGAGGTTGAAAATTAATTATTACCCCGTATAGTTTGCAAGGAATTTTGATCATGCAATTGGATTGATTTTATAAGCAGATACATATGCTACCTACTTTAATTTAACTATGTTACATCATCATACAACAAAAACATGCATACTAATAATATGTTATATATTTTGTAGATAAAGAACGGGAATAATATTCAGTGAATCTTACATTGTATTGGTGATTCCATAACAGTAATATTCTCTGTCCGCTTGCAATGGGTAATGCCCAGACAATTCTGAGTAAATTTCAAATTCTCTTCTTAGAATATGTGTTAAAAATGATGAAAATGATTCCGTCAACTTCCAGAAGATATAATTACTTTGAACCCTGCAATACAACACATTATCGTGTATTTTATTATACACATCATCTAAGTCTTTTTTGTGTGGTGTTGGCCTTAGAAGCAAGCGTAGTCTATCAGACATACTTCATTAACGTAACAGTTATAAAGTAAGACAGAAATACTAGACACTAGAGAGTAATAAAGACAAATAGCTAGAACTATTAGAATAGCTAACAGACTATGAAAATAGTAAAAATGTGTGTCTTAGTTTAATTCATTAGCTAATAGATCATGTAATTATTCCTGTTTACTTACCGCTTAGGTGTCTTACTAAGTAAATTTTCCAATTTAGGAATATATTCCCCTACAGCGAAATAAATTTTTTCTTCAGGTGGCAATAGTACATTTTTAAATATCGAGGGCCAAGGCATATTGGAAAATATATTTTGAATTTCTTCTAATGTGTATTCCATCGCTATACTGTTACGTTTAGAATCTTCTATAATCTACCAAAAACGTTATTCTCGTTATTTTTTTGAAATTTGAGTCGTGGCATGTGTATACCGGGCTGGAAAGTCCATGATTACATATGGAATTTCTGATGCATAAGCTATTTTTAAAGAAGCTAGACGGAGAAGCTATATCGCCGCTGATGCCACATGGGTCAAGTGGATTGCCAAAAAGTTGAATAGTGGAGAGGAGGTGGTAGCCATGAGGACGCTATTGGTAAGCGTAGGGTATCGCTTGCTGAATTGAAAACGAAAACGCCTCATGGCCACCTCCTCCTCCCCACTATTTAACTTTTAGGCGGTCTACTTGCCCCAGTGGGGCATCAGCGGAGCTATAGCTTCTCTATCTAGCTCATATATGAGCAACCCCCGGCTCCCGGGCCGGATACAGCTCTCCACCAGCATCAATCTGGCCCGGGAGAAATTCAGAAAATTCAAGTAACGATATCAATTCAAATCGATAAATAATATTATTAAACGTACGCAGTGGAACGCCACAGATCGAGTCAGAAATAGTCGTTAGAAAGAGACAAACAGATAAACATTCGGGAAGCCGCTCGTGCACTTGAATCACTCTCGTACGATCGAGAGTATTCTAGTTGCTTATTGGGCAGCATATATACCGCTCAGCGCGCTTGTCATCTCATTACTTCTTAACTGATAAAGTTCGCATCGCATATTCGCGTACGGTCAAGAGTACGGGAAATATTCAAGCAAATTTTATCAACATGTCTGGTTTAAGAAAGCGGAAACTGGACACATAATGTCGTCAATTCCAAGACAATTGACTGATGAATACTTTTGTATCTTGCACAGTGCTAAACCTATGTGTTTGTTGTGCAATGAAGCAATTTCTGTTTTAAAATAATAAAATATGAAGCGGCATTACTCTACCAAGCATTTCGCTCAATACAATTTACTCACGGGCCAGTTAAGAAAAGATAAAATGAAAAAAACTCATTACCGATTTAGGGAAACAGCAACAAATGTTCCATTCGCAAAAATCAAATCTAGACAGTGTTTTTAAAGCTAGTTTTATGATTAGTTCCAAACTAGCGAAAACATCGAAGTCGTTTTCTGAGGGACAGTTTGTTAAAGAGTGCCTAGTAGATGTTGCAGAACTTTTATGCCCAGAAAATAAGAAAGGTTTTGAGGAAGTGAGCTTATCGCGACGTACTGTTCGACGTAGAGATATGATGGCTAGTGATATCAAAAATCATTGACCGATAGATTGGCAGGTTTTCAAGCATTTTCGATTGCTTCGGGTGAGAGTACAGATTTATCTGACACAGCCCAGTTAGCTATTTTTATAGGAGGTGTTGGTGAAGAATTTGTAGTGACAGAGGAATTACTGGCTTTACTGCCGTTACAAGGGACACTACAGGAAAAGTACTTTTGAGCAGTATAGTTTGCAATGGTGTAAATTAGTTGGAGTATGCACAGATGGTGCGCCTTCAATGGTCGGTTCACGAAAAGGTTTTATCGGAGTTCTGAAGGAAAGAGCAACCGCTATGAATGTGTAAGAATGTGATTTAATAATACTGCATTGCATTATTCACCCGCAAAACTTGTGCTCTAAGTCCATCTAACTGAAGAATATTGTGGATGTTGTAGTAAATACCATTAATTTCATTAGTTCTTGCGGTCTTAACCATCTCCAGTTTAAAGCATTTTTGGATGAACTAAGCAGAGATAAAACGCTAAAAAGGTTTTATGACATTAGAAAAGAAATAGCTGCTTTTATGGAAATGAAAGAGAAAATATTGCCGCAAATTAGTGATCCAACTTGGCTTTGTGACTTGGCATTCCTGGTAGACAGGACACTTCCGGACAGGACCTGGTAGACAGGACAGGACAGGACAGGTCACAGGACAGGACACTTAAATGACCTGAACTTGAAGCTTCAAAAACAAGGGCAATTGGTAAATCAGCTGTTAAGTCATCTTAAAGCTTCTAAAGTAATGTGGAAGATGCTCCGCTTCACATACAAATTGAGTTGATCAAGCTTCATGAAGATTCATTTTTGAAGTGTATCTCATTAATTTTCATTTGATTTTTCTATCTTTTTTTAGTAATATGTTTTTTATATGGTTGATGCTACTATAATTAATAAATAAAAAAATGTGTGAATATCTGTGTCATTTTTATTCACTACTACCTACTTATTTCATGCCTACGGTCCGCGACCTGATTAAGTCCCGATATTACGCCCTCAGCTAAGCAAAGGTTACCCATATCTGATCTAGCTTCTTTAAAAATAGCTTGATTCTCGCATAATGTATTATTATAAATGCTATCTACAATCGTGGACTTGCCAGCCCGGTATATACATACAGGAGGTCAGTTTTACCATAAAATTAGTAGATGGTTTGACTTGATGTAAATATATCGCTAAAAGTGATATAAATAACTGAACTGGATAAATAAATAAAACTGGATGAACTGGATAAATAAAAGCCATGTTGACTTTTAACTCAAACATATTATAATCCCGATGAATTTCACATATTCTCAGGTAACTATACATAAATTTATATTCCTCTCACTGCACACACCATGTTTCGTATAATTTATTTTAAAGATAATTATGAATCATGCTGGGGCTCAAGCTCAAGTAATGCTTATGTTAAATTATGATCCTGTGAACGTCAAAGACGCTGACAAAATTTCAAAAAGGAAATGGTATGCAAAATATAACTACATAGTACGTAAATTACAATTAGTTTACACCGGTTCGACGTGTTTAGTTTGTAAGGGTTAATTTAGTTAACACTTATTATCTAACCGTCTGAGATAAATGTGTTTGATCGTCCAGTGTATTGTTGACTAAAAGCTAAATTATTAGATTAATTAATCTCTTCTATCCCCGGTGGCCGGCAGATGAATCAGCTAGTTAGTATTTATGTAACTTTTACAGTTTGTAGGTACGTTCTCCGCGACAGACACGGCGGCTTTTGTGTCAGGATTTATAGCGGCCCGTGATTTATATTCAGTTCTATGTTCTATAAAAATCGTTTAAAATCAATATTAATTGGGTGTTTAGTCAATAGAATTCATAAATAAATTTGCCTTGGGCCACAGAAATTTATATATTTATATATATATATATATATATATATATATATATATATATATATATATATATATATATATATATATATATATATATATATATATATATATATATATATATATATATATATATGCAAAAAATCAGAACTACCGGATTTGACGCATGCTGTGATGTATAAAGTTACTGGACTACCTAAACCTTTTCAGATTTTTATTATTTTATAACATAAACTTTAACTATGAAATTAACTTTTAAATTTTGTAAAAAATGTGTTGACTTGTCTGTGCAACAAATGTGTAAAATTGTTCGTACCTAACCTCATATTTTATTCCTAAAAAAAATATATATTCGAAAGTTTGAAAAGAAAAAAATTCGTTTAATTTCTTACACCCTACTGCATACCTAATCACCCAGTAATAATAATAATAATAATAATTTATTAATGCACACGATCATACAAATATGATATAGGATAACACAAAATGGAAAATAAATAATAAATTAGAAATGAAACAGAAGTTAAATATGAACAAATACAAAAAAATTAATTTAGTAATTTTAAATATTCGTGTACTATTATAGATATGAACTATTAACTTTGTTACATAGATACCTTTGCTAAATTATTCTCAAAATTCATAACTTCCGTCATACTATCTGACATATTCCGTAAACTTTCAGGAGCACCCAAAACCATTATAATATTTGTCATCAATCGAACATACTTTTCCTTTAGACTATCTCCTATTTGTTTGACATTGTCAGGAGTATCAATCTAAAAATAACTTTAATTACCACGATTTCCATAGTATTTTTAGTACTTACGTATAATCTGTTCCCAATATTATTTTCTTCGAGATTTTGAAGGCTTATAAACCAATCGTAATAACAACCGATATTTTTACATTCCTCGATGATATTGCCCCAACTAAATTCTGTCTCGTTCCATGTCTCGCCGGTCAGTACCGGCCATCCTCCTAGTTTTCGGAAAAGTTTCTTCAGAGTTTCGTTTTGATCTTCCTCTATTGCATCCGTGTTCATACATGATTGAAAGTACATTTTCTGTAGCTTCACAGACCTGGAATCGTATTTTTCTACAGGGCTAGTGATCAAGTTCCGTAGTTTCCTGTCGATCTCGTTTTGGAAGTTTTGTATCAATAAGTTGCCCTTATAATTTCCACACGCAAAATTGTAGAAGTTCTCGCAGGGATCTACCTTTGAGTTTATCATGTCTAAGAGGAAGGCTGATGAGTTCACGCATTCTTGACTGAAGCAAACATTACCTAAAGAATGCGTTATATTCAACAAGATTTACATTTATTTTTTGGAGAACAATAAGGCAATTTATTGTATTTATAAAGGGTCCGCCAATAAGCGCGCTCGATCTTTAAAATGAAATAAAGCAAGTTGTGTGAGAGGTATAAATGAAATTAATTTTTTTTTTGAAAGAGTATTCGAAGGCATTATGTATGGAAAATAATATCGGTCAAATGTCCACCTCGGCTTCGCTGGGTGGCGCGCATACGAGAAGTCCAATTTTCAATGACTCTGGCGCACAAATCGGGCTGTATTTCATCGATGGCGTGGCGTATGTTGACTTTGAGGGCATCAGTGTTTTGTGGTTGGTTTGCGTAGACCTGTGATTTAAGAAAACCCCACAAGAAATAGTCTAGTGGGGTTAAATCGCACGATCTCGGTGGCCAGTTGATGTCGCCTCCGCGCGAGATAACCATTCCTCCGAAGCGCTCGTGCAGAAGATCCATTGTGGCGCGCGCTGTGTGGCTCGTAGCGCCGTCCTGCTGAAACCACATATCCTCGACATCCATATTGTCGATTTCATGCCAGAAAAAGTTCGTTATCATGGATCTGTATCGTTCGCCGTTTACCGTGATGGACACACCATCGTCGTTCTCGAAGAAATACGGCCCGATGATGCCTCCGGCCCAAAATCCACACCAAACAGTTACCTTTGCTGGGTGCATTGCGACCTGGTGGACCTCCTGTGGATTGTTCTCGGCCCAATAACGGCAATTCTGCTTGTTGACATTCCCATTTAACCAAAAATGTGCCTCATCGCTGAAGATGATTTTTCGACCAAAATCGGGGTCGACTTCCAACTGCTCTAAAGCCCAATCAGCGAAGATACGGCGCTGTCTATGGTCGTTTATTTTGAGCTCTTGTGTCAGCTGGATCTTGTACGGATGCATGCCCAAATCCAAATGCAAGATTCGGCGAAGTGATGTTTCCGAAAGGCGGAGTTCCTGTGCACGACGTGAAATTGACTGTCGCGGATTTTCACGCACACTATCGCGCACAGCGGCGACATTCTGGGCAGATCGGACGTTTCGACGACGCGTCGGTGTTGGCTGATTGTTCACCGAACCGGTTGCCTCGAATTTGTTAATCAAACGACGGATAGTCGACTCAGCAGGACGATCAATTGCACCGTAAAATTGGCGGAGCGCGCGGAACGTTGCTCGAACCGATGAATGATTTTCGTAATAAGTTTTAACGATTTGCACATGTTGCTCGCGGCTGAATTGGTTCATGGTGATTTGTGAAGATACACTGAATAATAACAACTACGTTTGCCAACTCTACCACAAACAACGTGGCCGCCATAAGCTGTCAAAGATCGAGCGTCCCTATTGGCGGACCCTTTATAAATATAAATTTAGATAAATCAACAAAACTCTAATCATGAACACAAGTGATTACAAAGAAAAAATTAATAATATGCTAAATGATAATACGACACATCAACGTTTGGGAAATAACCCAACAAAAAAATATTAAACCGAAAATAATAATTTCATAAAATAATGGGAAACTAAAAAATATATCACAAAAGATACAGCTAATACTTTAAAAATTAATAATTCTCTTGCCCCTAAATTTTATGGTCTACCAAAACTACATAAACCAAATATTCCATTGAGACCTATTGTTTCAATGTTCAAAGTCCATTTTCTAATTTAGCAAAATTTTTATCAAATATTCTAAACAACGTTGTTAGAAAAACAAATCATTATATAAGGATTCTTGGACATTCAAAACATTTATTGATACAATCAAACTTAATAACCAAGAAAAACTTTTCTCTTTAGATATAATTTCACTATATACTAATATACCAATAGACCTGGTAAAAAATATAACAAATAAACGTAAAAAATGCCAATAGACCTGGTAAAAAATATAACAAAAAGAGTTCTTATATGCCTTTGAATTTTTCAATGCAATAATACATATTACAAACAAACATATGGCTGTGCAATGGGTTCACCAATATAAATAATAAAACTGAAATATTAACAAAATGGAGTACAAAAACAACATGGTCTGGTAGATATACCAATTTCAACTAAAAAAAACCCTTACAACCTTAAAAAACTGTAATAATTGGTATTGCAGATAGATCAATAAAACTAATATCTGCCATTTTTAGAAAAGAATGCATAGAGAGAGCAAAAAATGTTTTAATAAATAATAACTATCTCTATTTCTCTAATCAACAAAATTTTCAAAAACAGAATTCACAAGTACAATTCTCCACCACCAATAGTCAATGCAACTAATACTCGTAAAACATATATTGCCTTACCATATATACCACAACTATCACACATTTTAAAAACATATGACATTCACACAGCACACAAAAATTCAAGCAACTTAAAATTCCTTTACACAACATTAAAAGACAAAAATCCACTTGAAAAAACTACACACTGTATATACGAAATTCCATGTAAACAATTTGATGAAGTCTACATTGGTCAAACAATGAAACTTCTTGAAGAACGTTTAAAAGGTCACAAATATTTAGCTAATATTACAGCTCTAAAAAAACATTCTAATGAAACAGGTCATCAATTTAACTACGAAAATACTAAAGTTATTAATAAAGAACAAAATTATAAAAACGTATTATGTAAAACGTATTTTTAACCCCATGCTACTAAACAATGGAAAAACTACTAAAAATGCTGGTTTTCAATGTTTATTATAAAATTTAATGTGGGGAAATGTAAAGTAAATGTTAAGTAAGTAAATATTTTAGACGTTTGCCACCGTAGGGACTTTCATCTTCTTCACGCTCCTCTTCGTCGTCTAGCGGTGCGTCCATAATCATTTCTTCTTCGCCCCCTCCTTCTACTTGGAAGATCAGGCTCTGGCGATTTTTCTCATGCATGCATTGAGCAGTCCTTGCAAACTGACGGTACAATGTCGTTACGTCAGTTAATAAGTAAGTTTTTAGGCAAAACCCTAAAATATTTACGACCCTACTCCCTAACGTGGCAGTTCTTCGCGTCCTTCTTCGTCGTCTAGCAGTGCGTCCATAATCATTTCTTCTTCGCCCCCTCCTTCTGCTTGTTCATCTTCATTGAAGATTAGGCTCTGGCGAATTTTCACATGCATGCATTGAGCAGGTTTTGAAAACTGACGGTACAATGTCGTTACCCAGCCATGTCTGGACCTGGAGATATGTTCGGAAAACATCGTGGTTGGCCGCGTCTTTGGTAGGTAGCAGTCTGGAATTTAGAATTTGCCATCGACTTAGTAAAAAGTTTCGATATTGCCCCCATACAGTGCCAGCAGAAACATCTCGCCTGCCTCGGAAATATGATGACGGGTCGCCTCCGGGTCTCTGAACACAGCTGCTAGGTCATGTAGGGAAGTGTCTTTCTCGAAAATTCTGCAGACTTTCTTCCATTGTCCGAGGGGTGATGAAGTGGTGTCGCACCCACTTACTGCATGGAGAAAGAGAATATCTTGGGCGTCGATCTTACATGAAGCTGCTGAATATAGTAATGATGGGGCATTGTCCCTCCCACTCTTCTCGAAATCACCTGTGATAATTATTACACTGTCATATTCAGCAGCCTTCGATATGATTTTGAGAAATCTTGCACTTTTTCAAAACTCTGTATCTCGGTACCCATGTGGTCAAAAAATACGTTTTGCTAGTTAAAATTACAGGAAATTTAACCCTCTAGAATTTACTAATTTCTAGTTGTCCGCTAAAATCATAATCTCAAAATCGTAATATTTAGAAAAAAGTGTAAAAATTTTAGGGGTTTCACCCACCCTCTAAAATTTCACAGGGGTTTTTTGTTTGACAAATGGGATATAGCACTACTGGATAACAACGAACTATGTAGGTACTTTGTACCATTGGAAAATTTCAAAATAAATGACTTAATTTCGAAATTTCGGGCTCATTAATTTCGAAATTTCTCAATGATACAAAGTACCTAATATAGTTCGGCGTTATCTGTTTTTGGTTGGGTGAATCACATGACCGAGAATTTTTGCTTTAATGTCTTTGAAATATTATTAGAAATGATAATTTCACTATACGTCAGTTTAAAACATGGGCTTAATTTTTTACTAAACAAATAGTAAAAAAATCGCAAAAAATTATCAATTGTTTTTCCATTTCGTTCATATATCTTAGAGCTATTCCTTTTAGAAAAATTTCGAAGAAGAAAAAAAGTTTTAGAATTAAAATTAACACATAATAGAGCTGGTTGTAAATCAAAAAATTAAAAAGTATAATAAAAACAGTTAAAATATGAGGAAAATAACGAGTTCTTTACCGATTGTTTTTCAAATACCTATTTTATATGTAGGAACTTATATTATATATTTGACCAAATATAATTTTTAAGTGTGGTGTACTTTCACAACAAATTTCATCAAAATCGGTCGAATAGTTTTTGCACAACATTGTTACAATTCAGATTTTTTTTAAAATAAATGAATTTTTGCAAATTTAACAGAGTAAAAACTAGAGCTTTTAGATACTTGAAAATTTTTTCACATATAAAAGGGTACCCAGACTTTCAAATGCATTTTGAGAAATGGCAATCCGTTATTTAGGAGAGTCGTGGTGATTTTTTAAATAAATGTTTAATTTTTTTGCTTATAAAAAATTAAAATATCTGAGATTTTAAGGATTCTTTCTTCGAATAATTCATCCTAAGCATCTTCGCAAAAAATATAACACAAGTGTTGTCAAAATCAGTGGGGTATCAGTGGGTCCGCAACTTGCACGAAGACCTTTGTCTTTTTTGAAACAATGCTAGCATTCGTTTTTCAGATGGATATGTTTTTATGCATGATTCGTGAACTTCTAATGTATTTACAAAATGCACGGTGCTTCTGATTCTGCAATCGCAAACTAGATTTGTTGCTTTTTTTAACCATCATCTTTAATAGTACGAGATGATAACAATTCTTCACATATGAGGCATTTCTTGTCCAGTCATTCTATTAATCTATTAAAATATTTTTACCTTTCAATTACGAGCTTAATTATATTTAAAAATATTATTTACAGTTATTTTTAAATATGAAGTACTTTTTGGGAATAAACATATTTCTCTATAGAAACAAAATGTTTGCAAAGCTTTTATAAACTTCCATCATTTTACATAAATATTTATGAAATATCATATTTGAAATTACGAAAAGTTTTTTTTTCAATATCCGTATAAAAATTTAAATTAAATTTTATACATTAAAACTTCGTATAACAATTTAAATTCTGCGCCTATAATATAGAGGATCTAAAATATCTAAACATATAGAAAAGGACTGCATAAAGGAGTACTAGTTGCAAAAAATATTAAAATTTATAGGTATATTTTCTTATAAAACTATCAACATGCGACGTTTGTTTAGAATCGTGGAAAATCAATGAATCATCAATGAAAAAATTTATTATTAGCGAAAAAATTAAAAGCCTAGATTTTTGAACAGACGCATAGTGCAATTATGGTTTCTAAAAATATGATACGATTAAAGCAAAAAAATTGCGGTCATATGAGATTTACCCAAATACAGGCGTTTCAAAACAGATCCTATTAACACATGCCAAAATTGAAAGTGATATCTGGAGTACTTTCTGATATTTAAGAAACAACGAGTTAAAAATAAACATTCAAAACCCCGTAGCAAATAACTTTGCGGATATATATTCATGTATACATATATTTTTCTTCATAAAATGATCTAAGAAATCACTGACGCATACTGCCATACCCTTGAAGAAGAGTTGCCCCTACTTCTTGAAGATGTCCCTATTCAAATTAGCCAAGAACTATGGTTCATGCATGATGGCACTCCAGCCCATTTTAGTATTAACTCCTGTCGCCACTTAGACGCAATTTATTCAAATCGTTGGATAGGCCGAGCAGGCCCACAGAATTGGCCCGCCCAATCTCCAGAATTAAATCTGTTTGATTTTTGCATTTGGAGTTTTCTTAAAAGGTTGGTTTATTCAACTCCCATTGAAAATATAAATAATTAAGAGATCGCATTGTAGCATCATGCGAAACTATTAGAAATACACCCCGATTATTTCAAAAAGAATACGGAATTCAATGGGACGAAGAGCAGAGTCGTGAATTTTTGCCATTTTCAACATTTATTATGATTTTTGTGATTGATATTTTGATACCATTGTTATTAGTTTGACACTGTTGTGTGTTACAATAGTTCACTTATTTAATATGTTATTGTGGTATTGTGTAATTTATAGTTTGATTCAATTAAATAAAATTGTCATTCTTTTATTAAAGTCCATTATAGTAACTCTATAGATTGGAGGAAACTAGAGCAATGACAATACTTCTCATGATGACTTCCTTTGACAACGGCTTACTTGACTATTTCACCGAATAGTAACCCCTCGGTGAATTTATTTGAAAGGCAATGTGAGTATAAGTTTATTTTTTTATGAGCAAACAATCAATTTCTCGAAGAAAACTTAAGAAGCAAAAAGTTGCTGACTGAAGACATCTTTGCATATCAAAAATTTAATTTTTAAATAAAGAAATGTCGACGCGTTAAAAAGTCTGAAGAAAAATATTATAAAGCTTGATTTTCTTACCCCCTTGTAACAATATCTCAGGGTTATAAAAATTGTCACTAACTGTCAATTTATTAGTGCAAGTTGTCCGTCAAATTTCATCCTTCTAAATTCTTCCATTGTGGAGAAAATAAATGCAAACTATTTTTCCCCATCTTCAGAGGGCTGTAACTTGGCGTTGAAGGGGTTTTGGAAAGAAAATATATGGGAAAGATTGACCTTAATTTTTGCTGAAAAATCACCCCTTAAAATCTTTCGCATCAATTTAGAAACACCCTGTATATATATATATATATATATATATATATATATATATATATATATATATATATATATATATATATATATATATATATATATATATATATATATATATATATATATATATATATATATATATATATATATATATATATATATATATATATATATATATATATATATATACTTTCTACTAAAAGTAATTCAGGTTTTTGCATAAGGAATTCAGGTTCATATTATGTGTGTATATTAATAACAGTACTTATGGTGTTTCTAATGTAAACAATTTGTTTAAGCGTATCCTCTCAAATAGTATGTCTTTAATAGTTTAATTCTAGACCTACCTCATATTACACTATGACTCATACTACTACTCACAGTAAGTTTTATTTAAATTAAACACAAGCTACTTACCCGCTTTAAACGTCTTCAACTTCAATATTATGATAATTGCCGCCAAAAGAATAATACTTATTACTATCAACAAAACATATAGAACGCTTTTGCGTTCACTCCAGTTCTTCCGGGGCGTTTGTAAGTCATTCATGTTTCACTGCACGACAGATCAACGGTATTGTAAATAAGCCCCGCTAATATTAGGAAAAACTACAGCCGCACTGGAAAAGATGCTGCTAAGTTCTCGCCGTCATATTGTAAGCACATAAAACGATTTTAAAAATAAGTTCTGCATAGAACAGCCACAATTAATGAAGGCGGATGAAGGTCGCTTTGGAATGATTGCTTTATTTTGAGATACACCCATTAAATCCGCTTCATTTGTAGCATAACTGGGACAGACACAGGAATTCCGTATTATGTGTATACAGTAAATTCGAAGCGGTATATTTCTATACATAATATTTAGTATCATAAAATCTGTTCCTTTCACATTTAATACATAAACCGCTATAGATTGATGGAGTGTCGAACGAATGTCTTGATTTTTCTCGCCTATATCTTTAAAACTATACGCTTTATCTAAAAGACCATTCTATACAATATTAAAGTAGACAAAATTTCCTACATTTTTCACGCATATTGTTTTTTTTTCTATTGCCGATCGTTCCGCCGCTAGAGTGCGATTGAAAAAGGTCAATATTCAAAAATGTGACAAAATGCGATTTGTGGCACTTTACGTCCCATTTCCGTGGATACAACTCATGTAATGTTGACCATGTATGCTTTCTCAGTTTTGGAAATAAAGAAAATATTGCAGACAAATGAATAAAATAATTGCACCGCAAATTCATACATGAAAAAGTACGTAGTCTAAGAAATAAGAAATGTACGTACACTATGTACAGTAAATAAAAACCTACAAGCAGCAGTAGCTACAACTTGTAGGTGGTGGCTTCGTCTTACTACACAGCTTCGGGTAGGCCCAGTTTGCTGAAAAGTGCAAAGAGTAATAGATGGATTCATTGAGTGATAGTGGTGGTAAGGAATTTTCAGATTGTTTCTGTACCTATTTAGTTTTGAAAATGGCAATACACATACCACACACATACATTCGGTGTCAGGGAAAACGTCACCATCGTCTTCAGTCGTTGCTCTGATTTGTTTATCTTGCAGCCTTTTCTTCTTTCTAAGTGGAACATAGTCAGGGTCATCTGTAAAGAACAGATCGGATGGAATTTTAGTAGATTACTAAAGTAACTGAATATTAAACATGAACGATTCCTTGATACGTACCAATAACGTTGGTCTTCTTCTTCTTCATCTTTTGGACCATAACCCTTGGTGGGTTTTGGCTTTCTCGACTGTTCCTCCATCTGGTTCTATCTACCGCTATTCTCCCTCGGTTTCCTATTCTTAGAGTTTTTAGGTATACCTCCACATCGTCAATCCACATTTTCTTCCGGTCTCGTGTTTTGAGGTTTCCTTTCAAGGATTCTTTTCACAACTAGCTCTCCCTCCATCCTGTATACATGTCCTAACCAGCTTATCCTTTGACTTTGTATGCATCTTACAATATCCTCTCCTATAAGTGCATCAATTTCGTGATTCATTCTTATTCTCCACATACCGTTTTCATGCACTGGGCCCGTATATTCTTCTAAGGATCTTTCTCTCAAATATTCTCAATTGATTTTCATCGTTGTTTGTTAGTATCCATGTTTCACATCCATGGGTTACTACTGGTCTTTTGAGTGTTTTATAGATTGTGATCTTAGATTTTCTATTTATTATGCTGCTCCTCATTAATTTTAAATAGGCATAAAAGCATTTTATTTCCTTTTAGGATTGTTGCGCTTATTTCATCTTGGACGTTACCATTATTGGTAATTTTGATGCCAAGGAAATTGAATGTCTTGACGCTTTCAATCTGACCGCCTCACAGTGGGCCAGAAACTTCTTAAAATGTGGAAAAATTGATAAGTTAGGCTTTAATTATTTTTTGGTTATAAAACACCCTTAAACAGGTTTCAAATTTCCGTAAATGTTTTTCTGTTAAATTTTCCAGAATAACTTAAATTATTGAAATTGTCTTTAGGCCTCCCAATTTCACCGGGACAGCAGCGGGTGTAAATTTATGTAACGGTCCAGCCACAATTTATTCTTATTAATGAATTTTGATTTTCTATGAAAAACTTTATTCCATTTTTGTGTAAATTAGTTACTCAAATTCTTTGATATTTGTTTTATTTTTTGTTCATTTGTCTTTTGGCAGATTGGACACGTTACAGACAATAAAGTAATGGAAATCTCCCTGCCGCCTTTTTCCCTTTCGAAAATATCTATTTTCTCAATTCGATGATATCGTACGCCTATAAAAAAGGGCTTATGTTTTGACTTTTTTTACTAAGACAGATACAACATTGATAATTATTTATTATAATTGACTTTCTATGCACTATTTTAGAAAGAGGAAGTTGCAAAAAGTTGTACAAATATTTTTTTTTATTCAAAAGCCATAAGATCAAAGAAAAACTAGGTATAAAAAAATATGTAAGTATCTATATGTAGAACATTCAAATATCTTTGGTCAAATTAACTAAATATGTATTTTGTTGCAAACATGTAATAATTCCAAATATTCTCGCATCACCAAATGAATGACAGAAAACTAATGGCTTAAAAGAATCATTAACTTACCTGCTTGGACGTTATTCATCACAAAATATTTTGTAATTCGCGAACAACAAGTATTGACCGGTTATAAAATGCAACTTTTTGATAGGATTCATTAATTACTACTAACAATAACAAACACGTCAAACTTTTGTACGCGTTTATGCGTTTCCATGGCAACGCATCAATGTGATTCGACTATTTTGGGATGCTTCATAGCCTACCGAACCATGCTTTTAAAAAATGGGAAGATATATAGGAAGATAGTTTCATATTTTTGAATAATTGGACGCCATTATGCAAAAAGGAACCAACACCAAAAACTAAGTTTTGAGAAACGAAGGTTTAAAGTGTACAAACTATAATTAAATCGGCATGAAATTATAGATGCAGATTTGTGCTTTATCTTGCGTTAAAACTCTGAAAAAATTTAATGAAGAGAAACAATAAAAATTGGAAAACAAATATTTATTATCTTCAACTTCAAGTAATTAACAAAATAAGAAAATAATAATTATTATTTAAATATTAATGTATAGTATTGTATAGAATGTTTATTATATTTGTTCAGGTTCAAAGTCAGGGACACCTCCAAATCCATCTATATCATCTTCAATATTGTTAGATTATAGATTGTTTATAGGTCACTTTCCTGTATATTTTATATTTCAATTTATGACAAGGTCAAACAGATGATCATTTCCTGACGTCTCCTCTCGTCAACGCCAGATTCAACTGTGTGAATGAAAGTAATGAATAGAAAGTCCTACAATCTTTGGGAATGAGGTGCCATATCGATTTTATATCCGTGAGTTTTTCGTTCAAAATACATTTTCCTTCAGGCCAGAGTATGTTGTCTGTTTTATATTAACCACTTTTAGGACGACCACGGATTTTCTTTGAAATATCAACATCTACTGATATGGTATTTTCATTCAAGTCTTGCTTCATAAAAAACGGCTTTTCTCTTAGTATAGTTATCTCCCTTGTCTTTAACCAATTTATCTCTTCTCCATTTATTCCTTTCTTTAAGTTTTAAATTTCAAATTAAAATTCTCGTAAAATATTTTTTTGTTGAGAAACTAACCACATTTACCTTATTTCGTCCATCTACGGAAAGTTCGTACATTTTCGTGAGAGTCATCTACTGGTAAAAATGAATATTTTGTTTCTTTTAAACTCATTTCTGCATTGTTCTTAGGATATTTTTGTTGTGCATGATAAAGTACACTGGTAATCAAAAGGTACAAACTCCTTAGAAGGAATTCGTTGCTTCATATAATTCCCCATTCCTTACGCTTATATATGTTAGTTTTTCTTTCTTCCCTCGACATACCGTCAAATTTCCTTTTTCTGCCCTTTTTTGGTCTTCCTCTATATTTTTTTTTATTTAAGATTACTTGAATCGTATCCTATAGAAGTTTCCAAGGGTACTGGTATTAGTGCTGCATATGTTTTTTGTTCAGCATCATCGTACAAAATTTCGTCATTTGAATCATCCTAGGAAAAGTAAAGGAAAAAAATTAGACAAAAACAGATGCGAGCAAACATATCAAGACATACCTTTCGCCTTATAGGAGAAGAAACATCGCTATCTATAATAGAATCATCCGATAGATTCTCTAGCAACTTCGCAATCTCAGGATTCAAGGTTGGTGGTTCTGAAGAGATATTTGAAATATCTCCTGTTGTTTCTCTCAGATTTTCTAAAAAATTGATATTATTAAATTATTCATGTTTAAGTCAAATTTAGTTTCATACCTTTGTTTTCTGTAATAACTGTAGTATTACACATATTCGCTAGTTGTTTATTACGCCATGAAATCATTTTACACCACTTTTATAAACGAAAACAAACAAGAAGTTCACACTTTAATCCCGTAGAAGGCACTGATATACTGATATTGTAAGCGTCTATGCACTTGGTTCCCTTTTGAAAAATAGTTTAAGATGCTTTCTAGTATACAAATGGTTCTTTTGGCCTATTTCCTAAGGTTATACTGTAATTTTCACATGGATCTTTTCTGCAAAATATAGTTTACCTACTTCTGCAACTTTCAATGCCTTTTATTTAGCTGTGGCTGAAGATATATGGCGGTTTGATTCAAAGAGGCAAGGTCACGTGCAATTACTGCTATATCGTCCGCATACCCAAGTATTTGTGTGGTTTTATTTACGATGCTTCCAGTTCTGTTGATTTTTTTGATAGCTGTTTCCAGCACTAAGTTGATAAGCACTGCCGAGAGAGCGTCTCCTTGTCTGACCCCAACTTTTACTTTAAATTCTTCGCTGAGCTGCTGTGGTACTCTTATAGCTGCTGTCGATTCTGCCATGGTAACTGTGGTAGAAGTTACCATGGCAGAATCGACAGCAGCTATAAGAGTACAACAGCAGCTCAGCGAAGAATTTAAAGTAAAAGTTGGGGTCAGACAAGGAGACTAATTTTTAACTTTACTAATTTTCGGGATATTCTGAGGGTTAAACTTTGTAGCATTTTCTTCCTGTGTACTTTGTCGAATGGCTGTTTGAAATCTATAAAGAGATAATGTATATCTATGTTATATTCGTCACATTTCTGCTGTATTTGTCTTAACGCACACATGTGGTCTGTGGTGGATCTATTTTTTTCTGAATCCACATTAGTATTCGCCTAGTATTTCCTCTGAGTAGGGGGTCATTCGATTATGGATCACCCCTGATAATATTTTATAAGGGACACTAAGTAGTGTTATTCCTCTGTAATTACTGCAATTGGTCTTATCACCTTTTTTGTGTATCGGGAGGATAATTCCTAGTTTCCAGTCCTTTGGCATCCCTTCTTGCTCCCAGATATGTAGTATTAATTTATGAATTTGTCTCCATGGTCTCTCTCCTTCGTTCTTTAGTAGGTCCGGTACTATTTCAGCATCACCTGGTGCTTTCCTGTTTTTCAGATATTTTATTTCGTTACATCTTCATACGATGATGGTTCTACTTCCGGTTCTGCATTATAGTATGTTATTTCATTCTCCACTTCCTGTTGCTGCTGTTCTGCTTTTAGTATATCTTCAAAATATTCTTTCCATTGTCGAATTTTACTTTAAATAACTTTAGTAAACAACTAAAATTCCATCCTATCTGTTCTTTACAGATGGCCCTGACGATGTTCATCTTAGAAATAAGAAAAGGCTACAAGATAAATAAACCAGGCTGACGATTGGAGACGAGAGTGACGGTGTCAGGGAAAAACACCGGTAGTTCTATTATTATAAACTGGAGCTAATCATTTCAAAAGCAATTCTTTAAAACATGTATTGCAGGTTTCATATACTCATGTACCCTTATTATTATTGTATTGTATATAATTTATGATATATTTTTCGAAATATTACACGAACACTGTAATTTCATTGAAAAAATTGTGAGCGTTAAGTCTAGTCACTAGTGCTAATACAGCACTACGTCATTACGTGATGAAGTAATTACTCATAGCGGATGAGAACTATTAGGTGTTCTTTATGATAGTTATTTTACTTGTAGTAATTATGAGTAATTTTCTGACTCGGGTCGTCTCTTGTTTTCTTTAGTGCAATGTACAATATTTTTTGATTATGTATTCTATCATGATATTCCAAGGTCAGTGATTTTAAATAAAAATATCGATATTGTAAAAAAGGTACCTAATATATAGGGATTAATTTTGAACGGTTTTCAATAAAAACTATCATAATTAACTAACTAAACTAACTAAATAAAACTAACCCGACGACTAACTAAACGTATTCAACGAAACTGATTATTTAGAATACAGTCTATTTGGAAATAAAGAGAGTAATAAAACCCTATAATCAGGAGCATCCAGTGACGTACTACTATGTTTTTCAAAATTCATTGAAATTATAAGTGGTAATCATTTTGTACATGGCAGTTTACTGCTATTCGAATCTAAAAATACAGGTCGATAACAAAACCATGATCCGAATCACTAGACTCCGAATCACTAGACGTGAATAATAAGTTGTAATTTTTTTATATTGTTTGAAATGGACATTGCACGTAATCTTTACATTAAAAAACATGTTATTTTTGACATAAATTACTAAAGTTACTTATGTCCGCATATTCCCTTGTTCCTAATATATTTTGCTAACTTTTTTATGTGGCACTGCACTATAATACTGGGCTCTGCTTTTTCACTGTCTTTACCTAGTAACACTAGCTCAAATGGTTTCGTCCTCTTGAGCTGCCGCACTAGGTCATGAATTGTCTAAAAGTTTAAGCACTTTGGCTAAATGCTAAATTTGGCATTTGGATGATTATGAAGCCTCTTCTCCTGTCTTCTGGCCATTTTTTTGATTTTCTCTTTCACTGTCTCTTTCGTTCCGAACATACCATGGACCATTAACGATATTCCTAAGCACTGGGTTTTGGAATATTTGAAGACAGTGGGAGTTGCTATCTTTGTGGTACATCCCCAGAACTGATGGCCGTATGTCCATACAAGTTTAAGTACTTGTTGATAGACCCGTACCTTGTTTCGAATAGTAAGCTGGGAATTTCTTCCCAACAGCCGATACATATTTTTGTTTAATTACTTGTTTTCATATTGATATGTTCTTTCCATCTAAGCTTTGCATCTGAATTTAGACCCAAGTATTTGGCTGTTTCTCTATGTGGAATTATGTTCTCATTTAATTCTACATGGAGATAGTTCATTTTTTTTATTCGTGAAGTAACATGCACAGATATACTTTCGTTGAGTTTAATACGCCACGATCTGATCCAGAAGTTTATGTTGTTTATTGTACCTTGGAGTTTGGCAGTTGTTTCTTCAATGGCGTTTCCGACTGCTAAAACTGCGGTATCATCACCAAACGTAGCTGACTGAATATTTTCTACTGGAATCTCACATGTATATAGCAATATAGCAGGTAAAATACTGGTCGCATCACAATGCTTTGACGCACCCTTGCGTTTATTGTTTGCAGTTCTGAATATTAGTTTTCTTGCTAGTTCTATTGGTGATGCATGATTCCAAGAGCTGTACGTGTATACGTGTTGCACTGGTAAGCATCTTTTCATTTCATGATTAGGCCTTCATGCCATACTTTATCGAGAACCACATCCAGAAAAATAGCTGAGTATATTTTCTTTTGGTGCAGACATTTTTCTACTATAATTATCTAAAGGATCTAAATAGCCATGTAAAAACTTATTTTAAGTAGCCTACTTTAATAGTCAACTTTTAAGAGGCAACATACGTGGAAATAGGAAAAACCCACATTTTGCTGTTACTTGTCTGTGGCAACTGACAACTTTGTAGACCTCTGGAGGTCTACAAATTTCTCTATATAAGTATATCCTTCGTTCTCTCATCTTAAGTCCTAGAATATCGATCCTAGAGGCATATGGAAATATACAAAGTTGAAATGAGAAATGAATTTTATTTTCTACATAATTGTGCATTATACCCTGATATTTTCATGATATGACTTTCACTTATTCTTTAAGAGAATATCAATTACTAATTCTTTTACATGTTTATTAAATTTTAAAATTTTATTTTAACAAATTTTTATTAAAATGTTAAACATGTTATATTTTATAAACATTGGCTAAAATATTATTTCCATTCAACGCATTTTTTAAATTATTCGGCTTTTATAAGAGAAAAACCGAAACGACTCATTTTAGAAGTTGTACAATATCTTTCACTCTGCCGGAGCTCTTCAGAAATTATGTGCGATTTATTTACGATTTATTTATTTGGAAATACATTTGGGGGCACCAGATGAGTAAGTCAAAACCTGCGCGATATCATATGTTCCGTTTATTGTATCCGTTTATTGTATTCCGTTTATTGTTTATATGTAATTTACTTACCTGTCTACTTATAGAACCTTGGTTAGAGTTACGAACGCATTCACCGGGTTTTGAAGTTGGAACCCTTACCTCAGTCCTTTTTGCTTCTTTAGTATCATGGCCACATAATATGTTTCTCTAAGTGTAAGAAATAATGTCGTCTGGCTAGATCGTGAGATATAAGTTATATTTTTGAAGCCTGCTTCTAAAAGGTTTTGAGAAAATGCTCTTTGGTATCTTTAGAGATAGAAAAAGAATTAACAGAAAAGCTATGTATTACTTGCATTAGCAGAAGTTTCTGAATTCTTGTTCAGGCGTAAAAACAAAGTAGACCTTAGATTTAAATAGTGTTACATCGAATTAAATATTGAGTTATTAGCAACGCAGACGATGCCGTGTTGGTGCCTTGTTAGTTGTCCTAGTATTATGTATGTGTCTTGGACAAAAATGTTTTTTCACTATGTACATTACATTTACATTTAGGATATTTAGATAGATCATATGTTATACGGTGCACTTGGTCGACCATTGCATGTTTATTTCAAAATCCAAACTGGTGGTCGGGGATCAGTTTTTTCTCTTCTTTCTCTTCTATTAATTTCTTCAGCCTTCTCAGAAACAATTTTTCAAATAATTTTGCAAGCAATGCAGGAGTGAAATAGATCTGTAAAATTTTATTTCATTGACAGGTTTGCCAGGTTTCGCTATCATTATTACTTCTGCTTTTTTCCATAGGATTGGAACATCTTTCAGTCTAATTGCAGTGTTATATAAATGTGTAATTTTGATAATGCCTTTCCTTGGTCGTTTTAGAATACCCTCAGTAATATGATCGAATCCGGGTTTCTCGCGTAAAATAGCTGAAAACAATCACAAACAACGGCAATCGGTTCTATAAGTCACCAAAAACATATGAGCAATACGGAAAAAAATAGTTATCAACGAAAAAAAATTAACTACGTGGAAATATGTTGAATGTTTCAATAATAATAATAAATAATTATTAACTTGAGAATTTCGCATGTCGAGCACATCGAGCATGTCGAAAGTGTTTTTCTTTCGACATGCCCTCTTGGCCTCATGGTGAAGAACAGGAAAATACTCGAGAAACTATCGTCTAATGTATTTCGACCGTAAAAGCCATCATTAATTATTTTCCAATTTTTAAGAAACATCAGGAGGCATCGAACTAAGTATACCTTATTATTACATTTGAAATATTTCTTGGACTTGAGAGGTGTACCTCAGTTGCAATTATTGTCTGCTTTATTTACGTAATTTTACTACTAAATGAAAATTTCTATTCCAACCTCAACGCTACGTGATCCGACCCGACACTGAAGCAATCATCCGTCTTTTAAAATGGCAGAACAATTTTGCTCTAGAGTTGTAACATAACATGAATTAAGTGTTCCGTTACAACGCTTCTATTATCAGTCTACCCGTTAACGATTACTAAAATAAGAATCTGACGCCATATTGATGATGCCATCGGTAATCGCGGAAGACACTATCCAGTTATACCATCGCGCGCATAAATAATGCACCAAACAATGGAGCAATATCAGTTGTTCGCAAGATTAAAATAAATAACAATTTGATAGCTATATAAATTATCTCTTAAGGTTGGGATTTTGTAGTGAGAGGCAAATAGATGCATTTATTTTGGTTAAGTATAAATAATTAAAAAACTACATAATATCTGATTATCAAATTAGGTGCATTCACTAGCTATTATCATAGTGATAATTATAATATAAGTTTTTTGTCCCAAAATATTCTTGTAAGCCTGTTCTGTGCGCTAGAAATAAAAATTTGCATTTTTATTGTTAAAAATCACATTATTTCCATTGCAAGCGCACAGAACAGATTTATAAGAAAATATTGGGACAAAAAACTTATATTATAATTATCACTTTCAACAAACTTTCAACAACGTTTCAAGAGTCTAATCAACAAGCACTACAAGCAGCGAACGAGGCCTTAACTATCTACTCTGTTGTATGCGGGATTCATGGAATTCACGACCGATCTTACTTCTCTATCTAACTTACACAATCTATATATCTCTATCCTATCGAGAAATACGTAGGGAACGATTTTTAGGAACCCGAGTACGGTACTTCATAGATTACTTGTTGTAAAATACAGTAATATATAGATTTAGGAATTTGTATCATGATGGTAATTTTTTTTCAGATCGGTGTGCAGAAATTGCCCCTGGCCAGACAACAGTATGTCCAGTAACGAAGGGGGCCTGGGTCCCATTTCACCACCTGCCTTGCCTTCCCCTGGGGGAAAATTACCCTCCATGGATCCCACGGACAGGTTCTTGGGAAAAGGTTCACCTTTCGCCCCCGCAACAGGTGACCCGCAAAGACATTCGCAAAGTGATGATGACTCCGGATGTGCTCTGGAGGAGTACACTTGGGTACCACCTGGCCTGAGGCCCGATCAAGTAAGTTTACCGAATCTCACTAACGATATTTTCCGATGTATTATTGATCAACTGAATTTTCCTAGCATCATCGACAGTTAAGTCATTAAGTTAACTTAAAACTTAACTAAACTATCGGACATAAAAAGTGGCGCACCTAGATTATGTCCCAAATTTTATGTTCAATAACTTTTAAACCAGCCTATCGATTTTGATAATTTTTTTTGTTTGAAAGGGCGATTCTTGCGGATGATATTTTGTAATTGGCTTTCCATAAAAAATGTATTTTTTAATATGTACAGCCTTTAAAAACCGATTATGATTTGGACACGAAATTTGAATGTCGCTGTGGAGTGAAATTTTATTTGTATTGGATTATTAGGTTGGTGTTTACCATTCTTTTGGTGGTTGAATTACGGTGTTTACCATTCTTTTTTCAATATTCTCTTTTTTGAATCACCTGTCTAGCCCCTTCAGCAACGAAGATGCGACCTTTTTGATGAAACGGTGTTATTAAGTTTGATATTCAACAAGGAGGCCGTGGAACTGAAAATGTCTAAAAAGTTCATCGTTTAAGAAATGTTTACCATTTTCGATTGCGGACGCTGAAATAATTGTTACTTACAAGTACAAACAACATCAAAAAGAAATAACAAACAAAGAATTATTCGACATTTTAGTAAAACGACTGTAATTATTAATGATTAAAACAATAAACTTAAAAAATAACTGATCAACAAACTAACTAATAACAAGTATTTCCTCCTCTGGCTGCTATAACAGCTTCCATACGCCTAGGCATGCTTTCAATCAAATTTGTGATAGTGATTTGAGGGATATTGTCCCATTCTTCTGTAAGAACAATCCTCAATTCACTCAGATTCTCTGGGTTGCGTCTACTAACACGTTGTCCCAATTCATCCCATAAATGCTCAATGGAATTCATATCAGGGCTTTTAGCGGGCCACGGCATATGATTAATTCCGACATCGTTTAAAAATTGTGTTATCATCACTGCTGTATGCGGTTGTGCATTATCTGGCATTAAGAGGAATTCTTCGCCAATGTAAGGTGCAAATGGGACAACATGTTCATTCAAGATCTCTATGTACCTAACTGTATTTAGAGATTGCCGTGGTGGAAACACGTGGATGATTCTCATCTGTTCTTGAGTTATTATATTTTTTAAATTTTTTGCATTTATAGCGTCTCCCTTTATTCCCTTTATTAAGTCCGTACCAATATCTTATTTGCGTTTCAAGTTATTCAAGGTCAAATGTCACAGAAATTTTTGCGCAATTAATTTTCACATATTACGCCAAAATATACAGAGTAACGTAGTAGCATAGAGTAGTATTTTTGTTTGTCCGTTTGGTTTGGTGTCCCCAGAAGACATTATCTATGATTTTGATTATTTTAGTGACTTTTACGTACATCCTTATGATCATTCTCTGCCCCCTCTTCCACATCTTCGTCCTCTGCCATACCCTCCAAGTTCTCGTCCTCCGCCCTTTCCTCCAATTTCTCGTCCTTTGTCTCCCCCTCCAAGTTCTCGTCTGTCCCCTCAAATACTTCTTCCTTATATTCTACATCTTTTTTACTTTCTTCCCCAACGTTTTCTTTTCCTTCTGTTATATTTTGTGTCAAGCGGTCAACGGGATCAAACTCATTATATTCATCATCATGAACTTCTGTAGCGATATCGACCTCTGCGTTGATACATGATTGACCGTGACAATTGCCACGGAGTATTGAAGAGGACAGTCCAACTTTTCTGAACCCGCCATTTGTGTTACATCCTTTAGTGCAGTTGCAAAAAATAGTATTTAAACGTATATCTGGTGCGGGTGGCAATAAAGTCTTAATGGGGTCCAAAACATTTTAATTTATGGTCATCCTTGTACTTGAAGTGACGACAATTTCCCTACGGTGTTGTCTTGTTGACATCTTAAATGTCATGTATCGATAGTTCCCAGTGGATAATTCTGATTTAGGAGCTCCATAGATTCTCAGAAGAACTCGTAATCCCTTTTTCAAAAACGCAAACGCGAATATTCGCCAAGACGATATTGATGGGGACTTTTAAGGCATTGCTTCCAAAGTAAATAAAGGTGTAAGAAAAATTTACTTATTTTTATAAAATTTATTTAGACCCACTGGGTTTTTTAGATCTTTTTTTCCGGCATAACTGGAATATAATGTGATCATTATTTGCGATTCTCCGTGCTTATTATCAAATCAGCTATAACTCATAAAAGTCTCCCGATTCAGTAAATTACGTGTAAGTATATACGCAAATTGCTACTTCCCGTATTAACGGTTGCTTAATTTGCGTGCAAGCCAACGTTACTGTCGGCTTCGAAATAAGTTCATGTTCATTCTGCAGGAGGTGACTCACAGTAAGTTGGTCTTATATAAACGGTGTGGTCTGCTTATATGGTTAACGCGTAACTCTAAAAAGAGAGCTAGATGGGGTTTTGTTCTATTTATTGATGTAACAAAAGACGCCGTTTATTTTATGTATTGTATCGAATAACTAAACTGGTACAAGAGTAAGATGCATCCCGACCGTTCCGCTAAACGTCATATCATCTATCAAGCTCCTTAAATGCAGTATCGGGTTTAAAAACCATTCTTTTCCCTGTTGAGTAACTCGATCTTGTTTTTGCTCGACAGACTGAAGAAGTTGCACTTTAACACAAAGATGGCTTAAGTGTTATACTAGATAAAATCAGTTCAGGCTCAGAGCCTTGATGTAAAGTACTAACCTAATTTTATTCTTGGAATAAAGACTGAAACCACACAGCTGTTATTAGTAAAAACTTAACTCGATCTCTCTAGTTTTGCTCTGATGCAATGTAATCCAATGTATTTATTAATGCTAATATGCAGCCATTGTTTGTAAAATAAACTGTAATTTACCCACAGTTTTACAAAGCATATTATAGCTCTGCCGGGAGATCTCTGTCACCGTTGCCAAAGTGGCATATCAACTTATTTGGCGATTTTTTAAATATTCCAGTTTAGCCAGAAGTGACACCAAATCTTGATTTTTAAATAGTTTAAATTTTAAAGTTTTAAATTTAAATTTTTAAGTTATTTTTAACCTTATGCTCGTCCATAGGGTTAAAAGATTGGTGGTTTAAACCCTAAAAGCTGACACCTGGTTAAATCGATAGAAGGTAAACTTCTAAAAAAAGTTGTCCAAATATTGTGTCCAATTATTTTCAAAAAACCATTGCATATTATGGCAGACGCATACTTTAAGATCCTATATATCCGTTCGATGATCGATAAAATATAAAAATTAATCGATCAAAATTAGTTCCTTTTGCAGTGTTTTTACATTTCTAACTCCCTTACTCAGTCGAAAATTAGGACTTAAATAAAAAAAATCTTTCGAAATTAAATACCTAAGCTTTCTGACACTACATACAGTGCTGTTAAAAATATTTTTAAGAAAATACCAATGGCGTTATAACTATATAATTATATTCTAACATATTAGGGGGGTTTAGTAAACAATGCTGTTTTAAACTGTTTTCTGTCGACGGTAATTTATCCAGTGTTTTTGAAGCCGCTAGTATACCACGTAAATTATTTACTAAGGATATATCTTCGTTGTTTGTATATAATCTTAAAACAAATGTGTGAACTTCTTTGAACAAGATATTGTCAAAATTAGCTGTTCCAATAGGATCAAGTAATTTGGAATATATAGGGTCCGCCAATAAGCGCGCTCGATCTTTAAAATGAAATAAAGCAAGTTGTGTGAGAGGTATAAATGAAATTTATTTTTTGTTTGAAAGAGTATTCGAAGGCATTATGTATGGAAAATAATATCGGTCAAATGTCCACCTCGGCTTCGCTGGGTGGCGCGCATACGAGAAGTCCAATTTTCAATGACTCTGGCGCACAAATCGGGCTGTATTTCATCGATGGCGTGGCGTATGTTGACTTTGAGGGCATCAGTGTTTTGTGGTTGGTTTGCGTAGACCTGTGATTTAAGAAAACCCCACAAGAAATAGTCTAGTGGGGTTAAATCGCACGATCTCGGTGGCCAGTTGATGTCGCCTCCGCGCGAGATAACCATTCCTCCGAAGCGCTCGTGCAGAAGATCCATTGTGGCGCGCGCTGTGTGGCTCGTAGCGCCGTCCTGCTGAAACCACATATCCTCGACATCCATATTGTCGATTTCATGCCAGAAAAAGTTCGTTATCATGGATCTGTATCGTTCGCCGTTTACCGTGATGGACACACCATCGTCGTTCTCGAAGAAATACGGCCCGATGATGCCTCCGGCCCAAAATCCACACCAAACAGTTACCTTTGCTGGGTGCATTGCGACCTGGTGGACCTCCTGTGGATTGTTCTCGGCCCAATAACGGCAATTCTGCTTGTTGACATTCCCATTTAAGGACGATCAATTGCACCGTAAAATTGGCGGAGCGCGCGGAACGTTGCTCGAACCGATGAATGATTTTCGTAATAAGTTTTAACGATTTGCACATGTTGCTCGCGGCTGAATTGGTTCATGGTGATTTGTGAAGATACACTGAATAATAACAACTACGTTTGCCAACTCTACCACAAACAACATGGCCGCCATGAGCTGTCAAAGATCGAGCGTCCCTATTGGCGGACCCTTTATAAGATATACTTTCCAACAACTTTTTTTACCGACACCAGAAATTTGACTAGTAGTGTCATACCCTGTGATTGCGTGAATGGTATGAAATAGACGTGGGATTTCTGTGATGGAATATAAATACCTACAGGTCTTTTTCCAGCTGGTGTTTTGAAAAACATACTCAAATACTTATTGATACATTTTCTCACTTTTTTGGAAACCAGAATTTATTATTGATCCTTTCAAATGTTTTGTCGAATTAAAAAATGTCCGATTTTAACTTTATCGTCATTTCTGTACCCGATATTGTCCTTAAATTTTCATGTTCATTCAGAAAACAAATAGCACATTTTTCTACTAATTTTTGAACCTTTTCGTACACATTTTTATTGTCTATGCCTATACGAATGACTTGAGTTGGTTGCGAAACGCGAACTGAATTTACAAAGTTCCTTTTATGAAAACAAATTGCGAATTATCACTGGAATACGAAACGTTTGGATTTTCCGTAACATCTTGGCCTATCAAAATGTCTATGTTAGGACTACATAAGAAAATTTCTAAAAATGCTACCGTTATCTCGACATTATCCAGCAAAATAGTGCAACATACTCTGTCCTTAACTGCAACTTGAAAACCCCCGAACACTGTTAACGTAATATGATTGTCTAGTTTCTCAGTTTTTAACTTTAAGTTTTTTACCATATCGTATGAGATAAGAGAGCACTCGCTTCCAAAGTCTATAAAACACTCTTGCATCACGCCGTTTATTTAAATGTGTTTATGAAATTTATTGTTTTTTTTTTATTTGATACCAATAAAACGGTTTTTTTCGGTTCTGCTTCAGCAGAACTTTGATTGTCTATAGGCCACCAACGATCAGATTAACTTCATCCGTTCCGCTAAGGTTTAGATTCATCTTTCTAATCGAAGCTAATTTGTCAAAACAATATTCAAAAAGGCTTTGCTTAGGTCTAGGACGAAGAGCAAGCATTTTAACTATTAAAGTATGAAAACCTTGAATTGGCGAAAAAGCGCTTAATAATAAAATTTTCCACTCAGACCAATTTTTAGGAAAAGTTGGAAGGCTTTTATACCAAATTTCTGCTGACCCGATCATTTTATTTTAGCCCGATTATTTTATTTTATTTAATAGTCAATTTTAGCCAACCATTCATGAATGTCATCGTTAGATGGATTAAATGGCGGTATATCGCTATCTTTTAGACAAACCGAATTTTGAAAGTCTTTCATGCCTTAAATTATTAATTGAGTCTATCAAATCTGAGTCCATTTTATCTGTCACTTTGGTAGGAACAGGAGTAGTTCTAGGCGACCTTGATCGCGACAGCTCTTTTCCCTTTTCTTTACTCTTCTTCTTTACAACGGTTTTATGATTTTTCTCACTCGAGTCACTACTTGAAGTACTACTTGAAGAACTTCTACGGTGTCTTTTTTCTACGCCCCATTGTTTTAAGCGAAACACGCAGCTTTCGAAAAGTCACTTTAGTCTAGTCACGATACTATTATTTTAAATATCCCACTTCTGATGAGAACAGCCTATATAAATGTTAACTACACATATATCAATTATCACAGTTAGTTATCACAGTTTCCCGTAATAACCAGCTTATATTTTCCGTTTTAATACGAACAACTTCATACATCTACACGATTATAATTTCAACTAGCAACTGTTTTTAAATATCCAATACTTTATATTTTATATCCACTCCTCGGTTACGTATTATCTTTTTGACGTATGATTCATCACCTGTTTTCTTCCAGCTATCAGTCGGCGGCAAAAAATGCTGATCACACATAGTAGGTTATTTAGACCTGACAAGCTATGAAAGTGATGAGCTGTCACACCGTTACAACCAACTAGATTGTTTTTAAACGTATGAAATTCACAGTTTTCTTCTCATAAAATACAAAATTGGTGAAAATTAGAAAAAATCTTCTATGAAACTCGTTGGAAAACACTATTTTGTGTGTAGTACTTTTATTTTGTGTTGTGTATTTTTTGTGAAAAGTAATCTTGGGTTTGTAGCTTGTAGCATTTCATTACATAGAGAAATAAGCAAATAGACGAATAATAAGGAAGATACACTTACCAGTGCTATATCTGGACATACACATGGAAACGAACCACTTAGAAGTTGTACAAGTTCTTTTACCTTTATTGAGGATCTTCAGAGCAGTGTACGATTTGTTTCATTGATCATTTATACTTGAATTTAAAATATTAATACTCCAACACTTGCAGTGACGTCTTATGACATTAGTTTTTGACGGAACTCAAATTCTTAGAATACACAAACCTTAAATTTTGAACCTTGAACCATGGAATTTTCATGTGTCTGTCCTGAACTCCCTGGGTTTGATTCGGAGGGGGTAAACTAGTAAAAGCGTTGAAAATGAGTTGTTTAATTTAAAAAAATATATATTGCCCCTTACGATAACCCTTACATTTACAACAAAAGTCATGGGAAGAGTAACGCTCGAACCATCTTTTACGGTCGCACTATCGCTTTTGTCGTAAATTTAACAGGAACCAGGAAAACCGTATTTTCCCAATAAGCACATGAGGACATTTTTATAATCGACATTTCCGGTGTCCAGAAATCTATCGAGAAGGTTTTGCATCTGCTAACATTAGGAATCCTTCTTCCAGTATAAGGTTGGTGATAAATTCTAGTGGCAAGTAAACATTTTCTGTCTGACTCGCCCAAAACAAAAGTCATGTCTACAAGTTCCGGTTTATTAAATTTCATATTGTAAAATTCCAACTAGGTATTTTAAATTCAATACAAATTACACTACAATTTATACCAAACTGACTTTATACTTAACACTCGGAGTAGTTTCCACAAACACCAAAACACTTTCACTTCGCTCGACGCGCGTTTCGCCAACCAAGTTTATACTTCTTGACTTTATACTTCTTGAATTTGACACTTATTTAAGTATTTATAAAACGAAAATGGTTGCCATTAGCGATAAGTACTTACAAAAACTGTTTATTTTTCATTTCTACATCACATCGTGGAAAAATATACAGAGTATTCCATTTGAAAAAATTGAGAAAATCAATTTAAAAAGTTCTTAATTGAAAAATACACACTTATTTATTCATAAAACGAAAATCGTTGCAATTAATCATAGCGAAGTACTTATAAAAAATGTTCGATTTTCATTTCTACATCACATCGTTTAAAAATATACAGGGAGTTCTATATGAAAAAATTGAGAAAATTCAATTTAACAAGTTCTTAGTTGAAAAATAAGTTTTGGCCACCATGTACATTTTTAGGAAGTGAAAATGATTCAAAAACATTAATTAGATGTCTCGTAACAGGTATTCATATAAGTTTTTCTCAAAACCCATAATTGTGACTCTAGTGATTTTTTCAATATACATATGCAGATTGCATTAATTCAACAAAAAAATTCATTATATCCAAGGGGTTGGGAGAGAGTCAATAATAATACAGGAGTGAAAGGAAACTAGAAAGAGGCTTCAAAAAATATACTGATATACATAGCATTCTATTTAAAAAAAGGCTGTTGGTCCTGTAATTTTTTCTTGGCTCGCCCTGTATGTATGAAAATAATTTCCAATTATAGACTTTTTTATTTAGTTTACTTGCATTGTTTTAAAAAATTTCTAGCTATCATAGAACTAGAGATATTGAAGACACTATTGCCCTATTGCACTATTTCCCCACCCTGTATACGTAACTATATTTATTTTTACTAAAGATGTGTCTACTTAAACATGTTTTACGAGTGTTAATTATTTTACAAGATGAAATTGTAACTTTAGAGTAAATATTTTGACATACAATTAGATATAGAACCTGTAGATACTAATGAAATACCAACATCGTGTTCTATTTACACAGGTGACAAACTAAAGCGGTTATAATGTTAGATCTGTTCGGGTTGTCTATTTCTGAACCGTTTAGAGCTTGCATAAAAATTAGCGGAGTTTCCAAAAGATTTTTCTATTAAATGTTTTAATTTTTCTGGTAGGATTTATTTAATAAGGATGCTCTACAAATTGCATCGATAAAGATACACTGGCGCTGAACGTGTTAATAATATTAATATATAAAGTGTTCCAAAATTAACGCAAGATTTGAATTTGCCGCCATTTGTGCAGTAAAGTGTTGGCAACCCTAAACAAAAAACAATTCGATAGCTGACAGTTTAGGGTTAGTAAAAATGGAGCGTTACACGATATAACAACGTGTCTTCATTATTGAACAATATTTCAAAAATAATGAAAGCTTGGCGGCCGCAGTTCGAAAATTTCATACAAAATGTGGTCCGAATAGTGTTTCAACTTCGTTAACTGTGAAGAGATTAATTGAAAAATTCAGGGAGACTGGATCCGTTATAGACACACACCAAACACACTGGTCGTCCAAGAAAAAGCCGTTCAAATGTCAATATCGAAGCAGTGCGTGAGAGTGTCGGTGACAATCAAGGAACCTCAATTCGGCGTCGTGAACAAGAATTGCAAATTTCAAGAAGCTCTCTACAGCGTATACTCACTAAAGATCTGTGTCTCCATGCTTACAAAATTCAATTAATGCAACAACTGAAGCCTAATGACCATGCACAAAGAAGAGAATTCGTTGAATGGATTATTGAACATCAACAAATGGATGCTGATTTTTCGAATCCCAAAACTGCCGCTTTTGGGATTCTGAGAACCCACATGTGATTGTCGAAAAACAAATCTGGGCTGGGCTGGTCAAGCAGTGACTGTTACTGGTGCTCGATATCGCGACATGATAACACAGTTCTTTCTGCCGCAATTGGATGATATTGATGTGGCCAATATGTGGTTTCAACAAGACGGTGCCTAATGCCATACAGCCCGTGAAACAATTCAATTACTGCATGAGACATTTCCAGGCCGTGTACTCTCTCGTTTCGGTGATCAGAATTGGCCCCCTAGATCGTGTGATTTAACACCATTAGATTTCTTTTTATGGGGTTATTTGAAACCACAGGTCTATGTCAACAGGCCCACAACCACCCCTGCATTAAAGGAGGAGATTCAACGCTGCATCAACGAAATTCAGCCACATCTATGCAGAATGGCCATGGGAAATTTCGAAAAACGAGTGCGTATGTGCATTGTGCATGCAAACCCGTGGAGGCCATTTGCCCGATGTGTTATTCCATAAATAACCATATCCTATGTAGGGGAAAGTTATCTAAAATGGGATACTTAGTGTTTGCACCTGGTTTTAAAAAAAAGTTTACGTACAAAATCACGGACAACCCTCGTAAAGATAACTTTATTCATAAAATAAACATAACATATGAAACGTATTAAACATGAACAAAAAAAAATATTATTTTGAGCGAGTCAAATTTCCCATTTTAGGAACATATATATCTAAAACGGGATCAGTAGTGTTTCTAAAATGGGACTATATTTGCAGGCACAGATCGCATGTGAAATCAATGGCTTCGTTGTCTGGTACACCGCAACCTTCGTGGACCCATCTATGACAGAAACTACATTGAATCCACTGGTCACCAGGTTTGCTGCTTCGAAAATCTACTTCACAATAAAAGCACATGGGATTTTCTTCATCGGTATTTTTGTCTTTGGTCTTGTTTTTCCCATTCACATCTTTTTGGTCTCTAGTCTTGTTTGTTGCTTCATCAGTCTTCTTTTCGGTCGAACTATATTTTTGCGGTTTGGAGATTTTCTTTACTGATTTTCCATTTGAGAGTCCCTTTCCCTTCAAACATGACAATTTATTGGTTGGCACTTTACGTCGTTTGGCCTCTATACTGGCATTCAATTCATCCTTATAAGGTGTGCTCGTTAATATGGCAGTTTTACCTCTATTTGCAGTTTTGGCACGCCTTAATGCTGCTTTTGGGTATGGTTGAATCATTTCTGGTGAAACACTATCTTGAAGAATATTGGCCAGAGGTTGTTCATCATCAATCGAAAAGTTGTCATCTGACTCACGAGGACTAGTTGATTTTGCTTGTGATTGTGTGTGGGTCGAAGTTGATGGAGGTGGTGTTTGGTGCCGGATTGGAAATGGTGATTCTCTTTCTGGTGAGCCCTCTTCCGTTGGACGTGATACATTCTCTGGTTGATCAGTGGGATCAGCAGCTATAAACATATCGTTAGTGAAAACGTGACGATTAACGGGAAATAAGCCATTTTTCTCAAAACCATTAATTGCATTATTGGGTGTTGCTGCCCTTAGAAAGGCCTTTCCAAATAATCTGCCTTATTGGTAAATTGTAACGACTCTACCTGGATTGTTTCCTGTAGAATGTCGACAAAGGTGCCATAAAAGAAACATCAAGCGGTTGCATGCGATGGCTACAATGTGGTGGTAAGCACAATAATGTAACACCGTGATTCCTCGCTCTTTCTATGACAGGTATGTTTTGGGTATGAGTTTTATGGCCATCCATTATAAGCAATGCAGGATTCTCCTTCGATGCATTGGTATATTGTAAAAAATGGTCAAACCACTTTTCAAAGAGATTCAATTGCATCCAACCAGATGGATGGCAGGCAACTATGGATTCGGGTGGTAGCCCAATCGAAAACTCTTCCTTGAACCGAACTCGTGGGAAAATGACCATGGGTGGAACATATGTCCCTGCAGCATTCATGCATATTACCGCAGTGCATAGTGTTCACCGTTCTGCTGAAGTTAACGTTCCTACTTGCTTTCTACCTTTCATTGCAATCACCTTGGATGGACGTCCCTGTATAGTTGTTAAGCCCGTCTCATCGACGTTGAATATTCTAGATGGTGTATACGCGTATCTATCTTGCAGGGGCTCCAGCAAATCAAAAAAATTGTTCACCGCAGATCTATTGAAGCCCCTAGCGCGAGCAGCCGATGTTGCTTCAGGTTTCCTTAGGGACAGGTGATGTCTTTTCATAAATGATCGGAGCCAAACCCAGCCAGCCCTTTTTTTATTTTCATTAAAATAGTGTTTCAAATTGTTCCTGGCCGCTAACTGAAACGCCAACCTACGCACATCTGTAGCCGTTAATCCAAAAAGCATACTCTCCATAGTTTTTACGTAGTCAACTAGTTGTTGTTCCATTTGGCGCGAAAAAGTTCGTTGTCTGCTTCCCAAACCTTTATCATGCCCGGTAATTCGTTTGTTCAAGTTTTTCACTCTCCGCTCAAGGGTGCTCTTTGGTACCGAAAAAATGTTTGCGGCTTTTAAGTAACCATATTTGCCACTTGAAACCGATCTAATTGCTTTCGCCATTGCTTCTTCGGACCAAGACTGACGAGTTGTTTTCCGAGGTGCCATATTTGCTAAGAATAACTTGATTCTGAAATAAAAAAAATACCTACAAATAATGTCCACCGCAAGAGTATTCAAATTCAAATTAAAACAGAATATGAGCATTGTGTTTCTAAAATGGGATACATCCCGTTTTAGAAGCACATGCCACGTCCCATTTTATCAACACATCAACATGTAAACAAACAATGCCTGTACGTTTTCTATGTAAGAATATAACCTTGCAATTTCATACGTTAAGTAGTCGTTTATATCCTAGCAACTGCTAAAAAAATTAACGCTCTTATCTCATTGGCCACAAAGACAAAAAGCTTATGTTTGCAGATCTAAAGTTTTACAATAAATATGTTAAAATCTTAAAAACTTACCTACCGACGTTGCACCCGTCACGATTTTGGTCAAACTGTTGTACGTTACTAATACACTAATAGGTCTATTCCTCAATAGATGGCGTTGCATGTACTACAAAATAATGAAGGTATCCCATTTTACCACAGTATCCCATTTTAGGTAACTTTCCCCTACTTTATGATTCAATAAAAAAATAACAATGAAAAGACTAAAAACTGTGTTTTCTATTTAATTCAAATTTGAGCAGTGTATAATCATTTGCACATACTATAAAGACCTTGGTTATGTTTCCTAAATAATTAGATATTATTCAATGCAATATTTTTGTCGTTCCCATATATGTATGTTAAAACTAATTGCATAGCATAGGCCGCATTTCATTCCTTTGCAAACCTGAATCTTACTCGTTATACCTACTTATTATACGTACCTACACCAGCATGAAGGCCCATATACCCATATATAAATCGCAGTAGATAAGTAGCAAATTAGAGTACAATATGGGTAGCAGACGCAACTGTAACAACCGCAATACAAACTGTATGCAAATCTTAAGATGTTTGATCTGCAAAGGCCTTATTTGAATAAAAGCGTACGCCGGTGGACACAGGAGAGTCTTCCGGGAGATACCGACAGACCACACCGAGTTTGCCTTACATTTTTCCGCTGGCCCCTCACGATTTCAATTTTCAATTCTGCCCTGTTACCTGTTATTATGTCTTCAAATAATTGTTAATATTATAAACTTGCATTGAAAGGGATCTTACCATGTCTCCTATGTCAAGTTTCATATTTTCCATAAATATTTGTTCTCTTTTATTGTATAAATAAATTGCATTTATTACGTTACACTTTAAAAGTTTTGAAAACATGTTTATATATAGTACCTACGTACGGATGTGGTTTAGGTGAAAGAAGTAAAAATTTTAAATTGTCGAGAAAATGTTATTATTTATAAAAGTTTTTACTTGCCCAAAAAATAGTAATGACGCCGACAAAAATCATGTTTTTTATACGGGGTTGTCACAAATTACCAAATCTCAAAAAATATTTAGTTTTCGGGGAAACGCTATTACATATAAAAGTTTTTGCTTGCCTAGAGTAATGTCGACAAAAATTATGTTTATGATACCGGGTGGTGAAAAATTACAAAAAGTAAATGTTATTATTTATAAAAGTTTTTACTTGCCTAAAAAATAGTAATGACGTCGACGAAAATTATATTTTTTATACGAGGTGGTCACCGTCGACAAAAATAATATTTTTGATATGGGGTTGTCACAAATAACAAAATCCCAAAAAAAGGTTTAGTTTTCGGGAAAACGCTATTATTTATAAAAGTTTTTGCTTGCCTGTATATACAACCATGTATATACAAAACAATTTTTGAAAAGCCATCACTATCTTTAGGCAAACAAAAACTTTAATCACAGCTGATATGAGTTGATTAGCTGAGTCGAACGACAATTTTTACTGTTCTATTTATAAACATAACCTCAAATTGTGACTGGTATTTTCAATACGCATCCGATACTTGCGTAAGATGCAAGATATGTGAATTTTTCATATAATAAATCATTTAACCGTACCAAATTATGTTCGTTTTATATTATTTTACTTATATGCTGTTTGTTTTCAACAGCCTCCGATGGTTGCAAGGATTGCGAGATCTGTGAATTTTGTCCAGTATTCGTCTAGTATTCCACAATCATTAATATAATATTTGCAGATCTATTGGCCGGACTTTAAGGGGTTGCAGATTACCCTCAACATGTCGTGCGAGCGATGAATTTTTTGCCAGAATTTTTAATATGTCGTTATGACAACTATTTCAAGTGTTCATGACCATTGACAGAACAAAATAACAGTTTTAACTCCCTTGCAGTATGATTTAAAAATCCACTATGTGCGCCTTGATTTCGTGTCCTCTGCCGCAGAAGGATTCTTATTATGACTGCTCCAAATGCAAATAATTTTGTTCATTTATTTGGAATCTTTTTAGCAATAAGAGACATATATTTCCCTCGGAGTTGATATTTTAGCACTCATTTAGTATTGATAACGGGCCTCAATATATCAATCAAAAATTATATGTCATTTCATATCAATTATCAAATAAGATGTCGGTGCTTGTTCATAATGTTCATATCGGCGCCGAAATTTTTGATGTTGAATAGGTAGTTGTAAATTATATATACAAGGTGTTTAAAAAAATATATATATTTTTTTCTCTAGTTTTCAATCACTGTAATCCCGGAATATTTCCAGATGTTACAAAAAATTCTCGCATTACCTTTGTTTTTGTATTTGGTAAAATTATTCTGAAAATTGAGCCTTATATATCACATTTTCTTTAACCATATTGATAAGTTCCTATTCTACAAACTCCACAGTCCAATAATCATGGTTAATTTTGTTAAGTAACAATGTTTCATCTGTTTCTGTCCAAAAAAATATCATCTAGTTTGGTAAATTTTTTTGAAATATTAGGTTTGTAACCTTCTGATATCTGTTTAATAATCAACTGTATGTACATGCTAATGTCAATGGCTTTCTCTGATTAATGAAATATTCCTTCACATTGAATAATAGGACCAGAGCAAAGATTTTCTAGGCTTTTTCCTTTAGATGAGCTAAATATGCTAAAACATAAAAAAAAGCTAAAATGACTATTTCGTGGGTTATATTATTCGTGTTCTCATTGGTACACCAATCCTCATATCAAATAAACACCGTACATTTATGATCCTTATTATAGTGTTTTCGTTTGATATACAGACTAGAGCAAAAAATTGTACGCCATTTTACAAAGAAAGCCCGTACCACAACCATTACTACAGAAGCGGTAAATCACATCACTAATCAATACAAAACCACAATTTCTTGTGAATAGAACCCCAGTCCGCGGCTCACCATATCGGTCGCTAATAAAGCCGGCGATTTACTGGCTTTACTGCTCAGTGGCGTATCATAATGCGCAACCAAGGTGAAGTGACTTCAAAAGATGTCTTATTATGTCATATTCATATATGTGCAAAACTTTACCAAAAATATTTACTTTTGAATGTATTTAAAATGTATTGAAAAAATTCTTTTTTTATTCTTTTGTGACGCTTCTTTTTCTTTTTTTCTTTTATCAGCCGCTTCCTGTTTTTTCTTTCTTTTGTCTTGTAATTCTTGTATTTTGACAGCTTTGTTCTTTTCTTTTTCTGGAAGTAATGTTGCCATTCTTTAGAAGATGCAACCTCAGGCACTTTTCCTGTGTTTCTTTTTCTTTTTTTTCATATGCGGTGTTGGAGACTTGTTTCTGATTTCTATTATTTTTTCTGCTGTGTCTGGTGCTCCATTATTTTCTAAGTCACATTAAATTTTTCAACCCCATCAAAACCTAAAATTTAAAATTTGATAGTTGGTGTACAATATTAGAAGTAAAATAACATGTTCACACTTACTTTCTGCCCCTAATACTTCTACAACAGTTTCCGTTGACTGAATTTTTAGTTCGACATCATTACCCCTTGGTAAATCTGTATCTACTAAATTATTTCCAGTTTCTATCGCGTTTACTTAAATTAAAATATAATTAAATTAGTAAATAGTAGAATATTATATATAATGACGCATATACTTACATTCGTTCTCTGTCACTTCCTTCAAAATCCCATCCTGCGTTATTTCATACGTGATGCAATTATTTCCATTATTTAAAACTTCATTTACAAGTTCCAAGTCAATGTTTTCTTCGGTATGCTCTAAATTTAAATCAGTTAATAGCTATTTATGTAACCAGTTGGGAAAAATACTACTATTTTGTGTAACGAGCAGATTTCAAAGGGATGCGAGTTACACAAAATAGTGTTTCCCAACGTGTTTTATACATGATTTTTTATAATTTTCACCTGTTTTATATTTTATGAGAAGAAAACTATGAAATTTATACATTTAAAAACAATCCAGTAGGTTGTAACGGTGTGGCAGCTCGTCACTTTCATAGCTTGTCAGCTCTAAATAACCTACTATGTAATGAACTTTACGCAACTAGTTGCGTTATATTTTACTTTTCGTAACGTTGTGAAAAGTAAGACGTTTCCTAACGTCAAAGGGTTTTGAAAAGTCTCACTTTACATGTCAAAATTAGGAAAAAGATCTAGATTCTTGGTCAGATCATTCATTTTGTAAGTCACTTCCATTGTAAGGTAACTTTCTTTTCCGTTGGTTTATTCTGATTTTGATTTGCATTTTGAGTTTCATTATTCAGTTTACGACAAAAATGGAACAATGCAGTATCTATCCTTTTAAATGCGTTCACTTTTTCAATAGAAAGCTCCTCTTCGAATAAATTTAAAAATTCTACACTTTTCTTATTATTTAACACGTTAGACTTCTAGGGAGAATTTTTGTTTCCTGATAGTTTAGAATAGTCCAACGCATTTGCATTGAATGGACAAAAGCCACAACGGGGTCCATTTTTCAAATAAAAGTCAATTTTTCAAACGTCCGAAAGTCCATTTTTCAACATACCTTCTGTTAAACAATCTAAAGCTTTTTTCAAAATAGGACAATAATTATCTCGCTTAAATGACAGACCTGTATTTTACATTCTGGATTTGTAAACCGCCTTTTTCCATGCCTCTTTCAATGGATGGAAGATTGCTACATCCATCGGCTGCAAAATTTGGGTTGAATTGGGATAGAGCGCTATAGAGCAAAGTTTTATGCGATGGTTTTTGCAAAAATCGCTTAGAGCCATAGTTAAATGCGACACATGGCCATCAGAAAAAACTACGACAGGAAAAATAGTGTTGTTTTCTAATAACCAAGGATAGAATACATTCGCAAAGTATTCAAAAAATGTTTCCCCCGTCATCCAACCATTGTCCCATTTTCCTATGGCCCAATTTTCTGGAACAGATTGCGTGGGTGGAATTCCTTGCAGATTGGCAACAATCATTGGAGGAGCAATATCTCCTGCTGCATTCCCCATTGTCAAAGTAGTGATGCATTCCGAATTTTTTATCCTGTGAACCGTCTTTTGTCCCCTTTTTGCTAAAACTATTATTAATTGGAAAAACGCAGTTTCATCGCAATTAAATACTCTTCATGTACGCTCATGTAAAACTTCTAAAAAGTTATTTTCGGCCATGTAGGTTTCCACATCACTGAACCAATTTCTTAAATTGTTTTCAGTGACAGCTGCTCACCTCGAAGTTAACTTTTGGGCATTTCTCTGTGCAATTCTAAGATGTCGTCGTAGGAATGCCTCGTACCAGTGTCTGCCATTTTGAAATGGAGTGGGCTTTTTTAATCCCTTTAATAATATTTGGGCGCTATCGAGAAGTTGTTCCTTTGTTATAGGAAACCGCTGGGAAGACAAATGAAAAATCCACTTCTATAACTTTCACCTTTCACTTTATCTATCACTATTCATTTAACTCATGTAAATCCCATTTCCCTTCTCGCTCACTTAGAAGAGCTCACTTCTTCTTGCTCTGGTCATTTCATCCACTACATACTTCTTGAAAGCTAGAAAATGTTGCCTTGCCAGTATCAACAATTCATCTTTAAGTAGTGAATGATCGTCTTCAATGTTTCTTTTTCCAGTTAGTCTTTAATTTGCCCTTTCCGCCATGCAGTTGTGGGCAGCTGTTCTGTTCTACGAGAATGATAAGATTATTGTTTTTTATTTTATTTCCTATATTAGGATAATTGCTCGCATGAGCACCGCATTCCATTAGTTTGCATATCAAACGAAAGCTCTATAGGTTCATAAATAATACACATCATAACTATAATACACCTGAAAATATATGAATAACTATATTGTTAACATGTTTTAAATCAATGCAATTAACATAACCAAACCTCTATTTACCAGCCTACAAAGGTCTGAAATATACGTAGGTGTCGATTTAAATCTGAAATGGCCCTTGAAACAGTCAATCCGAAACAAAACACTTCTTTTTAGTAGTCGTATGACCAGCCCAAGTCCCCATTATCACCTGCCATGTATCGCTACACGTCCGTAGCCTAGTTTGGTGCAACAGGTAGACCAGTCGTCCAGATATTTCTAAAAAATGTTCTGGGTTAAGTAAGAGGTGTATTTTAGATGGGCCACCGCATACAACAGGTGTAAAGGCGTTGTATTGTAACACGCAGCCCAACCGATGGAAATTAGGATGCTCTTGATGCTCGTAAAAAGAAGGGCGAAATGCAGGAATAAAATTTGATGGGTGCTTTCCAGTTGTAAACTGTTTTGGGGAATTATATACGAGTGAAGTTGTGCTATGAATTTTATGTAGTGAACTTCGTCGGTTCTTTAGTTTGGAATTTAGTATATGTATTAATTTAAGTTAGATATCATTTTTGTCATTTAATTTCTCTCTGACAATATTTACCAGATAAATGCATAAGATTAACAACGCTAAGAATCACATACGATTGCTCCATACATTAACAGTATCTTAAATCTATTAATATAAACTTAATGTTAATATAAACTTAACTTCGGATGATATAAACATTTTTTTTAATAATTATTGGCAGGGGTACTGACGTAATAGATAATACTCTATATTATTGCCAAAACCATAACTATACTAACAGTTTTAAATTTAAATTTCAAAATATTACATCAGCCGATATATACAAGGTGATTAAAACCATAAAAACGACTATAGGAATAGATAACATCAACATAAAAATGATAAAGACGCTATTACCATATATATTATAGATGTAGTGGTACATATTATCATAAACAGATAAAAATATAAACACATATTAAAATACTGGGGGTCTTCCAAATATATGGAAGTAGGCTTTAGTTATACCTTGTCCTAAATTGGAAATTGCCATAAATTTAACTGAATTAAGACCATTCAAATATATTACCTACACTATCCAAATTTATAGAGGAAATTGTTACTTTTCAACTCAAGACATATTTAGATGACCAAATGATTTTACCTCCTTTGCTGTCAGGTTTTAAAAATAAGAATAACACTCAAACAGCACTGTTAAAAATTGTAGATGATGCGACCAGAGAAATGGATAATGGACATGGCCCAATATTCTTGGCTAAAGATATGACCTCGATAAGAGGGGCCTAGCGGTACCATCGCTTTACCCCTACGGTCAAATGGACATATAACATTTTTAATATTAGTAGATCAAAGTAAAGCATTTTATGTAGTCAATTTTGAATTATTAATGGCCAAGTTAAAATTTATTTTAACATAGAAAACAAGGTGTAAAATATAATAAATACTTTCAGCAATTTAAACAAACCGAAAGTGGAATACCACAGGGCGGCACACTTGGTCCATTATTGTTTTCAATATTTATTTTCGATAAACCCAGTAGTTTAAAATTTAGTCTTTACCACTTGTATGCTGATGACATACAATTATATATGTCTACTAAAATAAATAATATAAATAATGCAGACGACCTAAGTAGGCACTGTTTATTAGGAACGTGAATAATATAATATTTCTCTAATAAAAGCGAATGGCAAGCATGCTGACTACCAAAACGTTTTATCATTAAATTTATTCCATATGAAACTGATATATTTATCAAGCCTAAGCCGTCTATTAATTGCGTTATTATTTAACCAGCCGACGCTATAAATTCTAAGGCGAGCGCACATTACACTAATGCAATTTTGATAACGCACCATGTTTTACACGTAACATGTTGTGTGGTAACTTTTCATTCCCCAATTGGAAAACTGCTAATGGCTGCTTTCAGTGCTACAATAATTCAGTCTTTACAAGGCGATTACGTAGCCTAATGCAACAAGATGGCCGTGATAACGCTAAACAATTTATTGTTTCATTTCATCGTTAATGTGATTGCGTTCTCCTGTCATGTAATGACGATGATAGTGCTTTTATTGAATGAAGAGCGGGAATGTTCGCAATAAAAAAATGTTTATGGTGCAACATGGAGCCCGTACCACAGGCGGAGATAGTGGACTGTAGTAGAGCTACTATTTTATTCTCCACAGTTTTCCATCTTGAAATGGAAAATTATTTCTCTTTTGATACACGAGTCGTACTATATTACCCTCCTGAGTATAATCCAACAGAGCTTGAAGTGGGTAATAAAAATTTGCCTAAGCTAGCTCAGCTTAGTAAAAATAGATATTAATTAGTAGGTTCATACGATCGATGGGTATAAAAGCTACTAAACACCCGTGGACGTCACTGAACGTTACGCAACCAAGTCAGATGGTTCCCAACTACAGGGTATCTCACGGTGACGGGACATATTTTAGAGACGACTTCGATTTTAATTTTGAAAATTTGGGCAATGTAAATCATTCGGCAAAAAAAGCTCCTTCAAAAATAAAACTCGATCAAAAGAAATATTTCTGTATTTGTTTATAAATTTTGTTATGAACAGGTAAGTTAGTATTAAAAGTATATGTTCATAAAAATACTCCTTAAACAATAAAAGCCAAAAATAAGAATTTCAGAATTTGTTTAAAGGTGTGTAATTTAGTTATATACCAAATCGGTATATAAATATAATATAATATTATATTATATTATATTATATATATATATATATATATATATATATATATATATATATATATATATATATATATATATATATATATATATATATATATATATATATATATATATATATATATATATATATATATATATATATATATATATATATATCAGTCAGTTCCGAGCATTCGTTGAGTGAAGTCGTGTAAAAATGATACTTTTTCCACAGTTTAAGTGGGTTTATCTGCGAAATTGAATACACCATCATAAAACAATATACCTACGTAGTGTAGTTCTACAAATTGCATATGTAAGTGGATATTCAAATTTACTATTTCATATCTGGTAAAACTGCGTAATTATACCTGCAGTTAGACTAATCGTTATCAAGACATAAGTTTTTATTGGCAAAAAGTATACACCTCTTATCAATGTCTTCCAACTGTTTTTCCTGCAAAAAAGAAGTACACAGTAACAAGCAAATCAAGTGTGACGATTGTAAAGAAATTTATCATCCAGAGTGCACCAGTTTATCTAGAGCAGAAGCTAGCGTGTTGAAATTACAGGACCGTAACTTAAAATTTTCTTGTAATGAATGTCAGAAACTGCCTAGTCTAGTTAAATTAATTCAAGAATTAAAACAAACTGTAGCAAATTTAACAGATGAAGTTAATCAACTTAAAGAAAATAAGTCTACAATCGGTAATGAGTCTGTCGTTATCCAGAAAGTAATTACTGAAATTGCTGAACGTGAAAAACGTGCATCAAATATAATATTATATAATTACGAAGAAGAAGAGGGAGTTTCAGATATTGTCAAAGTTGCAGAATTAATTAGCACTATTAATAAAGATTTCGATATCAAGAATCTGAAAATAGAAAGACTTGGTAGAGACACTAATAACAAACATCGGCCAATTAAAGTTCACTTGCCAAGGAAGGATGATGCGGTGAAACTGTTTATAAACAGAGGCAAAATTAGAGAAGCATTTGGTGGCGTAAGCATTTCTTATGATCAAACAATTAATCAGCGAAATTATTTTAAATCTATTAAAGAAGAAGCTGACAGGCGTAAACTAAATGGAGAAAATGTACTCATAAAATTTTACAGTGGGGTACCAGTGATTAAAAGATTAGTATAAAAATGTGTATAAAGTGTATAAAATCTCAGTGCGTTCACGATGCAAAATTAATTTAGATTAATAATTGAATTAGTTTCATATTTGTATTAAACATTTTAGTATTTTAA